>JARDYH010000028.1:0-216295 GCA_029215795.1 Anniella stebbinsi
ACTTCCCCTTCCCTCTATACTTCCCCTTCTTCCCCTAGACTTCCCCTTCTTCCCTTAGACTTCCCCTTCTTCCCCTAGACTTCCCCTTCTTCCCTTAGACTTCCCCTTCTTCCCCTATACTTCCCCTTCCCTCTATACTTCCCCTGCTTCCCCTAGACTTCCCCTAGACGTCCCCTTCTTCCCCTAGACTTCCCCTAGACTTCCCTTCCCTCTATACTTCCCCTTCTTCCCCTAGATTTCCCCTAGATTTCCCCTTCCCTCTCTACTTCCCCTGCTTCCCCTAGACTTCCCCTAGACTTCCCCTTCTTCCCCTAGACTTCCCCTAGACTTCCCTTCCTCTATACTTCCCCTTCTTCCCCTAGACTTCCCCTAGACTTCCCCTTCCCTCTCTACTTCCCCTTCTTCCCCTAGACTTCCCTTCTTCCCCTAGACTTCCCCTTCTTCCCCTAGACTTTCCCTTCCCTCTATACTTCCCCTTCTTCCATTAGACTTCCCCTTCCCTCTATACTTCCCCTGCTTCCCCTAGACTTCCCCTAGTCTTCCCCTTCTTCCCCTAGACTTCTCCTAGACTTCCCCTTCCCTCTATACTTCCCCTTCTTCCCCTAGACTTCCCCTGCCCTCTATACTTCCCCTTCTTCCCCTAGACTTCCCCTTCTTCCCCTAGACTTCCTCTTCTTCCCCTAGACTTCCCTTCCCTCTATACTTCCCCTTCTTCCCCTAGACTTCCCCTTCTTCCCTTAGACTTCCCCTTCTTCCCCTAGACTTCCCCTTCTTCCCTTAGACTTCCCTTCTTCCCCTATACTTCCCCTTCCCTCTATACTTCCCCTGCTTCCCCTAGAATTCCCCTAGACGTCCCCTTCTTCCCCTAGACTTCCCCTAGACTTCCCTTCCCTCTATACTTCCCCTTCTTCCCCTAGACTTCCCCTAGACTTTCCCTTCCCTCTCTACTTCCCCTTCTTCCCCTAGACTTCCCCTTCTTCCCCTAGACTTCCCCTTCTTCCCCTAGACTTCCCCTTCCCTCTATACTTCCCCTTCTCCATTAGACTTCCCCTTCCCTCTATACTTCCCCTGCTTCCCCTAGACTTCCCCTAGACTTCCCCTTCTTCCCCTAGACTTCCCCTAGACTTCCCCTTCCCTCTATATTTCCCCTTCTTCCCCTAGACTTCCCCTTCCCTCTATACTTCCCGTTCTTCCCCTAGACTTCCCCTTCTTCCCCTAGACTTCCTCTTCTTCCCCTAGACTTCCCCTAGACTTCCCCTTCCCTCTATACTTCCCCTTCTTCCCCTAGACTTCCCCTTCCCTCTATACTTCCCCTTCTTCCCCTAGACTTCCCCTAGACTTCCCCTTCCGTCTATACTTCCCCTTCTTCCCCTAGTCTACCCCTGGACTTCCCCTTCCCTCTATACTTCCCCTTCTTCCCCTAGACTTCCCCCTTCTTCCCCTAGACTTCCCCTTCTTCCCCTAGACTAAGCTTTCTTCCCCTAGACTTCCCCTTCTTCCCCTAGACTTCCCCTTCTTCCCCTAGACTTCCCCTAGACTTCCACTTCTTCCCCTAGACTTCCCCTTCTTCCCCTAGACTTCCCCTAGACTTCCCCTTCCCTCTATACTTCCCCTTCTTCCCCTAGACTTCCCCTTCTTCCCCTAGACTTCCCCTTCTTCCCCTAGACTTCCCCTAGACTTCCCATTCCCTCTATACTTCCCCTTCTTCCCCTAGACTTTCTCTTCCCTCTATACTTCCCCTTCTTCCCCTAGACTTCCCTTCCGTCTATACTTCCCCTTCTTCCCCTAGACTTCCCCTAGACTTCCCTTTACTCTATACTTCCCCTTCTTCCCCTAGACTTCCCCTAGACTTCCCCTTCCCTCTCTACTTCCCCTTCTTCCCCTAGACTTCCCCTAGACTTCCCCTTCCCTCTCTACTTCCCCTTCTTCCCCTAGACTTCCCCTTCTTCCCCTAGACTTCCCCTTCCCCTTCTTCCCCTAGACTTCCCCTTCTTCCCTTAGACTTCCCCTTTTTCCCCTAGACTTCCCCTTCCCTCTATACTTCCTCTTCTTCCCCTAGACTTCCCCTTCTTCCCCTAGACTTCCACTTCTTCCCCTAGACTTCCCCTAGACTTCCCCTTCTTCTCCTAGACTTCCCCTAGACTTCCCCTTCCCTCTATACTTCCCCCTTCTTCCCCTAGACTTTCTCTTCCCTCTATACTTCCCCTTCTTCCCCTAGACTTCCCCTTCTTCCCCTAGACTTCCCCTTCTTCCCCTAGACTTCCCTTCCCTCTATACTTCCCCTTCTTCCCCGAGACTTCCCCTTCCCTCTCTACTTCCCCTTCCCTCTCTACTTCCCCTTCTTCCCTAGACTTCCCCTTCTTCCCCTAGACTTCCCCTTCTTCCCCTAGACTTCCCCTTCCCTCTATACTTCCCCTTCTTCCCCTAGACTTCCCCTAGACTTCCCCTTCTTCCCCTAGACTTCCCCTAGACTTCCCCTTCCCTCTATACTTCCCCTACTTCCCCTAGACTTCCCCTTCCCTCTATACTTCCCCTTCTTCCCCTAGACTTCCCCTTCTTCCCCTAGACTTCCTCTTCTTCCCCTAGACTTCCCCTTCTTCCCTTAGACTTCCCCTTCTTCCCCTAGACTTCCCCTTCCCTCTATACTTCCCCTGCTTCCCCTAGACTTCCCCTAGACTTCCCCTTATTCCCCTAGACTTCCCCTAGACTTCCCTTCCCTCTATACTTCCCCTTCTTCCCCTAGACTTCCTCTAGACTTCCCCTTCCCTCTCTACTTCCCCTTCTTCCCCTAGACTTCCCCTTCTTCCCCTAGACTTCGCCTTCTTCCCCTAGACTTCCCCTTCCCTCTATACTTCCACTTCTTCCATTAGACTTCCCCTTCCCTCTATACTTCCCCTGCTTCCCCTAGACTTCCCCTAGTGTTCCCCTTCTTCCCCTAGACTTCCCCTAGACTTCCCCTTCCCTCTATACTTCCCCTTCTTCCCCTAGACTTCCCCTTCCCCCTATACTTCCCCTTCTTCCCCTAGACTTCCCCTTCTTCCCCTAGACTTCCTCTTGTTCCCCTAGACTTCCCCTTCCCTCTATACTTCCCCTTCTTCCCCTAGACTTCCCCTTCTTCCCTTAGACTTCCCCTTCTTCCACTAGACTTCCCCTTCTTCCCTTAGACTTCCCCTTCTTCCCCTATACTTCCCCTTCCCTCTATACTTCCCCTGCTTCCCCTAGACTTCCCCTAGACGTCCCCTTCTTCCCCTAGACTTCCCCTAGACTTCCCTTCCCTCTATACTTCCCCTTCTTCCCCTAGATTTCCCCTAGACTTCCCTTCCCTCTCTACTTCCCCTTCTTCCCCTAGACTTCCCCTTCTTCCCCCTAGACTTCCCCTTCCCTCTATACTTCCCCTTCTTCCATTAGACTTCCCCCTTCCCTCTATACTTCCCCTGCTTCCCCTACTCTTCCCCTAGACTTCCCCTTCTTCCCCTAGACTTCCCCTAGACTTCCCCTTCTTCCCCTAGACTAACCCTTCCCTCTATACTTCCCCTTCTTCCCCTAGACTTCCCCTTCTTCCCCTAGACTTCCCCTTCCCTCTATACTTCCCCTTCTTCCCCTAGACTTCCCCTTCTTCGCCTAGACTTCCCCTTCTTCCTTAGACTTCCCCCTTCCCTCTATACTTCCCCTTCTTCCATTAGTCTTCCCCTTCCCTCTATACTTCCCCTGCTTCCCCTAGACTTCCCCTAGTCTTCCCCTTCTTCCCCTAGACTGCCCCTAGACTTCCCCTTCCCTGTATACTTCCCCCTTCTTCCCCTAGACTTCCCCTTCCCCCTATACTTCCCCTTCTTCCCCTAGACTTCCCCTTCTTCCCCTAGACTTCCTCTTCTTCCCCTAGACTTCCCCTTCCCTCTATACTTCCCCTTCTTCCCCTAGACTTCCCCTTCTTCCCTTAGACTTCCCCTTCTTCCCCTAGACTTCCCCTTCTTCCCTTAGACTTCCCGTTCTTCCCCTATACTTCCCCTTCCCTCTATACTTCCCCTGCTTCCCCTAGACTTTCCCTAGACGTCCCCTTCTTCCCCTAGACTTCCCCTAGACTTCCCTTCCCTCTATACTTCCCCTTCTTCCCCTAGATTTCCCCTAGATTTCCCCTTCCCTCTCTACTTCCCCTTCTTCCCCTAGACTTCCCCTTCTTCCCCTAGACTTCCCCTTCTTCCCCTAGACTTCCCCTTCCCTCTATACTTCCCCTTCTTCCATTAGACTTCCCCTTCCCTCTATACTTCCCCTGCTTCCCCTAGACTTCCCCTAGACTTCCCCTTCTTCCCCTAGACTTCCCCTAGACTTCCCCTTCCCTCTAGACTTCCCCTTCTTCCCCTAGACTAACCCTTCCCTCTATACTTCCCCTTCTTCCCCTAGACTTCCCCTTCTTCCCCTAGACTTCCTCTTCTTCCCCTAGACTTCCCTAGACTTCCCCCTTCCCTCTATACTTCCCCTTCTTCCCCTAGACTTCCCCTTCCCTCTATACTTCCCCTTCTTCCCCTAGACTTCCCCTTCTTCTCCTAGACTTCCCCTTCTTCCCCTAGATTTCCCCTTCCCTCTATACTTCCCCTGCTTCCCCTAGACTTCCCCTAGACTTCCCCTTCTTCCCCTAGACTTCCCCTTCTTCCCTTAGACTTCCCCTTCTTCCCCTATACTTCCCCTTCCCTCTATACTTCCCCCTGCTTCCCCTAGAATTCCCCTAGACATCCCCTTCTTCCCCTAGACTTCCCCTAGACTTCCCTTCCCTCTAAACTTCCCCTTCTTCCCCTAGACTTCCACTAGACTTTCCCTTCCCTCTCTACTTCCCCTTCTTCCCCTAGACTTCCCCTTCTTCCCCTAGACTTCCCCTTCTTCCCCTAGACTTCCGCTTCCCTCTATACTTCCCCTTCTCCATTAGACTACCCCTTCCCTCTATACTTCCCCTGCTTCCCCTAGACTTCCCCTAGACTTCCCCTTCTTCCCCTAGACTTCCCCTAGACTTCCCCTTCCCTCTATACTTCCCCTTCTTCCCCTAGACTTCCCCTTCTTCTCCTAGACTTCCCCTTCTTCCCCTAGACTTCCCCTTCCCTCTATACTTCCCCTGCTTCCCCTAGACTTCCCCTAGACTTCCCCTTCTTCCCTAGACTTCCCCTTCTTCCCTTAGACTTCCCCTTCTTCCCCTATACTTCCCCTTCCCTCTATACTTCCCCTGCTTCCCCTAGAATTCCCCTAGACGTCCCCTTCTTCCCCTAGACTTCCCCTAGACTTCCCTTCCCTCTATACTTCCCCTTCTTCCCCTAGACTTCCCCTAGACTTTCCCTTCCCTCTCTACTTCCCCTTCTTCCCCTATACTTCCCCTTCTTCCCCTAGACTTCCCCTTCTTCCCCTAGACTTCCCCTAGACTTCCCTTCCCTCTATACTTCCCCTTCTTCCCCGAGACTTCCCCTTCCCTCTCTACTTCCCCTTCCCTCTCCACTTCCCCTTCTTCCCCTAGACTTCCCCTTCTTCCCCTAGACTTCCCCTTCTTCCCCTAGACTTCCCCTTCCCTCTATACTTCCCCTTCTTCCATTAGACTTCCCCTTCCCTCTATACTTCCCCTTCTTCCCCTAGACTTCCCCTAGACTTCCCCTTCTTCCCCTAGACTTCCCCTAGACTTCCCCTTCCCTCTATACTTCCCCTACTTCCCCTAGACTTCCCCTTCCCTCTATACTTCCTCTTCTTCCCCTAGACTTCCCCTTCTTCCCCTAGACTTCCTCTTCTTCCCCTAGACTTCCCCTTCTTCCCTTAGACTTCCACTTCTTCCCCTAGACTTCCCCTTCCCTCTATACTTCCCCTGCTTCCCCTAGACTTCCCCTAGACTTCCCCTTCTTCCCCTAGACTTCCCCTAGACTTCCCTTCCCTCTATACTTCCCCTTCTTCCCCTAGACTTCCTCTAGACTTCCCCTTCCCTCTCTACTTCCCCTTCTTCCCCTAGACTTCCCCTTCTTCCCCTAGACTTCCCCTTCTTCCCCTAGACTTCCCCTTCCCTCTATACTTCCCCTTCTTCCATTAGACTTCCCCTTCCCTCTATACTTCCCCTGCTTCCCCTAGACTTCCCCTAGTGTTCCCCTTCTTCCCCTAGACTTCCCCTAGACTTCCCCTTCCCTCTATACTTCCCCTTCTTCCCCTAGACTTCCCCTTCCCCCTATACTTCCCCTTCTTCCCCCTAGACTTCCCCTTCTTCCCCTAGACTTCCTCTTCTTCCCCTAGACTTCCCCTTCCCTCTATACTTCCCCTTCTTCCCCTAGACTTCCCCTTCTTCCCTTAGACTTCCCCTTCTTCCACTAGACTTCCCCTTCTTCCCTTACACTTCCCCTTCTTCCCCTATACTTCCCCTTCCCTCTATACTTCCCCTGCTTCCCCTAGACTTCCCCTAGACGTCCCCTTCTTCCCCCTTGACTTCCCCTAGACTTCCCTTCCCTCTATACTTCCCCTTCTTCCCCTAGATTTCCCCTAGACTTCCCCTTCCCTCTCTACTTCCCCTTCTTCCCCTAGACTTCCCCTTCTTCCCCTAGACTTCCCCTTCCCTCTATACTTCCCCTTCTTCCATTAGACTTCCCCTTCCCTCTATACTTCCCCTGCTTCCCCTAGACTTCCCCTAGACTTCCCCTTCTTCCCCTAGACTTCCCCTAGACTTCCCCTTCTTCCCCTAGACTAACCCTTCCCTCTATACTTCCCCCTTCTTCCCCTAGACTTCCCCTTCTTCCCCTAGACTTCCCCTTCCCTCTATACTTCCCCTTCTTCCCCTAGACTTCCCCTTCTTCGCCTAGACTTCCCCTTCTTCACTTAGACTTCCCCTTCCCTCTATACTTCCCCTTCTTCCATTAGTCTTCCCCTTCCCTCTATACTTCCCCTGCTTCCCCTAGACTTCCCCTAGTCTTCCCCTTCTTCCCCTAGACTGCCCCTAGACTTCCCCTTCCCTGTATACTTCCCCTTCTTCCCCTAGACTTCCCCTTCCCCCTATACTTCCCCTTCTTCCCCTAGACTTCCCCTTCTTCCCCTAGACTTCCTCTTCTTCCCCTAGACTTCCCCTTCCCTCTATACTTCCCCTTCTTCCCCTAGACTTCCCCTTCTTCCCTTAGACTTCCCGTTCTTCCCCTATACTTCCTCTTCCCTCTATACTTCCCCTGCTTCCCCTAGACTTCCCCTAGACGTCCCCTTCTTCCCTAGACTTCCCCTAGACTTCCCTTCCCTCTATACTTCCCCTTCTTCCCCTAGATTTCCCCTAGATTTCCCCTTCCCTCTCTACTTCCCCTTCTTCCCCTAGACTTCCCCTTCTTCCCCTAGACTTCCCCTTCTTCCCCTAGACTTCCCCTTCCCTCTATACTTCCCCTTCTTCCTTTAGACTTCCCCTTCCCTCTATACTTCCCCTGCTTCCCCTAGACTTCCCCTAGACTTCCCCTTCTTCCCTAGACTTCCCCTAGACTTCCCCTTCCCTCTATACTTCCCCTTCTTCCCCTAGACTAACCCTTCCCTCTATACTTCCCCTTCTTCCCCTAGACTTCCCCTTCTTCCCCTAGACTTCCTCTTCTTCCCCTAGACTTCCCCTAGACTTCCCCTTCCCTCTATACTTCCCCTTCTTCCCCTAGACTTCCCCTTCCCTCTATACTTCCCCTTCTTCCCCTAGACTTCCCCTTCTTCTCCTAGACTTCCCCTTCTTCCCCTAGACTTCCCCTTCCCTCTATACTTCCCCTGCTTCCCCTAGACTTCCCCTAGACTTCCCCTTCTTCCCCTAGACTTCCCCTTCTTCCCTTAGACTTCCCCTTCTTCCCCTATACTTCCCCTTCCCTCTATACTTCCCCTGCTTCCCCTAGACTTCCCCTAGACGTCCCCTTCTTCCCCTAGACTTCCCCTAGACTTCCCTTCCCTCTATACTTCCCCTTCTTCCCCTAGATTTCCCCTAGACTTCCCCTTCCCTCTCTACTTCCCCTTCTTCCCCTAGACTTCCCCTTCTTCCCCTAGACTTCCCCTTCTTCCCCTAGACTTCCCCTTCCCTCTATACTTCCCCTTCTTCCATTAGACTTCCCCTTCCCTCTATACTTCCCCTGCTTCCCCTAGACTTCCCCTAGACTTCCCCTTCTTCCCCTAGACTTCCCCTAGACTTCCCCTTCCCTCTATACTTCCCCTTCTTCCCCTAGACTAACCCTTCCCTATATACTTCCCCTTCTTCCCCTAGACTTCCCCTTCTTCCCCTAGACTTCCCCTTCCCTCTATACTTCCCCTTCTTCCCCTAGACTTCCCCTTTTTCCCCTAGACTTCCCCTTCTTCCCTTAGACTTCCCCTTCCCTCTATACTTCCCCTTCTTCCATTAGTCTTCCCCTTCCCTCTATACTTCCCCTGCTTCCCCTAGACTTCCCCTAGTCCTCCCCTTCTTCCCCTAGACTGCCCCTAGACTTCCCCTTCCCTCTATACTTCCCCTTCTTCCCCTAGACTTCCCCTTCCCCCTATACTTCCCCTTCTTCCCCTAGACTTCCCCTTCTTCCCCTAGACTTCCTCTACTTCCCCTAGACTTCCCCTTCCCTCTATACTTCCCCTTCTTCCCCTAGACTTCCCCTTCTTCCCTTAGACTTCCCCTTCTTCCCCTAGACTTCCCCTTCTTCCCTTAGACTTCCCCTTCTTCCCCTATACTTCCCCTTCCCTCTATACTTCCCCTGCTTCCCCTAGACTTCCCCTAGACGTCCCCTTCTTCCCCTAGACTTCCCCTAGACTTCCCTTCTCTCTATACTTCCCCTTCTTCCCCTAGACTTCCCCTAGACTTCCCCTTCCCTCTCTACTTCCCCTTCTTCCCCTAGACTTCCCCTTCTTCCCCTAGACTTCCCCTTCTTCCCCTAGACTTCCCCTTCCCTCTATACTTCCCCTTCTTCCATTAGACTTCCCCTTCCCTCTATACTTCCCCTGCTTCCCCTAGACTTCCCCTAGACTTCCCCTTCCCTCTCTACTTCCCCTTCTTCCCCTAGACTTCCCCTTCTTCCCCTAGACTTCACCTTCTTCCCCTAGACTTTCCCTTCCCTCTATACTTCCCCTTCTTCCATTAGACTTCCCCTTCCCTCTATACTTCCCCTGCTTCCCCTAGACTTCCCCTAGTCTTCCCCTTCTTCCCCTAGACTTCTCCTAGACTTCCCCTTCCCTCTATACTTCCCCTTCTTCCCCTAGACTTCCCCTTCCCTCTATACTTCCCCTTCTTCCCCTAGACTTCCCCTTCTTCCCCTAGACTTCCTCTTCTTCCCCTAGACTTCCCCTTCCCTCTATGCTTCCCCTTCTTCCCCTAGACTTCCCCTTCTTCCCTTAGACTTCCCCTTCTTCCCCTATACTTCCCCTTCCCTCTATACTTCCCCTGCTTCCCCTAGACTTCCCCTAGACGTCCCCTTCTTCCCCTAGACTTCCCCTAGACTTCCCTTCCCTCTATACTTCCCCTTCTTCCCCTAGACTTCCCCTAGACTTCCCCTTCCCTCTCTACTTCCCCTTCTTCCCCTTGACTTCCCCTTCTTCCCCTAGACTTCCCCTTCTTCCCCTAGACTTCCCCTTCCCTCTATACTTCCCCTTCTTCCATTAGACTTCCCCTTCCCTCTATACTTCCCCTGCTTCCCCTAGACTTCCCCTAGACTTCCCCTTCTTCCCCTAGACTTCCCCTGGACTTCCCCTTCCCTCTATACTTCCCCTTCTTCACCTAGACTTCCCCTTCCCTCTATACTTCCCCTTCTTCCCCTAGACTTCCCCTAGACTTCCCTTCCCTCTATACTTCCCCTTCTTCCCCTAGACTTCCCCTAGACTTCCCCTTCCCTCTCTACTTCCCCTTCTTCCCCTAGACTTCCCCTTCTTCCCCTAGACTTCCCCTAGACTTCCCCTTCCCTCTATACTTCCCCTTCTTCCCCTAGACTTCCCCTTCCCTCTATACTTCCCCTTCTCCCCTAGACTTCCCCTAGACTTCCCCTTCCCTCTATACTTCCCCTTCTTCCCCTAGACTTCCCCTTCCCTCTATACTTCCCCTTCTTCCCCTAGACTTCCCCTAGACTTCCCCTTCTTCCCCTAGACTTCCCCTTTTTCCCCTAGACTTCCCCTTCCCTCTATACTTCCTCCTCTTCCCCTAGACTTCCCCTTCTTCCCCTAGACTTCCCCTTCTTCCCCTAGACTTCCCCTAGACTTCCCCTTTCCTCTATACTTCCCCTTCTTCCCCTAGACTTCCACTAGACGTCCCCTTCCCTCTATACTTCCCCTTCTTCCCCTAGACTTCCTCTAGACTTCCCCTTCCCTGTATACTTCCCCTTCTTCCCCTAGACTTCCCCTAGACTTCCCCTTCCCTCTATACTTCCCCTTCTTCCCCTAGACTTCCCCTTTCCTCTATACTTCCCGTTCTTCCCCTAGACTTCCCCTTCTTCCCCTAGACTTCCTCTTCTTCCCCTAGACTTCCCCTAGACTTCCCCTTCCCTCTATACTTCCCCTTCTTCCCCTAGACTTCCCCTTCCCTCTATACTTCCCCTTCTTCCCCTAGACTTCCCCTAGACTTCCCCTTCCGTCTATACTTCCCCTTCTTCCCCTAGTCTACCCCTGGACTTCCCCTTCCCTCTATACTTCCCCTTCTTCCCCTAGACTTCCCCTTCTTCCCCTAGACTTCCCCTTCTTCCCCTAGACTAAGCTTTCTTCCCCTAGACTTCCCCTTCTTCCCCTAGACTTCCCCTTCTTCCCCTAGACTTCCCCTAGACTTCCACTTCTTCCCCTAGACTTCCCCTTCTTCCCCTAGACTTCCCCTAGACTTCCCCTTCCCTCTATACTTCCCCTTCTTCCCCTAGACTTCCCCTTCTTCCCCTAGACTTCCCCTTCTTCCCCTAGACTTCCCCTAGACTTCCCATTCCCTCTATACTTCCCCTTCTTCCCCTAGACTTTCTCTTCCCTCTATACTTCCCCTTCTTCCCCTAGACTTCCCCTTCCGTCTATACTTCCCCTTCTTCCCCTAGACTTCCCCTAGACTTCCCTTTACTCTATACTTCCCCTTCTTCCCCTAGACTTCCCCTAGACTTCCCCTTCCCTCTCTACTTCCCCTTCTTCCCCTAGACTTCCCCTAGACTTCCCCTTCCCTCTCTACTTCCCCTTCTTCCCCTAGACTTCCCCTTCTTCCCCTAGACTTCCCCTTCCCCTTCTTCCCCTAGACTTCCCCTTCTTCCCTTAGACTTCCCCTTTTTCCCCTAGACTTCCCCTTCCCTCTATACTTCCTCTTCTTCCCCTAGACTTCCCCTTCTTCCCCTAGACTTCCACTTCTTCCCCTAGACTTCCCCTAGACTTCCCCTTCTTCTCCTAGACTTCCCCTAGACTTCCCCTTCCCTCTATACTTCCCCTTCTTCCCCTAGACTTTCTCTTCCCTCTATACTTCCCCTTCTTCCCCTAGACTTCCCCTTCTTCCCCTAGACTTCCCCTTCTTCCCCTAGACTTCCCTTCCCTCTATACTTCCCCTTCTTCCCCGAGACTTCCCCTTCCCTCTCTACTTCCCCTTCCCTCTCTACTTCCCCTTCTTCCCCTAGACTTCCCCTTCTTCCCCTAGACTTCCCCTTCTTCCCCTAGACTTCCCCTTCCCTCTATACTTCCCCTTCTTCCCCTAGACTTCCCCTAGACTTCCCCTTCTTCCCCTAGACTTCCCCTAGACTTCCCCTTCCCTCTATACTTCCCCTACTTCCCCTAGACTTCCCCTTCCCTCTATACTTCCCCTTCTTCCCCTAGACTTCCCCTTCTTCCCCTAGACTTCCTCTTCTTCCCCTAGACTTCCCCTTCTTCCCTTAGACTTCCCCTTCTTCCCCTAGACTTCCCCTTCCCTCTATACTTCCCCTGCTTCCCCTAGACTTCCCCTAGACTTCCCCTTATTCCCCTAGACTTCCCCTAGACTTCCCTTCCCTCTATACTTCCCCTTCTTCCCCTAGACTTCCTCTAGACTTCCCCTTCCCTCTCTACTTCCCCTTCTTCCCCTAGACTTCCCCTTCTTCCCCTAGACTTCGCCTTCTTCCCCTAGACTTCCCCTTCCCTCTATACTTCCACTTCTTCCATTAGACTTCCCCTTCCCTCTATACTTCCCCTGCTTCCCCTAGACTTCCCCTAGTGTTCCCCTTCTTCCCCTAGACTTCCCCTAGACTTCCCCTTCCCTCTATACTTCCCCTTCTTCCCCTAGACTTCCCCTTCCCCCTATACTTCCCCTTCTTCCCCTAGACTTCCCCTTCTTCCCCTAGACTTCCTCTTGTTCCCCTAGACTTCCCCTTCCCTCTATACTTCCCCTTCTTCCCCTAGACTTCCCCTTCTTCCCTTAGACTTCCCCTTCTTCCACTAGACTTCCCCTTCTTCCCTTAGACTTCCCCTTCTTCCCCTATACTTCCCCTTCCCTCTATACTTCCCCTGCTTCCCCTAGACTTCCCCTAGACGTCCCCTTCTTCCCCTAGACTTCCCCTAGACTTCCCTTCCCTCTATACTTCCCCTTCTTCCCCTAGATTTCCCCTAGACTTCCCCTTCCCTCTCTACTTCCCCTTCTTCCCCTAGACTTCCCCTTCTTCCCCTAGACTTCCCCTTCCCTCTATACTTCCCCTTCTTCCATTAGACTTCCCCTTCCCTCTATACTTCCCCTGCTTCCCCTACTCTTCCCCTAGACTTCCCCTTCTTCCCCTAGACTTCCCCTAGACTTCCCCTTCTTCCCCTAGACTAACCCTTCCCTCTATACTTCCCCTTCTTCCCCTAGACTTCCCCTTCTTCCCCTAGACTTCCCCTTCCCTCTATACTTCCCCTTCTTCCCCTAGACTTCCCCTTCTTCGCCTAGACTTCCCCTTCTTCCCTTAGACTTCCCCTTCCCTCTATACTTCCCCTTCTTCCATTAGTCTTCCCCTTCCCTCTATACTTCCCCTGCTTCCCCTAGACTTCCCCTAGTCTTCCCCTTCTTCCCCTAGACTGCCCCTAGACTTCCCCTTCCCTGTATACTTCCCCTTCTTCCCCTAGACTTCCCCTTCCCCCTATACTTCCCCTTCTTCCCCTAGACTTCCCCTTCTTCCCCTAGACTTCCTCTTCTTCCCCTAGACTTCCCCTTCCCTCTATACTTCCCCTTCTTCCCCTAGACTTCCCCTTCTTCCCTTAGACTTCCCCTTCTTCCCCTAGACTTCCCCTTCTTCCCTTAGACTTCCCGTTCTTCCCCTATACTTCCCCTTCCCTCTATACTTCCCCTGCTTCCCCTAGACTTCCCCTAGACGTCCCCTTCTTCCCCTAGACTTCCCCTAGACTTCCCTTCCCTCTATACTTCCCCTTCTTCCCCTAGATTTCCCCTAGATTTCCCCTTCCCTCTCTACTTCCCCTTCTTCCCCTAGACTTCCCCTTCTTCCCCTAGACTTCCCCTTCTTCCCCTAGACTTCCCCTTCCCTCTATACTTCCCCTTCTTCCATTAGACTTCCCCTTCCCTCTATACTTCCCCTGCTTCCCCTAGACTTCCCCTAGACTTCCCCTTCTTCCCCTAGACTTCCCCTAGACTTCCCCTTCCCTCTAGACTTCCCCTTCTTCCCCTAGACTAACCCTTCCCTCTATACTTCCCCTTCTTCCCCTAGACTTCCCCTTCTTCCCCTAGACTTCCTCTTCTTCCCCTAGACTTCCCCTAGACTTCCCCTTCCCTCTATACTTCCCCTTCTTCCCCTAGACTTCCCCTTCCCTCTATACTTCCCCTTCTTCCCCTAGACTTCCCCTTCTTCTCCTAGACTTCCCCTTCTTCCCCTAGATTTCCCCTTCCCTCTATACTTCCCCTGCTTCCCCTAGACTTCCCCTAGACTTCCCCTTCTTCCCCTAGACTTCCCCTTCTTCCCTTAGACTTCCCCTTCTTCCCCTATACTTCCCCTTCCCTCTATACTTCCCCTGCTTCCCCTAGAATTCCCCTAGACATCCCCTTCTTCCCCTAGACTTCCCCTAGACTTCCCTTCCCTCTAAACTTCCCCTTCTTCCCCTAGACTTCCACTAGACTTTCCCTTCCCTCTCTACTTCCCCTTCTTCCCCTAGACTTCCCCTTCTTCCCCTAGACTTCCCCTTCTTCCCCTAGACTTCCGCTTCCCTCTATACTTCCCCTTCTCCATTAGACTACCCCTTCCCTCTATACTTCCCCTGCTTCCCCTAGACTTCCCCTAGACTTCCCCTTCTTCCCCTAGACTTCCCCTAGACTTCCCCTTCCCTCTATACTTCCCCTTCTTCCCCTAGACTTCCCCTTCTTCTCCTAGACTTCCCCTTCTTCCCCTAGACTTCCCCTTCCCTCTATACTTCCCCTGCTTCCCCTAGACTTCCCCTAGACTTCCCCTTCTTCCCCTAGACTTCCCCTTCTTCCCTTAGACTTCCCCTTCTTCCCCTATACTTCCCCTTCCCTCTATACTTCCCCTGCTTCCCCTAGAATTCCCCTAGACGTCCCCTTCTTCCCCTAGACTTCCCCTAGACTTCCCTTCCCTCTATACTTCCCCTTCTTCCCCTAGACTTCCCCTAGACTTTCCCTTCCCTCTCTACTTCCCCTTCTTCCCCTATACTTCCCCTTCTTCCCCTAGACTTCCCCTTCTTCCCCTAGACTTCCCCTAGACTTCCCTTCCCTCTATACTTCCCCTTCTTCCCCGAGACTTCCCCTTCCCTCTCTACTTCCCCTTCCCTCTCCACTTCCCCTTCTTCCCCTAGACTTCCCCTTCTTCCCCTAGACTTCCCCTTCTTCCCCTAGACTTCCCCTTCCCTCTATACTTCCCCTTCTTCCATTAGACTTCCCCTTCCCTCTATACTTCCCCTTCTTCCCCTAGACTTCCCCTAGACTTCCCCTTCTTCCCCTAGACTTCCCCTAGACTTCCCCTTCCCTCTATACTTCCCCTACTTCCCCTAGACTTCCCCTTCCCTCTATACTTCCTCTTCTTCCCCTAGACTTCCCCTTCTTCCCCTAGACTTCCTCTTCTTCCCCTAGACTTCCCCTTCTTCCCTTAGACTTCCACTTCTTCCCCTAGACTTCCCCTTCCCTCTATACTTCCCCTGCTTCCCCTAGACTTCCCCTAGACTTCCCCTTCTTCCCCTAGACTTCCCCTAGACTTCCCTTCCCTCTATACTTCCCCTTCTTCCCCTAGACTTCCTCTAGACTTCCCCTTCCCTCTCTACTTCCCCTTCTTCCCCTAGACTTCCCCTTCTTCCCCTAGACTTCCCCTTCTTCCCCTAGACTTCCCCTTCCCTCTATACTTCCCCTTCTTCCATTAGACTTCCCCTTCCCTCTATACTTCCCCTGCTTCCCCTAGACTTCCCCTAGTGTTCCCCTTCTTCCCCTAGACTTCCCCTAGACTTCCCCTTCCCTCTATACTTCCCCTTCTTCCCCTAGACTTCCCCTTCCCCCTATACTTCCCCTTCTTCCCCTAGACTTCCCCTTCTTCCCCTAGACTTCCTCTTCTTCCCCTAGACTTCCCCTTCCCTCTATACTTCCCCTTCTTCCCCTAGACTTCCCCTTCTTCCCTTAGACTTCCCCTTCTTCCACTAGACTTCCCCTTCTTCCCTTACACTTCCCCTTCTTCCCCTATACTTCCCCTTCCCTCTATACTTCCCCTGCTTCCCCTAGACTTCCCCTAGACGTCCCCTTCTTCCCCTTGACTTCCCCTAGACTTCCCTTCCCTCTATACTTCCCCTTCTTCCCCTAGATTTCCCCTAGACTTCCCCTTCCCTCTCTACTTCCCCTTCTTCCCCTAGACTTCCCCTTCTTCCCCTAGACTTCCCCTTCCCTCTATACTTCCCCTTCTTCCATTAGACTTCCCCTTCCCTCTATACTTCCCCTGCTTCCCCTAGACTTCCCCTAGACTTCCCCTTCTTCCCCTAGACTTCCCCTAGACTTCCCCTTCTTCCCCTAGACTAACCCTTCCCTCTATACTTCCCCTTCTTCCCCTAGACTTCCCCTTCTTCCCCTAGACTTCCCCTTCCCTCTATACTTCCCCTTCTTCCCCTAGACTTCCCCTTCTTCGCCTAGACTTCCCCTTCTTCACTTAGACTTCCCCTTCCCTCTATACTTCCCCTTCTTCCATTAGTCTTCCCCTTCCCTCTATACTTCCCCTGCTTCCCCTAGACTTCCCCTAGTCTTCCCCTTCTTCCCCTAGACTGCCCCTAGACTTCCCCTTCCCTGTATACTTCCCCTTCTTCCCCTAGACTTCCCCTTCCCCCTATACTTCCCCTTCTTCCCCTAGACTTCCCCTTCTTCCCCTAGACTTCCTCTTCTTCCCCTAGACTTCCCCTTCCCTCTATACTTCCCCTTCTTCCCCTAGACTTCCCCTTCTTCCCTTAGACTTCCCGTTCTTCCCCTATACTTCCTCTTCCCTCTATACTTCCCCTGCTTCCCCTAGACTTCCCCTAGACGTCCCCTTCTTCCCCTAGACTTCCCCTAGACTTCCCTTCCCTCTATACTTCCCCTTCTTCCCCTAGATTTCCCCTAGATTTCCCCTTCCCTCTCTACTTCCCCTTCTTCCCCTAGACTTCCCCTTCTTCCCCTAGACTTCCCCTTCTTCCCCTAGACTTCCCCTTCCCTCTATACTTCCCCTTCTTCCTTTAGACTTCCCCTTCCCTCTATACTTCCCCTGCTTCCCCTAGACTTCCCCTAGACTTCCCCTTCTTCCCCTAGACTTCCCCTAGACTTCCCCTTCCCTCTATACTTCCCCTTCTTCCCCTAGACTAACCCTTCCCTCTATACTTCCCCTTCTTCCCCTAGACTTCCCCTTCTTCCCCTAGACTTCCTCTTCTTCCCCTAGACTTCCCCTAGACTTCCCCTTCCCTCTATACTTCCCCTTCTTCCCCTAGACTTCCCCTTCCCTCTATACTTCCCCTTCTTCCCCTAGACTTCCCCTTCTTCTCCTAGACTTCCCCTTCTTCCCCTAGACTTCCCCTTCCCTCTATACTTCCCCTGCTTCCCCTAGACTTCCCCTAGACTTCCCCTTCTTCCCCTAGACTTCCCCTTCTTCCCTTAGACTTCCCCTTCTTCCCCTATACTTCCCCTTCCCTCTATACTTCCCCTGCTTCCCCTAGACTTCCCCTAGACGTCCCCTTCTTCCCCTAGACTTCCCCTAGACTTCCCTTCCCTCTATACTTCCCCTTCTTCCCCTAGATTTCCCCTAGACTTCCCCTTCCCTCTCTACTTCCCCTTCTTCCCCTAGACTTCCCCTTCTTCCCCTAGACTTCCCCTTCTTCCCCTAGACTTCCCCTTCCCTCTATACTTCCCCTTCTTCCATTAGACTTCCCCTTCCCTCTATACTTCCCCTGCTTCCCCTAGACTTCCCCTAGACTTCCCCTTCTTCCCCTAGACTTCCCCTAGACTTCCCCTTCCCTCTATACTTCCCCTTCTTCCCCTAGACTAACCCTTCCCTATATACTTCCCCTTCTTCCCCTAGACTTCCCCTTCTTCCCCTAGACTTCCCCTTCCCTCTATACTTCCCCTTCTTCCCCTAGACTTCCCCTTTTTCCCCTAGACTTCCCCTTCTTCCCTTAGACTTCCCCTTCCCTCTATACTTCCCCTTCTTCCATTAGTCTTCCCCTTCCCTCTATACTTCCCCTGCTTCCCCTAGACTTCCCCTAGTCCTCCCCTTCTTCCCCTAGACTGCCCCTAGACTTCCCCTTCCCTCTATACTTCCCCTTCTTCCCCTAGACTTCCCCTTCCCCCTATACTTCCCCTTCTTCCCCTAGACTTCCCCTTCTTCCCCTAGACTTCCTCTACTTCCCCTAGACTTCCCCTTCCCTCTATACTTCCCCTTCTTCCCCTAGACTTCCCCTTCTTCCCTTAGACTTCCCCTTCTTCCCCTAGACTTCCCCTTCTTCCCTTAGACTTCCCCTTCTTCCCCTATACTTCCCCTTCCCTCTATACTTCCCCTGCTTCCCCTAGACTTCCCCTAGACGTCCCCTTCTTCCCCTAGACTTCCCCTAGACTTCCCTTCTCTCTATACTTCCCCTTCTTCCCCTAGACTTCCCCTAGACTTCCCCTTCCCTCTCTACTTCCCCTTCTTCCCCTAGACTTCCCCTTCTTCCCCTAGACTTCCCCTTCTTCCCCTAGACTTCCCCTTCCCTCTATACTTCCCCTTCTTCCATTAGACTTCCCCTTCCCTCTATACTTCCCCTGCTTCCCCTAGACTTCCCCTAGACTTCCCCTTCCCTCTCTACTTCCCCTTCTTCCCCTAGACTTCCCCTTCTTCCCCTAGACTTCACCTTCTTCCCCTAGACTTTCCCTTCCCTCTATACTTCCCCTTCTTCCATTAGACTTCCCCTTCCCTCTATACTTCCCCTGCTTCCCCTAGACTTCCCCTAGTCTTCCCCTTCTTCCCCTAGACTTCTCCTAGACTTCCCCTTCCCTCTATACTTCCCCTTCTTCCCCTAGACTTCCCCTTCCCTCTATACTTCCCCTTCTTCCCCTAGACTTCCCCTTCTTCCCCTAGACTTCCTCTT
This sequence comes from Anniella stebbinsi, assembly GCA_029215795.1. Lineage (NCBI taxonomy): Eukaryota > Metazoa > Chordata > Lepidosauria > Squamata > Anniellidae > Anniella > Anniella stebbinsi. The sequence continues at coordinate 18,460 of JARDYH010000028.1, forward strand.
CTTCCCCTAGACTTCCCCTTCCCTCTATGCTTCCCCTTCTTCCCCTAGACTTCCCCTTCTTCCCTTAGACTTCCCCTTCTTCCCCTATACTTCCCCTTCCCTCTATACTTCCCCTGCTTCCCCTAGACTTCCCCTAGACGTCCCCTTCTTCCCCTAGACTTCCCCTAGACTTCCCTTCCCTCTATACTTCCCCTTCTTCCCCTAGACTTCCCCTAGACTTCCCCTTCCCTCTCTACTTCCCCTTCTTCCCCTTGACTTCCCCTTCTTCCCCTAGACTTCCCCTTCTTCCCCTAGACTTCCCCTTCCCTCTATACTTCCCCTTCTTCCATTAGACTTCCCCTTCCCTCTATACTTCCCCTGCTTCCCCTAGACTTCCCCTAGACTTCCCCTTCTTCCCCTAGACTTCCCCTGGACTTCCCCTTCCCTCTATACTTCCCCTTCTTCACCTAGACTTCCCCTTCCCTCTATACTTCCCCTTCTTCCCCTAGACTTCCCCTAGACTTCCCTTCCCTCTATACTTCCCCTTCTTCCCCTAGACTTCCCCTAGACTTCCCCTTCCCTCTCTACTTCCCCTTCTTCCCCTAGACTTCCCCTTCTTCCCCTAGACTTCCCCTAGACTTCCCCTTCCCTCTATACTTCCCCTTCTTCCCCTAGACTTCCCCTTCCCTCTATACTTCCCCTTCTCCCCTAGACTTCCCCTAGACTTCCCCTTCCCTCTATACTTCCCCTTCTTCCCCTAGACTTCCCCTTCCCTCTATACTTCCCCTTCTTCCCCTAGACTTCCCCTAGACTTCCCCTTCTTCCCCTAGACTTCCCCTTTTTCCCCTAGACTTCCCCTTCCCTCTATACTTCCTCCTCTTCCCCTAGACTTCCCCTTCTTCCCCTAGACTTCCCCTTCTTCCCCTAGACTTCCCCTAGACTTCCCCTTTCCTCTATACTTCCCCTTCTTCCCCTAGACTTCCACTAGACGTCCCCTTCCCTCTATACTTCCCCTTCTTCCCCTAGACTTCCTCTAGACTTCCCCTTCCCTGTATACTTCCCCTTCTTCCCCTAGACTTCCCCTAGACTTCCCCTTCCCTCTATACTTCCCCTTCTTCCCCTAGACTTCCCCTTTCCTCTATACTTCCCCTTCTCCCCTAGACTTCCCCTAGACTTCCCCTTCCCTCTATACTTCCCCTTCTTCCCCTAGACTTCCCCTAGACTTCCCCTTCTTCCCCTAGACTTCCCCTTTTTCCCCTAGACTTCCCCTTCCCTCTATACTTCCTCTTCTTCCCCTAGACTTCCCCTTCTTCCCCTAGACTTCCACTTCTTCCCCTAGACTTTCCGTAGACTTCCCCTTCCCTCTATACCTTCCCTTCTTCCCCTTCTTCCCCTAGACTTCCCCTTCTTCCCTTAGACTTCCCCTGGACTTCCCCTTCCCTCTATACTTCCCCTTCTTCCCCTAGACTTTCTCTTCCCTCTATACTTCCCCTTCTTCCCCTAGACTTCCCCTTCTTCCCCTAGACTTCCTCTTCTTCCCCTAGACTTCCCCTTCCCTCTATACTTCCCCTTCTTCCCCTAGACTTCCCCTTCTTCCCTTAGACTTCCCCTTCTTCCCCTAGACTTCCCCTTCCCTCTATACTTCCCCTGCTTCCCCTAGACTTCCCCTAGACTTCCCCTTCTTCCCCTAGACTTCCCCTAGACTTCCCTTCCCTCTATACTTCCCCTTCTTCCCCTAGACTTCCCCTAGACTTCCCCTTCCCTCTCTACTTCCCCTTCTTCCCCTAGACTTCCCCTTCTTCCCCTAGACTTCCCCTTCTTCCCCTAGACTTTCCCTTCCCTCTATACTTCCCCTTCTTCCATTAGACTTCCCCTTCCCTCTATACTTCCCCTGCTTCCCCTAGACTTCCCCTAGTCTTCCCCTTCTTCCCCTAGACTTCTCCTAGACTTCCCCTTCCCTCTATACTTCCCCTTCTTCCCCTAGACTTCCCCTGCCCTCTATACTTCCCCTTCTTCCCCTAGACTTCCCCTTCTTCCCCTAGACTTCCTCTTCTTCCCCTAGACTTCCCCTTCCCTCTATACTTCCCCTTCTTCCCCTAGACTTCCCCTTCTTCCCTTAGACTTCCCCTTCTTCCCCTAGACTTCCCCTTCTTCCCTTAGACTTCCCCTTCTTCCCCTATACTTCCCCTTCCCTCTATACTTCCCCTGCTTCCCCTAGAATTCCCCTAGACGTCCCCTTCTTCCCCTAGACTTCCCCTAGACTTCCCTTCCCTCTATACTTCCCCTTCTTCCCCTAGACTTCCCCTAGACTTTCCCTTCCCTCTCTACTTCCCCTTCTTCCCCTAGACTTCCCCTTCTTCCCCTAGACTTCCCCTTCTTCCCCTAGACTTCCCCTTCCCTCTATACTTCCCCTTCTCCATTAGACTTCCCCTTCCCTCTATACTTCCCCTGCTTCCCCTAGACTTCCCCTAGACTTCCCCTTCTTCCCCTAGACTTCCCCTAGACTTCCCCTTCCCTCTATATTTCCCCTTCTTCCCCTAGACTTCCCCTTCCCTCTATACTTCCCGTTCTTCCCCTAGACTTCCCCTTCTTCCCCTAGACTTCCTCTTCTTCCCCTAGACTTCCCCTAGACTTCCCCTTCCCTCTATACTTCCCCTTCTTCCCCTAGACTTCCCCTTCCCTCTATACTTCCCCTTCTTCCCCTAGACTTCCCCTAGACTTCCCCTTCCGTCTATACTTCCCCTTCTTCCCCTAGTCTACCCCTGGACTTCCCCTTCCCTCTATACTTCCCCTTCTTCCCCTAGACTTCCCCTTCTTCCCCTAGACTTCCCCTTCTTCCCCTAGACTAAGCTTTCTTCCCCTAGACTTCCCCTTCTTCCCCTAGACTTCCCTTCTTCCCCGAGACTTCCGCTATACTTCCCCTACTTTCCCTAGACTTCCCCTACACTTTCCCTTCCCTCTATACTTCCCCATCTTCCCCTAGATTTACCCTTCTTCTCCTAGACTTCCCCTTCTTCCCCTAGACTTCCCCTTCCCTCTATACTTCCCCTTCTTCCCCTAGACTTCCCCTAGACTTCCACTTCTTCCCCTAGACTTCCCCTTCTTCCCCTAGACTTCCCCTAGACTTCCCCTTCCCTCTATACTTCCCCTTCTTCCCCTAGACTTTCTCTTCCCTCTATACTTCCCCTTCTTCCCCTAGACTTCCCCTTCTTCCCCTAGACTTCCTCTTCTTCCCCTAGACTTCCCCTTCCCTCTATACTTCCCCTTCTTCCCCTAGACTTCCCCTTCTTCCCTTAGACTTCCCCTTCTTCCCCTAGACTTCCCCTTCCCTCTATACTTCCCCTGCTTCCCCTAGACTTCCCCTAGACTTCCCCTTCTTCCCCTAGACTTCCCCTAGACTTCCCTTCCCTCTATACTTCCCCTTCTTCCCCTAGACTTCCCCTAGACTTCCCCTTCCCTCTCTACTTCCCCTTCTTCCCCTAGACTTCCCCTTCTTCCCCTAGACTTCCCCTTCTTCCCCTAGACTTTCCCTTCCCTCTATACTTCCCCTTCTTCCATTAGACTTCCCCTTCCCTCTATACTTCCCCTGCTTCCCCTAGACTTCCCCTAGTCTTCCCCTTCTTCCCCTAGACTTCTCCTAGACTTCCCCTTCCCTCTATACTTCCCCTTCTTCCCCTAGACTTCCCCTTCCCCCTATACTTCCCCTTCTTCCCCTAGACTTCCCCTTCTTCCCCTAGACTTCCTCTTCTTCCCCTAGACTTCCCCTTCCCTCTATACTTCCCCTTCTTCCCCTAGACTTCCCCTTCTTCCCTTAGACTTCCCCTTCTTCCCCTAGACTTCCCCTTCTTCCCTTAGACTTCCCGTTCTTCCCCTATACTTCCCCTTCCCTCTATACTTCCCCTGCTTCCCCTAGACTTCCCCTAGACGTCCCCTTCTTCCCCTAGACTTCCCCTAGACTTCCCTTCCCTCTATACTTCCCCTTCTTCCCCTAGATTTCCCCTAGATTTCCCCTTCCCTCTCTACTTCCCCTTCTTCCCCTAGACTTCCCCTTCTTCCCCTAGACTTCCCCTTCTTCCCCTAGACTTCCCCTTCCCTCTATACTTCCCCTTCTTCCATTAGACTTCCCCTTCCCTCTATACTTCCCCTGCTTCCCCTAGACTTCCCCTAGACTTCCCCTTCTTCCCCTAGACTTCCCCTAGACTTCCCCTTCCCTCTAGACTTCCCCTTCTTCCCCTAGACTAACCCTTCCCTCTATACTTCCCCTTCTTCCCCTAGACTTCCCCTTCTTCCCCTAGACTTCCTCTTCTTCCCCTAGACTTCCCCTAGACTTCCCCTTCCCTCTATACTTCCCCTTCTTCCCCTAGACTTCCCCTTCCCTCTATACTTCCCCTTCTTCCCCTAGACTTCCCCTTCTTCTCCTAGACTTCCCCTTCTTCCCCTAGATTTCCCCTTCCCTCTATACTTCCCCTGCTTCCCCTAGACTTCCCCTAGACTTCCCCTTCTTCCCCTAGACTTCCCCTTCTTCCCTTAGACTTCCCCTTCTTCCCCTATACTTCCCCTTCCCTCTATACTTCCCCTGCTTCCCCTAGAATTCCCCTAGACATCCCCTTCTTCCCCTAGACTTCCCCTAGACTTCCCTTCCCTCTAAACTTCCCCTTCTTCCCCTAGACTTCCACTAGACTTTCCCTTCCCTCTCTACTTCCCCTTCTTCCCCTAGACTTCCCCTTCTTCCCCTAGACTTCCCCTTCTTCCCCTAGACTTCCGCTTCCCTCTATACTTCCCCTTCTCCATTAGACTACCCCTTCCCTCTATACTTCCCCTGCTTCCCCTAGACTTCCCCTAGACTTCCCCTTCTTCCCCTAGACTTCCCCTAGACTTCCCCTTCCCTCTATACTTCCCCTTCTTCCCCTAGACTTCCTCTTCTTCCCCTAGACTTCCCCTAGACTTCCCCTTCCCTCTATACTTCCCCTTCTTCCCCTAGACTTCCCCTTCCCTCTATACTTCCCCTTCTTCCCCTAGACTTCCCCTAGACTTCCCCTTCCGTCTATACTTCCCCTTCTTCCCCTAGTCTACCCCTGGACTTCCCCTTCCCTCTATACTTCCCCTTCTTCCCCTAGACTTCCCCTTCTTCCCCTAGACTTCCCCTTCTTCCCCTAGACTAAGCTTTCTTCCCCTAGACTTCCCCTTCTTCCCCTAGACTTCCCTTCTTCCCCGAGACTTCCGCTATACTTCCCCTACTTTCCCTAGACTTCCCCTACACTTTCCCTTCCCTCTATACTTCCCCATCTTCCCCTAGATTTACCCTTCTTCTCCTAGACTTCCCCTTCTTCCCCTAGACTTCCCCTTCCCTCTATACTTCCCCTTCTTCCCCTAGACTTCCCCTAGACTTCCACTTCTTCCCCTAGACTTCCCCTTCTTCCCCTAGACTTCCCCTAGACTTCCCCTTCCCTCTATACTTCCCCTTCTTCCCCTAGACTTCCCCTAGACTTCCCCTTCCCTCTATACTTCCCCTTCTTCCCCTAGACTAACCCTTCCCTATATACTTCCCCTTCTTCCCCTAGACTTCCCCTTCTTCCCCTAGACTTCCCCTTCCCTCTATACTTCCCCTGCTTCCCCTAGACTTCCCCTAGACTTCCCCTTCTTCCCCTAGACTTCCCCTTCTTCCCTTAGACTTCCCCTTCTTCCCCTATACTTCCCCTTCCCTCTATACTTCCCCTGCTTCCCCTAGAATTCCCCTAGACGTCCCCTTCTTCCCCTAGACTTCCCCTAGACTTCCCTTCCCTCTAAACTTCCCCTTCTTCCCCTAGACTTCCCCTTCTTCCCCTAGACTTCCCCTTCTTCCCCTAGACTTCCCCTTCCCTCTATACTTCCCCTTCTCCATTAGACTTCACCTTCCCTCTATACTTCCCCTGCTTCCCCTAGACTTCCCCTAGACTTCCCCTTCTTCCCCTAGACTTCCCCTAGACTTCCCCTTCCCTCTATACTTCCCCTTCTTCCCCTAGACTTCCCCTTCTTCTCCTAGACTTCCCCTTCTTCCCCTAGACTTCCCCTTCCCTCTGTACTTCCCCTGCTTCCCCTAGACTTCCCCTAGACTTCCCCTTCTTCCCCTAGACTTCCCCTTCTTCCCTTAGACTTCCCCTTCTTCCCCTATACTTCCCCTTCCCTCTATACTTCCCCTGCTTCCCCTAGAATTCCCCTAGACGTCCCCTTCTTCCCCTAGACTTCCCCTAGACTTCCCTTCCCTCTATACTTCCCCTTCTTCCCCTAGACTTCCCCTAGACTTTCCCTTCCCTCTCTACTTCCCCTTCTTCCCCTAGACTTCCCCTTCTTCCCCTAGACTTCCCCTTCTTCCCCTAGACTTCCCCCAGACTTCCCTTCCCTCTATACTTCCCCTTCTTCCCCGAGACTTCCCCTTCCCTCTCTACTTCCCCTTCCCTCTCCACTTCCCCTTCTTCCCCTAGACTTCCCCTTCTTCCCCTAGACTTCCCCTTCTTCCCCTAGACTTCCCCTTCCCTCTATACTTCCCCTTCTTCCATTAGACTTCCCCTTCCCTCTATACTTCCCCTTCTTCCCCTAGACTTCCCCTAGACTTCCCCTTCTTCCCCTAGACTTCCCCTAGACTTCCCCTTCCCTCAATACTTCCCCTACTTCCCCTAGACTTCCCCTTCCCTCTATACTTCCCCTTCTTCCCTTAGACTTCCCCTTCTTCCCCTAGACTTCCTCTTCTTCCCCTAGACTTCCCCTTCTTCCCTTAGACTTCCCCTTCTTCCCCTGGACTTCCCCTTCCCTCTATACTTCCCCTGCTTCCCCTAGACTTCCCCTAGACTTCCCCTTCTTCCCCTAGACTTCCCCTAGACTTCCCTTCCCTCTATACTTCCCCTTCTTCCCCTAGACTTCGTCTAGACTTCCCCTTCCCTCTCTACTTCCCCTTCTTCCCCTAGACTTCCCCTTCTTCCCCTAGACTTCCCCTTCTTCCCCTAGACTTCCCCTTCCCTCTATACTTCCCCTTCTTCCATTAGACTTCCCCTTCCCTCTATACTTCCCCTGCTTCCCCTAGACTTCCCCTAGTGTTCCCCTTCTTCCCCTAGACTTCCCCTAGACTTCCCCTTCCCTCTATACTTCCCCTTCTTCCCCTAGACTTCCCCTTCCCCCTATACTTCCCCTTCTTCCCCTAGACTTCCCCTTCTTCCCCTAGACTTCCTCTTCTTCCCCTAGACTTCCCCTTCCCTCTATACTTCCCCTTCTTCCCCTAGACTTCCCCTTCTTCCCTTAGACTTCCCCTTCTTCCACTAGACTTCCCCTTCTTCCCTTAGACTTCCCCTTCTTCCCCTATACTTCCCCTTCCCTCTATACTTCCCCTGCTTCCCCTAGACTTCCCCTAGACTTCCCCTTCTTCCCCTAGACTTCCCCTTCTTCCCTTAGACTTCCCCTTCTTCCCCTATACTTCCCCTTCCCTCTATACTTCCCCTGCTTCCCCTAGAATTCCCCTAGACGTCCCCTTCTTCCCCTAGACTTCCCCTAGACTTCCCTTCCCTCTATACTTCCCCTTCTTCCCCTAGACTTCCCCTAGACTTTCCCTTCCCTCTCTACTTCCCCTTCTTCCCCAAGACTGCCCCTTCTTCCCCTAGACTTCCCCTTCTTCCCCTAGACTTCCCCCAGACTTCCCTTCCCTCTATACTTCCCCTTCTTCCCCGAGACTTCCCCTTCCCTCTCTACTTCCCCTTCCCTCTCCACTTCCCCTTCTTCCCCTAGACTTCCCCTTCTTCCCCTAGACTTCCCCTTCTTCCCCTAGACTTCCCCTTCCCTCTATACTTCCCCTTCTTCCATTAGACTTCCCCTTCCCTCTATACTTCCCCTTCTTCCCCTAGACTTCCCCTAGACTTCCCCTTCTTCCCCTAGACTTCCCCTAGACTTCCCCTTCCCTCAATACTTCCCCTACTTCCCCTAGACTTCCCCTTCCCTCTATACTTCCCCTTCTTCCCCTAGACTTCCCCTTCTTCCCCTAGACTTCCTCTTCTTCCCCTAGACTTCCCCTTCTTCCCTTAGACTTCCCCTTCTTCCCCTGGACTTCCCCTTCCCTCTATACTTCCCCTGCTTCCCCTAGACTTCCCCTAGACTTCCCCTTCTTCCCCTAGACTTCCCCTAGACTTCCCTTCCCTCTATACTTCCCCTTCTTCCCCTAGACTTCCTCTAGACTTCCCCTTCCCTCTCTACTTCCCCTTCTTCCCCTAGACTTCCCCTTCTTCCCCTAGACTTCCCCTTCTTCCCCTAGACTTCCCCTTCCCTCTATACTTCCCCTTCTTCCATTAGACTTCCCCTTCCCTCTATACTTCCCCTGCTTCCCCTAGACTTCCCCTAGTGTTCCCCTTCTTCCCCTAGACTTCCCCTAGACTTCCCCTTCCCTCTATACTTCCCCTTCTTCCCCTAGACTTCCCCTTCCCCCTATACTTCCCCTTCTTCCCCTAGACTTCCCCTTCTTCCCCTAGACTTCCTCTTCTTCCCCTAGACTTCCCCTTCCCTCTATACTTCCCCTTCTTCCCCTAGACTTCCCCTTCTTCCCTTAGACTTCCCCTTCTTCCACTAGACTTCCCCTTCTTCCCTTAGACTTCCCCTTCTTCCCCTATACTTCCCCTTCCCTCTATACTTCCCCTGCTTCCCCTAGACTTCCCCTAGACGTCCCCTTCTTCCCCAAGACTTCCCCTAGACTTCCCTTCCCTCTATACTTCCCCTTCTTCCCCTAGATTTCCCCTAGACTTCCCCTTCCCTCTCTACTTCCCCTTCTTCCCCTAGACTTCCCCTTCTTCCCCTAGACTTCCCCTTCCCTCTATACTTCCCCTTCTTCCATTAGACTTCCCCTTCCCTCTATACTTCCCCTGCTTCCCCTAGACTTCCCCTAGACTTCCCCTTCTTCCCCTAGACTTCCCCTAGACTTCCCCTTCTTCCTCTAGACTAACCCTTCCCTCTATACTTCCCCTTCTTCCCCTAGACTTCCCCTTCTTCCCCTAGACTTCCCCTTCCCTCTATACTTCCCCTTCTTCCGCTAGACTTCCCCTTCTTCGCCTAGACTTCCCCTTCTTCCCTTAGACTTCCCCTTCCCTCTATACTTCCCCTTCTTCCATTAGTCTTCCCCTTCCCTCTATACTTCCCCTGCTTCCCCTAGACTTCCCCTAGTCTTCCCCTTCTTCCCCTAGACTGCCCCTAGACTTCCCCTTCCCTGTATACTTCCCCTTCTTCCCCTAGACTTCCCCTTCCCCCTATACTTCCCCTTCTTCCCCTAGACTTCCCCTTCTTCCCCTAGACTTCCTCTTCTTCCCCTAGACTTCCCCTTCCCTCTATACTTCCCCTTCTTCCCCTAGACTTCCCCTTCTTCCCTTAGACTTCCCCTTCTTCCCCTAGACTTCCCCTTCTTCCCTTAGACTTCCCGTTCTTCCCCTATACTTCCCCTTCCCTCTATACTTCCCCTGCTTCCCCTAGACTTCCCCTAGACGTCCCCTTCTTCCCCTAGACTTCCCCTAGACTTCCCTTCCCTCTATACTTCCCCTTCTTCCCCTAGATTTCCCCTAGATTTCCCCTTCCCTCTCTACTTCCCCTGCTTCCCCTAGACTTCCCCTAGACTTCCCCTTCTTCCCCTAGACTTCCCCTAGACTTCCCTTCCCTCTATACTTCCCCTTCTTCCCCTAGACTTCCCCTAGACTTCCCCTTCCCTCTCTACTTCCCCTTCTTCCCCTAGACTTCCCCTTCTTCCCCTAGACTTCCCCTTCTTCCCCTAGACTTTCCCTTCCCTCTATACTTCCCCTTCTTCCATTAGACTTCCCCTTCCCTCTATACTTCCCCTGCTTCCCCTAGACTTCCCCTAGTCTTCCCCTTCTTCCCCTAGACTTCTCCTAGACTTCCCCTTCCCTCTATACTTCCCCTTCTTCCCCTAGACTTCCCCTGCCCTCTATACTTCCCCTTCTTCCCCTAGACTTCCTCTTCTTCCCCTAGACTTCCCCTTCCCTCTATACTTCCCCTTCTTCCCCTAGACTTCCCCTTCTTCCCTTAGACTTCCCCTTCTTCCCCTAGACTTCCCCTTCTTCCCTTAGACTTCCCCTTCTTCCCCTATACTTCCCCTTCCCTCTATACTTCCCCTGCTTCCCCTAGAATTCCCCTAGACGTCCCCTTCTTCCCCTAGACTTCCCCTAGACTTCCCTTCCCTCTATACTTCCCCTTCTTCCCCTAGACTTCCCCTAGACTTTCCCTTCCCTCTCTACTTCCCCTTCTTCCCCTAGACTTCCCCTTCTTCCCCTAGACTTCCCCTTCTTCCCCTAGACTTCCCCTTCCCTCTATACTTCCCCTTCTCCATTAGACTTCCCCTTCCCTCTATACTTCCCCTGCTTCCCCTAGACTTCCCCTAGACTTCCCCTTCTTCCCCTAGACTTCCCCTAGACTTCCCCTTCCCTCTATATTTCCCCTTCTTCCCCTAGACTTCCCCTTCCCTCTATACTTCCCGTTCTTCCCCTAGACTTCCCCTTCTTCCCCTAGACTTCCTCTTCTTCCCCTAGACTTCCCCTAGACTTCCCCTTCCCTCTATACTTCCCCTTCTTCCCCTAGACTTCCCCTTCCCTCTATACTTCCCCTTCTTCCCCTAGACTTCCCCTAGACTTCCCCTTCCGTCTATACTTCCCCTTCTTCCCCTAGTCTACCCCTGGACTTCCCCTTCCCTCTATACTTCCCCTTCTTCCCCTAGACTTCCCCTTCTTCCCCTAGACTTCCCCTTCTTCCCCTAGACTAAGCTTTCTTCCCCTAGACTTCCCCTTCTTCCCCTAGACTTCCCCTTCTTCCCCTAGACTTCCCCTAGACTTCCCCTTCCCTGTATACTTCCCCTTCTTCCCCTAGACTTCCCCTTCTTCCCCTAGACTTCCCCTTCTTCCCTTAGATTTCCCCTTCTTCCCCGAGACTTCCCCTAGACTTCTTCTTCCCTCTATACTTCCCCTTCTTCCCCTAGACTAAGCTTTCTTCCCCTAGACTTCCCCTTCTTCCCCTAGACTTCCCCTTCCCTCTATACTTCCCCTTCTTCCCCTAGACTTCCCCTAGACTTCCACTTCTTCCCCTAGACTTCCCCTTCTTCCCCTAGACTTCCCCTAGACTTCCCCTTCCCTCTATACTTCCCCTTCTTCCCCTAGACTTCCCCTTCTTCCCCTAGACTTCCCCTAGACTTCCCCTTCCCTCTATACTTCCCCTTCTTCCCCTAGACTTCCCCTTCTTCCCCTAGACTTCCCCTTCCCTCTATACTGCCCCTTCTTCCCCTAGACTTCTCCTAGACTTCCCCTTCCCTCTATACTGCCCCTTCTTCCCCTAGACTTCCCCTGGACTTCCCCTTTCCTCTATACTTCCCCTTCTTCCCCTAGACTTCCCCTAGATTTCCCCTTCCCTCTATACTTCCCCTTCTTCCCCTAGACTTCCCCTTCCCTCTATACTTCCCCTTCTTCCCCTAGACTTCCCCTAGACTTCCCCTTCCCTCTATACTTCCCCTTCTTCCCCTAGACTTCCCCTTCCCTCTATACTTCCCCTTCTTCCCCTAGACTTCCCCTAGACTTCCCCTTCCCTCTATACTTCCCCTTCTTCCCCTATTCTACCCCTGGACTTCCCCTTCCCTCTATACTTCCCCTTCTTCCCCTAGACTTCCCCTTCTTCCCCTAGACTTCCCCTTCTTCCCCTAGACTAAGCTTTCTTCCCCTAGACTTCCCCTTCTTCCCCTAGACTTCCCTTCTTCCGCGAGACTTCCCCTAGACTTCCCCTTCTTCCCCTAGACTTCCCCTTCTTCACTTAGATTTCCCCTTCTTCCCCGAGACTTCCCCTAGACTTCCCCTTCCCTCTATACTTCCCCTTCTTCCCGTAGACTTCCCCTTCTTCCCCTAGGCTTCCCCTAGACTTCCCCTTACCTGTATACTTCCCCTTCTTCCCCTAGACTTCCCCTTCTTCCCCTAGACTTCCCCTTCTTCCCTTAGATTTCCCCTTCTTCCCCGAGACTTCCCCTAGACTTCTTCTTCCCTCTATACTTTCCCTTCTTCCCCTAGACTTCCCCTTCCCTATATACTTCCCCTTCTTCCCCTAGACTTCCCCTTCTTCCCCTAGACTTCCTCTTCTTCCCCTAGACTTCTCCTAGACTTCCCCTTCCCTCTATACTGCCCCTTCTTCCCCTAGACTTCCCCTGGACTTCCCCTTTCCTCTATACTTCCCCTTCTTCCCCTAGACTTCCCCTAGATTTCCCCTTCCCTCTATACTTCCCCTTCTTCCCCTAGACTTCCCCTAGACTTCCCCTTCCCTCTATACTTCCCCTTCTTCCCCTAGACTTCCCCTAGACTTCCCCTTCCCTCTATACTTCCCCTTCTTCCCCTAGACTTCCCCTTCCCTCTATACTTCCCCTTCTTCCCCTAGACTTCCCCTAGACTTCCCCTTCCCTCTATACTTCCCCTTCTTCCCCTAGACTTCCCCTTCTTCCCCTAGACTTCCCCTTCCTCCCCTAGACTAAGCTTTCTTCCCCTAGACTTCCCCTTCTTCCCCTAGACTTCCCTTCTTCCGCGAGACTTCCCCTAGACTTCCCCTTCTTCCCCTAGACTTCCCCTTCTTCCCTTAGATTTCCCCTTCTTCCCCGAGACTTCCCCTAGACTTCCCCTTCCCTCTATACTTCCCCTTCTTCCCGTAGACTTCCCCTTCTTCCCCTAGGCTTCCCCTAGACTTCCCCTTCCCTGTATACTTCCCCTTCTTCCCCTAGACTTCCCCTTCTTCCCCTAGACTTCCCCTTCTTCCCTTAGATTTCCCCTTCTTCCCCGAGACTTCCCCCAGACTTCTTCTTCCCTCTATACTTCCCCTTCTTCCCCTAGACTAAGCTTTCTTCCCCTAGACTTCCCCTTCTTCCCCTAGACTTCCCCTTCCCTCTATACTTCCCCTTCTTCCCCTAGACTTCCCCTAGACTTCCACTTCTTCCCCTAGACTTCCCCTTCTTCCCCTAGACTTCCCCTAGACTTCCCCTTCCCTCTATACTTCCCCTTCTTCCCCTAGACTTCCCCTTCTTCCTCTAGACTTCCCCTTCTTCCCCTAGACTTCCTCTTCTTCCCCTAGACTTCCCCTTCCCTCTATACTTCCCCTTCTTCCCCTAGACTTCCCCTTCTTCCCTTAGACTTCCCCTTCTTCCCCTAGACTTCCCCTTCTTCCCTTAGACTTCCCCTTCTTCCCCTATACTTCCCCTTCCCTCTATACTTCCCCTGCTTCCCCTAGACTTCCCCTAGACGTCCCCTTCTTCCCCTAGACTTCCCCTAGACTTCCCTTCCCTCTATACTTCCCCTTCTTCCCCTAGATTTCCCCTAGATTTCCCCTTCCCTCTCTACTTCCCCTGCTTCCCCTAGACTTCCCCTAGACTTCCCCTTCTTCCCCTAGACTTCCCCTAGACTTCCCTTCCCTCTATACTTCCCCTTCTTCCCCTAGACTTCCCCTAGACTTCCCCTTCCCTCTCTACTTCCCCTTCTTCCCCTAGACTTCCCCTTCTTCCCCTAGACTTCCCCTTCTTCCCCTAGACTTTCCCTTCCCTCTATACTTCCCCTTCTTCCATTAGACTTCCCCTTCCCTCTATACTTCCCCTGCTTCCCCTAGACTTCCCCTAGTCTTCCCCTTCTTCCCCTAGACTTCTCCTAGACTTCCCCTTCCCTCTATACTTCCCCTTCTTCCCCTAGACTTCCCCTGCCCTCTATACTTCCCCTTCTTCCCCTAGACTTCCCCTTCTTCCCCTAGACTTCCTCTTCTTCCCCTAGACTTCCCCTTCCCTCTATACTTCCCCTTCTTCCCCTAGACTTCCCCTTCTTCCCTTAGACTTCCCCTTCTTCCCCTAGACTTCCCCTTCTTCCCTTAGACTTCCCCTTCTTCCCCTATACTTCCCCTTCCCTCTATACTTCCCCTGCTTCCCCTAGAATTCCCCTAGACGTCCCCTTCTTCCCCTAGACTTCCCCTAGACTTCCCTTCCCTCTATACTTCCCCTTCTTCCCCTAGACTTCCCCTAGACTTTCCCTTCCCTCTCTACTTCCCCTTCTTCCCCTAGACTTCCCCTTCTTCCCCTAGACTTCCCCTTCTTCCCCTAGACTTCCCCTTCCCTCTATACTTCCCCTTCTCCATTAGACTTCCCCTTCCCTCTATACTTCCCCTGCTTCCCCTAGACTTCCCCTAGACTTCCCCTTCTTCCCCTAGACTTCCCCTAGACTTCCCCTTCCCTCTATATTTCCCCTTCTTCCCCTAGACTTCCCCTTCCCTCTATACTTCCCGTTCTTCCCCTAGACTTCCCCTTCTTCCCCTAGACTTCCTCTTCTTCCCCTAGACTTCCCCTAGACTTCCCCTTCCCTCTATACTTCCCCTTCTTCCCCTAGACTTCCCCTTCCCTCTATACTTCCCCTTCTTCCCCTAGACTTCCCCTAGACTTCCCCTTCCGTCTATACTTCCCCTTCTTCCCCTAGTCTACCCCTGGACTTCCCCTTCCCTCTATACTTCCCCTTCTTCCCCTAGACTTCCCCTTCTTCCCCTAGACTTCCCCTTCTTCCCCTAGACTAAGCTTTCTTCCCCTAGACTTCCCCTTCTTCCCCTAGACTTCCCCTTCTTCCCCTAGACTTCCCCTAGACTTCCCCTTCCCTGTATACTTCCCCTTCTTCCCCTAGACTTCCCCTTCTTCCCCTAGACTTCCCCTTCTTCCCTTAGATTTCCCCTTCTTCCCCGAGACTTCCCCTAGACTTCTTCTTCCCTCTATACTTCCCCTTCTTCCCCTAGACTAAGCTTTCTTCCCCTAGACTTCCCCTTCTTCCCCTAGACTTCCCCTTCCCTCTATACTTCCCCTTCTTCCCCTAGACTTCCCCTAGACTTCCACTTCTTCCCCTAGACTTCCACTTCTTCCCCTAGACTTCCCCTAGACTTCCCCTTCCCTCTATACTTCCCCTTCTTCCCCTAGACTTCCCCTTCTTCCCCTAGACTTCCCCTAGACTTCCCCTTCCCTCTATACTTCCCCTTCTTCCCCTAGACTTCCCCTTCTTCCCCTAGACTTCCCCTTCCCTCTATACTGCCCCTTCTTCCCCTAGACTTCTCCTAGACTTCCCCTTCCCTCTATACTGCCCCTTCTTCCCCTAGACTTCCCCTGGACTTCCCCTTTCCTCTATACTTCCCCTTCTTCCCCTAGACTTCCCCTAGATTTCCCCTTCCCTCTATACTTCCCCTTCTTCCCCTAGACTTCCCCTTCCCTCTATACTTCCCCTTCTTCCCCTAGACTTCCCCTAGACTTCCCCTTCCCTCTATACTTCCCCTTCTTCCCCTAGACTTCCCCTTCCCTCTATACTTCCCCTTCTTCCCCTAGACTTCCCCTAGACTTCCCCTTCCCTCTATACTTCCCCTTCTTCCCCTATTCTACCCCTGGACTTCCCCTTCCCTCTATACTTCCCCTTCTTCCCCTAGACTTCCCCTTCTTCCCCTAGACTTCCCCTTCTTCCCCTAGACTAAGCTTTCTTCCCCTAGACTTCCCCTTCTTCCCCTAGACTTCCCTTCTTCCGCGAGACTTCCCCTAGACTTCCCCTTCTTCCCCTAGACTTCCCCTTCTTCACTTAGATTTCCCCTTCTTCCCCGAGACTTCCCCTAGACTTCCCCTTCCCTCTATACTTCCCCTTCTTCCCGTAGACTTCCCCTTCTTCCCCTAGGCTTCCCCTAGACTTCCCCTTACCTGTATACTTCCCCTTCTTCCCCTAGACTTCCCCTTCTTCCCCTAGACTTCCCCTTCTTCCCTTAGATTTCCCCTTCTTCCCCGAGACTTCCCCTAGACTTCTTCTTCCCTCTATACTTTCCCTTCTTCCCCTAGACTTCCCCTTCCCTATATACTTCCCCTTCTTCCCCTAGACTTCCCCTTCTTCCCCTAGACTTCCTCTTCTTCCCCTAGACTTCTCCTAGACTTCCCCTTCCCTCTATACTGCCCCTTCTTCCCCTAGACTTCCCCTGGACTTCCCCTTTCCTCTATACTTCCCCTTCTTCCCCTAGACTTCCCCTAGATTTCCCCTTCCCTCTATACTTCCCCTTCTTCCCCTAGAATTCCCCTAGACTTCCCCTTCCCTCTATACTTCCCCTTCTTCCCCTAGACTTCCCCTAGACTTCCCCTTCCCTCTATACTTCCCCTTCTTCCCCTAGACTTCCCCTTCCCTCTATACTTCCCCTTCTTCCCCTAGACTTCCCCTAGACTTCCCCTTCCCTCTATACTTCCCCTTCTTCCCCTAGACTTCCCCTTCTTCCCCTAGACTTCCCCTTCCTCCCCTAGACTAAGCTTTCTTCCCCTAGACTTCCCCTTCTTCCCCTAGACTTCCCTTCTTCCGCGAGACTTCCCCTAGACTTCCCCTTCTTCCCCTAGACTTCCCCTTCTTCCCTTAGATTTCCCCTTCTTCCCCGAGACTTCCCCTAGACTTCCCCTTCCCTCTATACTTCCCCTTCTTCCCGTAGACTTCCCCTTCTTCCCCTAGGCTTCCCCTAGACTTCCCCTTCCCTGTATACTTCCCCTTCTTCCCCTAGACTTCCCCTTCTTCCCCTAGACTTCCCCTTCTTCCCTTAGATTTCCCCTTCTTCCCCGAGACTTCCCCTAGACTTCTTCTTCCCTCTATACTTCCCCTTCTTCCCCTAGACTAAGCTTTCTTCCCCTAGACTTCCCCTTCTTCCCCTAGACTTCCCCTAGACTTCCACTTCTTCCCCTAGACTTCCCCTTCTTCCCCTAGACTTCCCCTAGACTTCCCCTTCCCTCTATACTTCCCCTTCTTCCCCTAGACTTCCCCTTCTTCCCCTAGACTTCCCCTTCTTCCCCTAGACTTCCTCTTCTTCCCCTAGACTTTCCCTTCCCTCTATACTTCCCCTTCTTCCCCTAGACTTCCCCTTCTTCCCTTAGACTTCCCCTTCTTCCCCTAGACTTCCCCTTCTTCCCTTAGACTTCCCCTTCTTCCCCTATACTTCCCCTTCCCTCTATACTTCCCCTGCTTCCCCTAGACTTCCCCTAGACGTCCCCTTCTTCCCCTAGACTTCCCCTAGACTTCCCTTCCCTCTATACTTCCCCTTCTTCCCCTAGACTCCCCCTAGACTTCCCCTTCCCTCCTACTTCCCCTTCTTCCCCTAGACTTCCCCTTCTTCCCCTAGACTTCCCCTTCCCTCTATACTTCCCCTTCTTCCATTAGACTTCCCCTTCCCTCTATACTTCCCCTGCTTCCCCTAGACTTCCCCTAGACTTCCCCTTCTTCCCCTAGACTTCCCCTAGACTTCCCCTTCCCTCTATACTTCCCCTTCTTCCCCTAGACTTCCCCTTCCCTCTATACTTCCCCTTCTTCCCCTAGACTTCCCCTTCTTCCCCTAGACTTCCTCTTCTTCCCCTAGACTTCCCCTAGACTTCCCCTTCCCTCTATACTTCCTCTTCTTCCCCTAGTCTACCCCTGGACTTCCCCTTCCCTCTATACTTCCCCTTCTTCCCCTAGACTTCCCCTTCTTCCCCTAGACTTCCCCTTCTTCCCCTAGACTAAGCTTTCTTCCCCTAGACTTCCCCTTCTTCCCGTAGACTTCCCTTCTTCCCCGAGACTTCCCCTATACTTCCCCTACTTTCCCTAGACTTCCCCTACACTTTCCCTTCCCTCTATACTTCCCCTTCTTCCCCTAGACTTACCCTTCTTCTCCTAGACTTCCCCTTCTTCCCCTAGACTTCCCCTTCCCTCTATACTTCCCCTTCTTCCCCTATACTTCCCCAAGACTTCCACTTCTTCCCCTAGACTTCCCCTTCTTCCCCTAGACTTCCCCTAGACTTCCCCTTCCCTCTATACTTCCCCTTCTTCCCCTAGACTTCCCCTTCTTCCCCTAGACTTCCCCTTCTTCCCCTAGACTTCCCCTAGACTTCCCATTCCCTCTATACTTCCCCTTCTTCCCCTAGACTTTCTCTTCCCTCTATACTTCCCCTTCTTCCCCTAGACTTCCCCTTCTTCCCCTAGACTTCCCCTTCCGTCTATACTTCCCCTTCTTCCCCTAGACTTCCCCTAGACTTCCCTTCCCTCTATACTTCCCCTTCTTCCCCTAGACTTCCCCTAGACTTCCCCTTCCCTCTCTACTTCCCCTTCTTCCCCTAGACTTCCCCTTCTTCCCCTAGACTTCCCCTTCTTCCCCTAGACTTCCCCTTTTTCCCCTAGACTTCCCCTTCCCTCTATACTTCCTCTTCTTCCCCTAGACTTCCCCTTCTTCCCCTAGACTAAGCTTTCTTCCCCTAGACTTCCCCTTCTTCCCCTAGACTTCCCCTTCCCTCTATACTTCCCCTTCTTCCCCTAGACTTCCCCTAGACTTCCACTTCTTCCCCTAGACTTCCCCTTCTTCCCCTAGACTTCCCCTAGACTTCCCCTTCCCTCTATACTTCCCCTTCTTCCCCTAGACTTCCCCTTCTTCCCCTAGACTTCCCCTTCTTCCCCTAGACTTCCTCTTCTTCCCCTAGACTAAGCTTTCTTCCCCTAGACTTCCCCTTCTTCCCCTAGACTTCCCTTCTTCCCCGAGACTTCCGCTATACTTCCCCTACTTTCCCTAGACTTCCCCTACACTTTCCCTTCCCTCTATACTTCCCCATAATCCCCTAGATTTACCCTTCTTCTCCTAGACTTCCCCTTCTTCCCCTAGACTTCCCCTTCCCTCTATACTTCCCCTTCTTCCCCTAGACTTCCCCTAGACTTCCACTTCTTCCCCTAGACTTCCCCTTCTTCCCCTAGACTTCCCCTAGACTTCCCCTTCCCTCTATACTTCCCCTTCTTCCCCTAGACTTCCCCTAGACTTCCCCTTCCCTCTATACTTCCCCTTCTTCCCCTAGACTAACCCTTCCCTATATACTTCCCCTTCTTCCCCTAGACTTCCCCTTCTTCCCCTAGACTTCCCCTTCCCTCTATACTTCCCCTGCTTCCCCTAGACTTCCCCTAGACTTCCCCTTCTTCCCCTAGACTTCCCCTTCTTCCCTTAGACTTCCCCTTCTTCCCCTATACTTCCCCTTCCCTCTATACTTCCCCTGCTTCCCCTAGAATTCCCCTAGACGTCCCCTTCTTCCCCTAGACTTCCCCTAGACTTCCCTTCCCTCTAAACTTCCCCTTCTTCCCCTAGACTTCCCCTTCTTCCCCTAGACTTCCCCTTCTTCCCCTAGACTTCCCCTTCCCTCTATACTTCCCCTTCTCCATTAGACTTCCCCTTCCCTCTATACTTCCCCTGCTTCCCCTAGACTTCCCCTAGACTTCCCCTTCCCTCTATACTTCCCCTTCTTCCCCTAGACTTCCCCTTCTTCTCCTAGACTTCCCCTTCTTCCCCTAGACTTCCCCTTCCCTCTATACTTCCCCTGCTTCCCCTAGACTTCCCCTAGACTTCCCCTTCTTCCCCTAGACTTCCCCTTCTTCCCTTAGACTTCCCCTTCTTCCCCTATACTTCCCCTTCCCTCTATACTTCCCCTGCTTCCCCTAGAATTCCCCTAGACGTCCCCTTCTTCCCCTAGACTTCCCCTAGACTTCCCTTCCCTCTATACTTCCCCTTCTTCCCCTAGACTTCCCCTAGACTTTCCCTTCCCTCTCTACTTCCCCTTCTTCCCCTAGACTTCCCCTTCTTCCCCTAGACTTCCCCTTCTTCCCCTAGACTTCCCCCAGACTTCCCTTCCCTCTATACTTCCCCTTCTTCCCCGAGACTTCCCCTTCCCTCTCTACTTCCCCTTCCCTCTCCACTTCCCCTTCTTCCCCTAGACTTCCCCTTCTTCCCCTAGACTTCCCCTTCTTCCCCTAGACTTCCCCTTCTTCCCCTAGACTTCCCCTTCCCTCTATACTTCCCCTTCTTCCATTAGACTTCCCCTTCCCTCTATACTTCCCCTTCTTCCCCTAGACTTCCCCTAGACTTCCCCTTCTTCCCCTAGACTTCCCTTAGACTTCCCCTTCCCTCAATACTTCCCCTACTTCCCCTAGACTTCCCCTTCCCTCTATACTTCCCCTTCTTCCCCTAGACTTCCCCTTCTTCCCCTAGACTTCCTCTTCTTCCCCTAGACTTCCCCTTCTTCCCTTAGACTTCCCCTTCTTCCCCTGGACTTCCCCTTCCCTCTATACTTCCCCTGCTTCCCCTAGACTTCCCCTAGACTTCCCCTTCTTCCCCTAGACTTCCCCTAGACTTCCCTTCCCTCTATACTTCCCCTTCTTCCCCTAGACTTCGTCTAGACTTCCCCTTCCCTCTCTACTTCCCCTTCTTCCCCTAGACTTCCCCTTCTTCCCCTAGACTTCCCCTTCTTCCCCTAGACTTCCCCTTCCCTCTATACTTCCCCTTCTTCCATTAGACTTCCCCTTCCCTCTATACTTCCCCTGCTTCCCCTAGACTTCCCCTAGTGTTCCCCTTCTTCCCCTAGACTTCCCCTAGACTTCCCCTTCCCTCTATACTTCCCCTTCTTCCCCTAGACTTCCCCTTCCCCCTATACTTCCCCTTCTTCCCCTAGACTTCCCCTTCTTCCCCTAGACTTCCTCTTCTTCCCCTAGACTTCCCCTTCCCTCTATACTTCCCCTTCTTCCCCTAGACTTCCCCTTCTTCCCTTAGACTTCCCCTTCTTCCACTAGACTTCCCCTTCTTCCCTTAGACTTCCCCTTCTTCCCCTATACTTCCCCTTCCCTCTATACTTCCCCTGCTTCCCCTAGACTTCCCCTAGACTTCCCCTTCTTCCCCTAGACTTCCCCTTCTTCCCTTAGACTTCCCCTTCTTCCCCTATACTTCCCCTTCCCTCTATACTTCCCCTGCTTCCCCTAGAATTCCCCTAGACGTCCCCTTCTTCCCCTAGACTTCCCCTAGACTTCCCTTCCCTCTATACTTCCCCTTCTTCCCCTAGACTTCCCCTAGACTTTCCCTTCCCTCTCTACTTCCCCTTCTTCCCCAAGACTGCCCCTTCTTCCCCTAGACTTCCCCTTCTTCCCCTAGACTTCCCCCAGACTTCCCTTCCCTCTATACTTCCCCTTCTTCCCCGAGACTTCCCCTTCCCTCTCTACTTCCCCTTCCCTCTCCACTTCCCCTTCTTCCCCTAGACTTCCCCTTCTTCCCCTAGACTTCCCCTTCTTCCCCTAGACTTCCCCTTCCCTCTATACTTCCCCTTCTTCCATTAGACTTCCCCTTCCCTCTATACTTCCCCTTCTTCCCCTAGACTTCCCCTAGACTTCCCCTTCTTCCCCTAGACTTCCCCTAGACTTCCCCTTCCCTCAATACTTCCCCTACTTCCCCTAGACTTCCCCTTCCCTCTATACTTCCCCTTCTTCCCCTAGACTTCCCCTTCTTCCCCTAGACTTCCTCTTCTTCCCCTAGACTTCCCCTTCTTCCCTTAGACTTCCCCTTCTTCCCCTGGACTTCCCCTTCCCTCTATACTTCCCCTGCTTCCCCTAGACTTCCCCTAGACTTCCCCTTCTTCCCCTAGACTTCCCCTAGACTTCCCTTCCCTCTATACTTCCCCTTCTTCCCCTAGACTTCCTCTAGACTTCCCCTTCCCTCTCTACTTCCCCTTCTTCCCCTAGACTTCCCCTTCTTCCCCTAGACTTCCCCTTCTTCCCCTAGACTTCCCCTTCCCTCTATACTTCCCCTTCTTCCATTAGACTTCCCCTTCCCTCTATACTTCCCCTGCTTCCCCTAGACTTCCCCTAGTGTTCCCCTTCTTCCCCTAGACTTCCCCTAGACTTCCCCTTCCCTCTATACTTCCCCTTCTTCCCCTAGACTTCCCCTTCCCCCTATACTTCCCCTTCTTCCCCTAGACTTCCCCTTCTTCCCCTAGACTTCCTCTTCTTCCCCTAGACTTCCCCTTCCCTCTATACTTCCCCTTCTTCCCCTAGACTTCCCCTTCTTCCCTTAGACTTCCCCTTCTTCCACTAGACTTCCCCTTCTTCCCTTAGACTTCCCCTTCTTCCCCTATACTTCCCCTTCCCTCTATACTTCCCCTGCTTCCCCTAGACTTCCCCTAGACGTCCCCTTCTTCCCCTAGACTTCCCCTAGACTTCCCTTCCCTCTATACTTCCCCTTCTTCCCCTAGATTTCCCCTAGACTTCCCCTTCCCTCTCTACTTCCCCTTCTTCCCCTAGACTTCCCCTTCTTCCCCTAGACTTCCCCTTCCCTCTATACTTCCCCTTCTTCCATTAGACTTCCCCTTCCCTCTATACTTCCCCTGCTTCCCCTAGACTTCCCCTAGACTTCCCCTTCTTCCCCTAGACTTCCCCTAGACTTCCCCTTCTTCCTCTAGACTAACCCTTCCCTCTATACTTCCCCTTCTTCCCCTAGACTTCCCCTTCTTCCCCTAGACTTCCCCTTCCCTCTATACTTCCCCTTCTTCCCCTAGACTTCCCCTTCTTCGCCTAGACTTCCCCTTCTTCCCTTAGACTTCCCCTTCCCTCTATACTTCCCCTTCTTCCATTAGTCTTCCCCTTCCCTCTATACTTCCCCTGCTTCCCCTAGACTTCCCCTAGTCTTCCCCTTCTTCCCCTAGACTGCCCCTAGACTTCCCCTTCCCTGTATACTTCCCCTTCTTCCCCTAGACTTCCCCTTCCCCCTATACTTCCCCTTCTTCCCCTAGACTTCCCCTTCTTCCCCTAGACTTCCTCTTCTTCCCCTAGACTTCCCCTTCCCTCTATACTTCCCCTTCTTCCCCTAGACTTCCCCTTCTTCCCTTAGACTTCCCCTTCTTCCCCTAGACTTCCCCTTCTTCCGTTAGACTTCCCGTTCTTCCCCTATACTTCCCCTTCCCTCTATACTTCCCCTGCTTCCCCTAGACTTCCCCTAGACGTCCCCTTCTTCCCCTAGACTTCCCCTAGACTTCCCTTCCCTCTATACTTCCCCTTCTTCCCCTAGATTTCCCCTAGATTTCCCCTTCCCTCTCTACTTCCCCTGCTTCCCCTAGACTTCCCCTAGACTTCCCCTTCTTCCCCTAGACTTCCCCTAGACTTCCCTTCCCTCTATACTTCCCCTTCTTCCCCTAGACTTCCCCTAGACTTCCCCTTCCCTCTCTACTTCCCCTTCTTCCCCTAGACTTCCCCTTCTTCCCCTAGACTTCCCCTTCTTCCCCTAGACTTTCCCTTCCCTCTATACTTCCCCTTCTTCCATTAGACTTCCCCTTCCCTCTATACTTCCCCTGCTTCCCCTAGACTTCCCCTAGTCTTCCCCTTCTTCCCCTAGACTTCTCCTAGACTTCCCCTTCCCTCTATACTTCCCCTTCTTCCCCTAGACTTCCCCTGCCCTCTATACTTCCCCTTCTTCCCCTAGACTTCCCCTTCTTCCCCTAGACTTCCTCTTCTTCCCCTAGACTTCCCCTTCCCTCTATACTTCCCCTTCTTCCCCTAGACTTCCCCTTCTTCCCTTAGACTTCCCCTTCTTCCCCTAGACTTCCCCTTCTTCCCTTAGACTTCCCCTTCTTCCCCTATACTTCCCCTTCCCTCTATACTTCCCCTGCTTCCCCTAGAATTCCCCTAGACGTCCCCTTCTTCCCCTAGACTTCCCCTAGACTTCCCTTCCCTCTATACTTCCCCTTCTTCCCCTAGACTTCCCCTAGACTTTCCCTTCCCTCTCTACTTCCCCTTCTTCCCCTAGACTTCCCCTTCTTCCCCTAGACTTCCCCTTCTTCCCCTAGACTTCCCCTTCCCTCTATACTTCCCCTTCTCCATTAGACTTCCCCTTCCCTCTATACTTCCCCTGCTTCCCCTAGACTTCCCCTAGACTTCCCCTTCTTCCCCTAGACTTCCCCTAGACTTCCCCTTCCCTCTATATTTCCCCTTCTTCCCCTAGACTTCCCCTTCCCTCTATACTTCCCGTTCTTCCCCTAGACTTCCCCTTCTTCCCCTAGACTTCCTCTTCTTCCCCTAGACTTCCCCTAGACTTCCCCTTCCCTCTATACTTCCCCTTCTTCCCCTAGACTTCCCCTTCCCTCTATACTTCCCCTTTTTCCCCTAGACTTCCCCTAGACTTCCCCTTCCGTCTATACTTCCCCTTCTTCCCCTAGTCTACCCCTGGACTTCCCCTTCCCTCTATACTTCCCCTTCTTCCCCTAGACTTCCCCTTCTTCCCCTAGACTTCCCCTTCTTCCCCTAGACTAAGCTTTCTTCCCCTAGACTTCCCCTTCTTCCCCTAGACTTCCCCTTCTTCCCCTAGACTTCCCCTAGACTTCCCCTTCCCTGTATACTTCCCCTTCTTCCCCTAGACTTCCCCTTCTTCCCCTAGACTTCCCCTTCTTCCCTTAGATTTCCCCTTCTTCCCCGAGACTTCCCCTAGACTTCTTCTTCCCTCTATACTTCCCCTTCTTCCCCTAGACTAAGCTTTCTTCCCCTAGACTTCCCCTTCTTCCCCTAGACTTCCCCTTCCCTCTATACTTCCCCTTCTTCCCCTAGACTTCCCCTAGACTTCCACTTCTTCCCCTAGACTTCCCCTTCTTCCCCTAGACTTCCCCTAGACTTCCCCTTCCCTCTATACTTCCCCTTCTTCCCCTAGACTTCCCCTTCTTCCCCTAGACTTCCCCTAGACTTCCCCTTCCCTCTATACTTCCCCTTCTTCCCCTAGACTTCCCCTTCTTCCCCTAGACTTCCCCTTCCCTCTATACTGTCCCTTCTTCCCCTAGACTTCTCCTAGACTTCCCCTTCCCTCTATACTGCCCCTTCTTCCCCTAGACTTCCCCTGGACTTCCCCTTTCCTCTATACTTCCCCTTCTTCCCCTAGACTTCCCCTAGATTTCCCCTTCCCTCTATACTTCCCCTTCTTCCCCTAGACTTCCCCTTCCCTCTATACTTCCCCTTCTTCCCCTAGACTTCCCCTAGACTTCCCCTTCCCTCTATACTTCCCCTTCTTCCCCTAGACTTCCCCTTCCCTCTATACTTCCCCTTCTTCCCCTAGACTTCCCCTAGACTTCCCCTTCCCTCTATACTTCCCCTTCTTCCCCTATTCTACCCCTGGACTTCCCCTTCCCTCTATACTTCCCCTTCTTCCCCTAGACTTCCCCTTCTTCCCCTAGACTTCCCCTTCTTCCCCTAGACTAAGCTTTCTTCCCCTAGACTTCCCCTTCTTCCCCTAGACTTCCCTTCTTCCGCGAGACTTCCCCTAGACTTCCCCTTCTTCCCCTAGACTTCCCCTTCTTCACTTAGATTTCCCCTTCTTCCCCGAGACTTCCCCTAGACTTCCCCTTCCCTCTATACTTCCCCTTCTTCCCGTAGACTTCCCCTTCTTCCCCTAGGCTTCCCCTAGACTTCCCCTTACCTGTATACTTCCCCTTCTTCCCCTAGACTTCCCCTTCTTCCCCTAGACTTCCCCTTCTTCCCTTAGATTTCCCCTTCTTCCCCGAGACTTCCCCTAGACTTCTTCTTCCCTCTATACTTTCCCTTCTTCCCCTAGACTTCCCCTTCCCTATATACTTCCCCTTCTTCCCCTAGACTTCCCCTTCTTCCCCTAGACTTCCTCTTCTTCCCCTAGACTTCTCCTAGACTTCCCCTTCCCTCTATACTGCCCCTTCTTCCCCTAGACTTCCCCTGGACTTCCCCTTTCCTCTATACTTCCCCTTCTTCCCCTAGACTTCCCCTAGATTTCCCCTTCCCTCTATACTTCCCCTTCTTCCCCTAGACTTCCCCTAGACTTCCCCTTCCCTCTATACTTCCCCTTCTTCCCCTAGACTTCCCCTAGACTTCCCCTTCCCTCTATACTTCCCCTTCTTCCCCTAGACTTCCCCTTCCCTCTATACTTCCCCTTCTTCCCCTAGACTTCCCCTAGACTTCCCCTTCCCTCTATACTTCCCCTTCTTCCCCTAGACTTCCCCTTCTTCCCCTAGACTTCCCCTTCCTCCCCTAGACTAAGCTTTCTTCCCCTAGACTTCCCCTTCTTCCCCTAGACTTCCCTTCTTCCGCGAGACTTCCCCTAGACTTCCCCTTCTTCCCCTAGACTTCCCCTTCTTCCCTTAGATTTCCCCTTCTTCCCCGAGACTTCCCCTAGACTTCCCCTTCCCTCTATACTTCCCCTTCTTCCCGTAGACTTCCCCTTCTTCCCCTAGGCTTCCCCTAGACTTCCCCTTCCCTGTATACTTCCCCTTCTTCCCCTAGACTTCCCCTTCTTCCCCTAGACTTCCCCTTCTTCCCTTAGATTTCCCCTTCTTCCCCGAGACTTCCCCTAGACTTCTTCTTCCCTCTATACTTCCCCTTCTTCCCCTAGACTAAGCTTTCTTCCCCTAGACTTCCCCTTCTTCCCCTAGACTTCCCCTTCCCTCTATACTTCCCCTTCTTCCCCTAGACTTCCCCTAGACTTCCACTTCTTCCCCTAGACTTCCCCTTCTTCCCCTAGACTTCCCCTAGGCTTCCCCTTCCCTCTATACTTCCCCTTCTTCCCCTAGACTTCCCCTTCTTCCCCTAGACTTCCCCTTCTTCCCCTAGACTTCCTCTTCTTCCCCTAGACTTCCCCTTCCCTCTATACTTCCCCTTCTTCCCCTAGACTTCCCCTTCTTCCCTTAGACTTCCCCTTCTTCCCCTAGACTTCCCCTTCTTCCCTTAGACTTCCCCTTCTTCCCCTATACTTCCCCTTCCCTCTATACTTCCCCTGCTTCCCCTAGACTTCCCCTAGACGTCCCCTTCTTCCCCTAGACTTCCCCTAGACTTCCCTTCCCTCTATACTTCCCCTTCTTCCCCTAGACTCCCCCTAGACTTCCCCTTCCCTCCTACTTCCCCTTCTTCCCCTAGACTTCCCCTTCTTCCCCTAGACTTCCCCTTCCCTCTATACTTCCCCTTCTTCCATTAGACTTCCCCTTCCCTCTATACTTCCCCTGCTTCCCCTAGACTTCCCCTAGACTTCCCCTTCTTCCCCTAGACTTCCCCTAGACTTCCCCTTCCCTCTATACTTCCCCTTCTTCCCCTAGACTTCCCCTTCCCTCTATACTTCCCCTTCTTCCCCTAGACTTCCCCTTCTTCCCCTAGACTTCCTCTTCTTCCCCTAGACTTCCCCTAGACTTCCCCTTCCCTCTATACTTCCTCTTCTTCCCCTAGTCTACCCCTGGACTTCCCCTTCCCTCTATACTTCCCCTTCTTCCCCTAGACTTCCCCTTCTTCCCCTAGACTTCCCCTTCTTCCCCTAGACTAAGCTTTCTTCCCCTAGACTTCCCCTTCTTCCCGTAGACTTCCCTTTTTCCCCGAGACTTCCCCTATACTTCCCCTACTTTCCCTAGACTTCCCCTACACTTTCCCTTCCCTCTATACTTCCCCTTCTTCCCCTAGACTTACCCTTCTTCTCCTAGACTTCCCCTTCTTCCCCTAGACTTCCCCTTCCCTCTATACTTCCCCTTCTTCCCCTATACTTCCCCAAGACTTCCACTTCTTCCCCTAGACTTCCCCTTCTTCCCCTAGACTTCCCCTAGACTTCCCCTTCCCTCTATACTTCCCCTTCTTCCCCTAGACTTCCCCTTCTTCCCCTAGACTTCCCCTTCTTCCCCTAGACTTCCCCTAGACTTCCCATTCCCTCTATACTTCCCCTTCTTCCCCTAGACTTTCTCTTCCCTCTATACTTCCCCTTCTTCCCCTAGACTTCCCCTTCTTCCCCTAGACTTCCCCTTCCGTCTATACTTCCCCTTCTTCCCCTAGACTTCCCCTAGACTTCCCTTCCCTCTATACTTCCCCTTCTTCCCCTAGACTTCCCCTAGACTTCCCCTTCCCTCTCTACTTCCCCTTCTTCCCCTAGACTTCCCCTTCTTCCCCTAGACTTCCCCTTCTTCCCCTAGACTTCCCCTTTTTCCCCTAGACTTCCCCTTCCCTCTATACTTCCTCTTCTTCCCCTAGACTTCCCCTTCTTCCCCTAGACTAAGCTTTCTTCCCCTAGACTTCCCCTTCTTCCCCTAGACTTCCCCTTCCCTCTATACTTCCCCTTCTTCCCCTAGACTTCCCCTACACTTCCACTTCTTCCCCTAGACTTCCCCTTCTTCCCCTAGACTTCCCCTAGACTTCCCCTTCCCTCTATACTTCCCCTTCTTCCCCTAGACTTCCCCTTCTTCCCCTAGACTTCCCCTTCTTCCCCTAGACTTCCTCTTCTTCCCCTAGACTTCCCCTTCCCTCTATACTTCCCCTTCTTCCCCTAGACTTCCCCTTCTTCCCTTAGACTTCCCCTTCTTCCCCTAGACTTCCCCTTCTTCCCTTAGACTTCCCCTTCTTCCCCTATACTTCCCCTTCCCTCTATACTTCCCCTGCTTCCCCTAGACTTCCCCTAGACGTCCCCTTCTTCCCCTAGACTTCCCCTAGACTTCCCTTCCCTCTATACTTCCCCTTCTTCCCCTAGACTCCCCCTAGACTTCCCCTTCCCTCTCTACTTCCCCTTCTTCCCCTAGACTTCCCCTTCTTCCCCTAGACTTCCCCTTCCCTCTATACTTCCCCTTCTTCCATTAGACTTCCCCTTCCCTCTATACTTCCCCTGCTTCCCCTAGACTTCCCCTAGACTTCCCCTTCTTCCCCTAGACTTCCCCTAGACTTCCCCTTCCCTCTATACTTCCCCTTCTTCCCCTAGACTTCCCCTTCCCTCTATACTTCCCCTTCTTCCCCTAGACTTCCCCTTCTTCCCCTAGACTTCCTCTTCTTCCCCTAGACTTCCCCTAGACTTCCCCTTCCCTCTATACTTCCCCTTCTTCCCCTAGTCTACCCCTGGACTTCCCCTTCCCTCTATACTTCCCCTTCTTCCCCTAGACTTCCCCTTCTTCCCCTAGACTTCCCCTTCTTCCCCTAGACTAAGCTTTCTTCCCCTAGACTTCCCCTTCTTCCCCTAGACTTCCCTTCTTCCCCGAGACTTCCCCTATACTTCCCCTACTTTCCCTAGACTTCCCCTACACTTTCCCTTCCCTCTATACTTCCCCTTCTTCCCCTAGACTTACCCTTCTTCTCCTAGACTTCCCCTTCTTCCCCTAGACTTCCCCTTCCCTCTATACTTCCCCTTCTTCCCCTATACTTCCCCAAGACTTCCACTTCTTCCCCTAGACTTCCCCTTCTTCCCCTAGACTTCCCCTAGACTTCCCCTTCCCTCTATACTTCCCCTTCTTCCCCTAGACTTCCCCTTCTTCCCCTAGATTTCCCCTTCTTCCCCTAGACTTCCCCTAGACTTCCCATTCCCTCTATACTTCCCCTTCTTCCCCTAGACTTTCTCTTCCCTCTATACTTCCCCTTCTTCCCCTAGACTTCCCCTTCTTCCCCTAGACTTCCCCTTCCGTCTATACTTCCCCTTCTTCCCCTAGACTTCCCCTAGACTTCCCTTCCCTCTATACTTCCCCTTCTTCCCCTAGACTTCCCCTAGACTTCCCCTTCCCTCTCTACTTCCCCTTCTTCCCCTAGACTTCCCCTTCTTCCCCTAGACTTCCCCTTCTTCCCCTAGACTTCCCCTTTTTCCCCTAGACTTCCCCTTCCCTCTATACTTCCTCTTCTTCCCCTAGACTTCCCCTTCTTCCCCTAGACTTCCACTTCTTCCCCTAGACTTCCCCTAGACTTCCCCTTCTTCTCCTAGACTTCCCCTAGACTTCCCCTTCCCTCTATACTTCCCCTGCTTCCCCTAGACTTTCTCTTCCCTCTATACTTCCCCTTCTTCCCCTAGACTTCCCCTTCTTCCCCTAGACTTCCCCTTCTTCCCCTAGACTTCCCCTTCCCTCTATACTTCCCCTTCTTCCCCTAGACTTCCCCTAGACTTCCCTTCCCTCTATACTTCCCCTTCTTCCCCGAGACTTCCCCTAGACTTCCCCTTCCCTCTCTACTTCCCCTTCTTCCCCTAGACTTCCCCTTCTTCCCCTAGACTTCCCCTTCTTCCCCTAGACTTCCCCTTCCCTCTATACTTCCCCTTCTTCCATTAGACTTCCCCTTCCCTCTATACTTCCCCTTCTTCCCTTAGACTTCCCCTAGACTTCCCCTTCTTCCCCTAGACTTCCCCTAGACTTCCCCTTCCCTCTATACTTCCCCTACTTCCCCTAGACTTCCCCTTCCCTCTATACTTCCCCTTCTTCCCCTAGACTTCCCCTTCTTCCCCTAGACTTCCTCTTCTTCCCCTAGACTTCCCCTTCCCTCTATACTTCCCCTTCTTCCCCTAGACTTCCCCTTCTTCCCTTAGACTTCCCCTTCTTCCCCTAGACTTCCCCTTCCCTCTATACTTCCCCTGCTTCCCCTAGACTTCCCCTAGACTTCCCCTTCTTCCCCTAGACTTCCCCTAGACTTCCCTTCCCTCTATACTTCCCCTTCTTCCCCTAGACTTCCCCTTCTTCCCCTAGACTTCCTCTTCTTCCCCTAGACTTCCCCTTCCCTCTATACTTCCCCTTCTTCCCCTAGACTTCCCCTTCTTCCCCTAGACTTCCCCTTCTTCCCCTAGACTTCCCCTTCCCTCTATACTTCCCCTTCTTCCCCTAGACTTCCCCTAGACTTCCCTTCCCTCTATACTTCCCCTTCTTCCCCGAGACTTCCCCTAGACTTCCCCTTCCCTCTCTACTTCCCCTTCTTCCCCTAGACTTCCCCTTCTTCCCCTAGACTTCCCCTTCTTCCCCTAGACTTCCCCTTCCCTCTATACTTCCCCTTCTTCCATTAGACTTCCCCTTCCCTCTATACTTCCCCTTCTTCCCCTAGACTTCCCCTAGACTTCCCCTTCTTCCCCTAGACTTCCCCTAGACTTCCCCTTCCCTCTATACTTCCCCTTCTTCCCCTAGACTTCCCCTTCCCTCTATACTTCCCCTTCTTCCCCTAGACTTCCCCT
Organism: Anniella stebbinsi; assembly: GCA_029215795.1. NCBI lineage: Eukaryota > Metazoa > Chordata > Lepidosauria > Squamata > Anniellidae > Anniella > Anniella stebbinsi. Next base: position 49,189 of record JARDYH010000028.1, read on the forward strand.
TCTTCCCCTAGACTTCCCCTAGACTTCCCTTCCCTCTATACTTCCCCTTCTTCCCCGAGACTTCCCCTAGACTTCCCCTTCCCTCTCTACTTCCCCTTCTTCCCCTAGACTTCCCCTTCTTCCCCTAGACTTCCCCTTCTTCCCCTAGACTTCCCCTTCCCTCTATACTTCCCCTTCTTCCATTAGACTTCCCCTTCCCTCTATACTTCCCCTTCTTCCCCTAGACTTCCCCTAGACTTCCCCTTCTTCCCCTAGACTTCCCCTAGACTTCCCCTTCCCTCTATACTTCCCCTTCTTCCCCTAGACTTCCCCTTCCCTCTATACTTCCCCTTCTTCCCCTAGACTTCCCTTCCCTCTATACTTCCCCTTCTTCCCCGAGACTTCCCCTAGACTTCCCCTTCCCTCTCTACTTCCCCTTCTTCCCCTAGACTTCCCCTTCTTCCCCTAGACTTCCCCTTCTTCCCCTAGACTTCCCCTTCCCTCTATACTTCCCCTTCTTCCATTAGACTTCCCCTTCCCTCTATACTTCCCCTTCTTCCCCTAGACTTCCCCTAGACTTCCCCTTCTTCCCCTAGACTTCCCCTAGACTTCCCCTTCCCTCTCTACTTCCCCTTCTTCACCTAGACTTCCCCTTCTTCCCCTAGACTTCCCCTGCTTCCCCTAGACTTTCTCTTCCCTCTATACTTCCCCTTCTTCCCCTAGACTTCCCCTTCTTCCCCTAGACTTCCCCTTCTTCCCCTAGACTTCCCCTTCCCTCTATACTTCCCCTTCTTCCCCTAGACTTCCCCTAGACTTCCCTTCCCTCTATACTTCCCCTTCTTCCCCGAGACTTCCCCTAGACTTCCCCTTCCCTCTCTACTTCCCCTTCTTCCCCTAGACTTCCCCTTCTTCCCCTAGACTTCCCCTTCTTCCCCTAGACTTCCCCTTCCCTCTATACTTCCCCTTCTTCCATTAGACTTCCCCTTCCCTCTATACTTCCCCTTCTTCCCTTAGACTTCCCCTAGACTTCCCCTTCTTCCCCTAGACTTCCCCTAGACTTCCCCTTCCCTCTATACTTCCCCTACTTCCCCTAGACTTCCCCTTCCCTCTATACTTCCCCTTCTTCCCCTAGACTTCCCCTTCTTCCCCTAGACTTCCTCTTCTTCCCCTAGACTTCCCCTTCCCTCTATACTTCCCCTTCTTCCCCTAGACTTCCCCTTCTTCCCTTAGACTTCCCCTTCTTCCCCTAGACTTCCCCTTCCCTCTATACTTCCCCTGCTTCCCCTAGACTTCCCCTAGACTTCCCCTTCTTCCCCTAGACTTCCCCTAGACTTCCCTTCCCTCTATACTTCCCCTTCTTCCCCTAGACTTCCCCTTCTTCCCCTAGACTTCCTCTTCTTCCCCTAGACTTCCCCTTCCCTCTATACTTCCCCTTCTTCCCCTAGACTTCCCCTTCTTCCCCTAGACTTCCCCTTCTTCCCCTAGACTTCCCCTTCCCTCTATACTTCCCCTTCTTCCCCTAGACTTCCCCTAGACTTCCCTTCCCTCTATACGTCCCCTTCTTCCCCGAGACTTCCCCTAGACTTCCCCTTCCCTCTCTACTTCCCCTTCTTCCCCTAGACTTCCCCTTCTTCCCCTAGACTTCCCCTTCTTCCCCTAGACTTCCCCTTCCCTCTATACTTCCCCTTCTTCCATTAGACTTCCCCTTCCCTCTATACTTCCCCTTCTTCCCCTAGACTTCCCCTAGACTTCCACTTCTTCCCCTAGACTTCCCCTAGACTTCCCCTTCCCTCTATACTTCCCCTACTTCCCCTAGACTTCCCCTTCCCTCTATACTTCCCCTTCTTCCCCTAGACTTCCCCTTCTTCCCCTAGACTTCCTCTTCTTCCCCTAGACTTCCCCTTCCCTCTATACTTCCCCTTCTTCCCCTAGACTTCCCCTTCTTCCCTTAGACTTCCCCTTCTTCCCCTAGACTTCCCCTTCCCTCTATACTTCCCCTGCTTCCCCTAGACTTCCCCTAGACTTCCCCTTCTTCCCCTAGACTTCCCCTAGACTTCTCTTCCCTCTATACTTCCCCTTCTTCCACTAGACTTCCTCTAGACTTCCCCTTCCCTCTCTACTTCCTCTTCTTCCCCTAGACTTCCCCTTCTTCCCCTAGACTTCCCCTTCTTCCCCTAGACTTCCCCTTCCCTCTATACTTCCTTTTCTTCCATTAGACTTCCCCTTCCCTCTATACTTCCCCTGCTTCCCCTAGACTTCCCCTAGTCTTCCCCTTCTTCCCCTAGACTTCCCCTAGACTTCCCCTTCCCTCTATACTTCCCCTTCTTCCCCTAGACTTCCCCTTCCCCCTATACTTCCCCTTCTTCCCCTAGACTTCCCCTTCTTCCCCTAGACTTCCTCTTCTTCCCCTAGACTTCCCCTTCCCTCTATACTTCCCCTTCTTCCCCTAGACTTCCCCTTCTTCCCTTAGATTTCCCCTTCTTCCCTTAGACTTCCCCTTCTTCCCTTAGACTTCCCCTTCTACCCCTATACTTCCCCTTCCCTCTATACTTCCCCTGCTTCCCCTAGACTTCCCCTAGACGTCCCCTTCTTCCCCTAGACTTCCCCTAGACTTCCCTTCCCTCTATACTTCCCCTTCTTCCCCTAGATTTCCCCAAGACTTCCCCTTCCCTCTCTACTTCCCCTTCTTCCCCTAGACTTCCCCTTCTTCCCCTAGACTTCCCCTTCTTCCCCTAGACTTCCCCTTCCCTCTATACTTCCCCTTCTTCCATTAGACTTCCCCTTCCCTCTATACTTCCCCTGCTTCCCCTAGACTTCCCCTAGACTTCCCCTTCTTCCCCTAGACTTCCCCTAGACTTCCCCTTCCCTCTATACTTCCCCTTCTTCCCCTAGACTAACCCTTCCCTATATACTTCCCCTTCTTCCCCTAGACTTCCCCTTCTTCCCCTAGACTTCCCCTTCCCTCTATACTTCCCCTTCTTCCCCTAGACTTCCCCTTTTTCCCCTAGACTTCCCCTTCTTCCCTTAGACTTCCCCTTCCCTCTATACTTCCCCTTCTTCCATTAGTCTTCCCCTTCCCTCTATACTTCCCCTGCTTCCCCTAGACTTCCCCTAGTCCTCCCCTTCTTCCCCTAGACTGCCCCTAGACTTCCCCTTCCCTCTATACTTCCCCTTCTTCCCCTAGACTTCCCCTTCCCCCTATACTTCCCCTTCTTCCCCTAGACTTCCCCTTCTTCCCCTAGACTTCCTCTACTTCCCCTAGACTTCCCCTTCCCTCTATACTTCCCCTTCTTCCCCTAGACTTCCCCTTCTTCCCTTAGACTTCCCCTTCTTCCCCTAGACTTCCCCTTCTTCCCTTAGACTTCCCCTTCTTCCCCTATACTTCCCCTTCCCTCTATACTTCCCCTGCTTCCCCTAGACTTCCCCTAGACGTCCCCTTCTTCCCCTAGACTTCCCCTAGACTTCCCTTCTCTCTATACTTCCCCTTCTTCCCCTAGACTTCCCCTAGACTTCCCCTTCCCTCTCTACTTCCCCTTCTTCCCCTAGACTTCCCCTTCTTCCCCTAGACTTCCCCTTCTTCCCCTAGACTTCCCCTTCCCTCTATACTTCCCCTTCTTCCATTAGACTTCCCCTTCCCTCTATACTTCCCCTGCTTCCCCTAGACTTCCCCTAGACTTCCCCTTCCCTCTCTACTTCCCCTTCTTCCCCTAGACTTCCCCTTCTTCCCCTAGACTTCACCTTCTTCCCCTAGACTTTCCCTTCCCTCTATACTTCCCCTTCTTCCATTAGACTTCCCCTTCCCTCTATACTTCCCCTGCTTCCCCTAGACTTCCCCTAGTCTTCCCCTTCTTCCCCTAGACTTCTCCTAGACTTCCCCTTCCCTCTATACTTCCCCTTCTTCCCCTAGACTTCCCCTTCCCTCTATACTTCCCCTTCTTCCCCTAGACTTCCCCTTCTTCCCCTAGACTTCCTCTTCTTCCCCTAGACTTCCCCTTCCCTCTATGCTTCCCCTTCTTCCCCTAGACTTCCCCTTCTTCCCTTAGACTTCCCCTTCTTCCCCTATACTTCCCCTTCCCTCTATACTTCCCCTGCTTCCCCTAGACTTCCCCTAGACGTCCCCTTCTTCCCCTAGACTTCCCCTAGACTTCCCTTCCCTCTATACTTCCCCTTCTTCCCCTAGACTTCCCCTAGACTTCCCCTTCCCTCTCTACTTCCCCTTCTTCCCCTAGACTTCCCCTTCTTTCCCTAGACTTCCCCTTCTTCCCCTACACTTCCCCTTCCCTCTATACTTCCCCTTCTTCCATTAGACTTCCCCTTCCCTCTATACTTCCCCTGCTTCCCCTAGACTTCCCCTAGACTTCCCCTTCTTCCCCTAGACTTCCCCTAGACTTCCCCTTCCCTCTATACTTCCCCTTCTTCACCTAGACTTCCCCTTCCCTCTATACTTCCCCTTCTTCCCCTAGACTTCCCCTAGACTTCCCTTCCCTCTATACTTCCCCTTCTTCCCCTAGACTTCCCCTAGACTTCCCCTTCCCTCTCTACTTCCCCTTCTTCCCCTAGACTTCCCCTTCTTCCCCTAGACTTCCCCTAGACTTCCCCTTCCCTCTATACTTCCCCTTCTTCCCCTAGACTTCCCCTTCCCTCTATACTTCCCCTTCTCCCCTAGACTTCCCCTAGACTTCCCCTTCCCTCTATACTTCCCCTTCTTCCCCTAGACTTCCCCTTCCCTCTATACTTCCCCTTCTTCCCCTAGACTTCCCCTAGACTTCCCCTTCTTCCCCTAGACTTCTCCTTTTTCCCCTAGACTTCCCCTTCCCTCTATACTTCCTCCTCTTCCCCTAGACTTCCCCTTCTTCCCCTAGACTTCCCCTTCTTCCCCTAGACTTCCCCTAGACTTCCCCTTTCCTCTATACTTCCCCTTCTTCCCCTAGACTTCCACTAGACGTCCCCTTTCCTCTATACTTCCCCTTCTTCCCCTAGACTTCCTCTAGACTTCCCCTTCCCTGTATACTTCCCCTTCTTCCCCTAGACTTCCCCTAGACTTCCCCTTCCCTCTATACTTCCCCTTCTACCCCTAGACTTCCCCTTTCCTCTATACTTCCCCTTCTCCCCTAGACTTCCCCTAGACTTCCCCTTCCCTCTATACTTCCCCTTCTTCCCCTAGACTTCCCCTAGACTTCCCCTTCTTCCCCTAGACTTCCCCTTTTTCCCCTAGACTTCCCCTTCCCTCTATACTTCCTCTTCTTCCCCTAGACTTCCCCTTCTTCCCCTAGACTTCCACTTCTTCCCCTAGACTTTCCGTAGACTTCCCCTTCCCTCTATACCTTCCCTTCTTCCCCTTCTTCCCCTAGACTTCCCCTTCTTCCCTTAGACTTCCCCTGGACTTCCCCTTCCCTCTATACTTCCCCTTCTTCCCCTAGACTTTCTCTTCCCTCTATACTTCCCCTTCTTCCCCTAGACTTCCCCTTCTTCCCCTAGACTTCCTCTTCTTCCCCTAGACTTCCCCTTCCCTCTATACTTCCCCTTCTTCCCCTAGACTTCCCCTTCTTCCCTTAGACTTCCCCTTCTTCCCCTAGACTTCCCCTTCCCTCTATACTTCCCCTGCTTCCCCTAGACTTCCCCTAGACTTCCCCTTCTTCTCCTAGACTTCCCCTAGACTTCCCCTTCCCTCTATACTTCCCCTGCTTCCCCTAGACTTTCTCTTCCCTCTATACTTCCCCTTCTTCCGCTAGACTTCCCCTTCTTCCCCTAGACTTCCCCTTCTTCCCCTAGACTTCCCCTAGACTTCCCTTCCCTCTATACTTCCCCTTCTTCCCCGAGACTTCCCCTAGACTTCCCCTTCCCTCTCTACTTCCCCTTCTTCCCCTAGACTTCCCCTTCTTCCCCTAGACTTCCCCTTCTTCCCCTAGACTTCCCCTTCCCTCTATACTTCCCCTTCTAACATTAGACTTCCCCTTCCCTCTATACTTCCCCTTCTTCCCTTAGACTTCCCCTAGACTTCCCCTTCTTCCCCTAGACTTCCCCTTTTTCCCCTAGACTTCCCCTTCCCTCTATACTTCCTCTTCTTCCCCTAGACTTCCCCTTCTTCCCCTAGACTTCCACTTCTTCCCCTAGACTTCCCCTAGACTTCCCCTTCTTCTCCTAGACTTCCCCTAGACTTCCCCTTCCCTCTATACTTCCCCTGCTTCCCCTAGACTTTCTCTTCCCTCTATACTTCCCCTTCTTCCCCTAGACTTCCCCTTCTTCCCCTAGACTTCCCCTTCTTCCCCTAGACTTCCCCTTCCCTCTATACTTCCCCTTCTTCCCCTAGACTTCCCCTAGACTTCCCTTCCCTCTATACTTCCCCTTCTTCCCCGAGACTTCCCCTAGACTTCCCCTTCCCTCTCTACTTCCCCTTCTTCCCCTAGACTTCCCCTTCTTCCCCTAGACTTCCCCTTCTTCCCCTAGACTTCCCCTTCCCTCTATACTTCCCCTTCTTCCATTAGACTTCCCCTTCCCTCTATACTTCCCCTTCTTCCCTTAGACTTCCCCTAGACTTCCCCTTCTTCCCCTAGACTTCCCCTAGACTTCCCCTTCCCTCTATACTTCCCCTACTTCCCCTAGACTTCCCCTTCCCTCTATACTTCCCCTTCTTCCCCTAGACTTCCCCTTCTTCCCCTAGACTTCCTCTTCTTCCCCTAGACTTCCCCTTCCCTCTATACTTCCCCTTCTTCCCCTAGACTTCCCCTTCTTCCCTTAGACTTCCCCTTCTTCCCCTAGACTTCCCCTTCCCTCTATACTTCCCCTGCTTCCCCTAGACTTCCCCTAGACTTCCCCTTCTTCCCCTAGACTTCCCCTAGACTTCCCTTCCCTCTATACTTCCCCTTCTTCCCCTAGACTTCCCCTTCTTCCCCTAGACTTCCTCTTCTTCCCCTAGACTTCCCCTTCCCTCTATACTTCCCCTTCTTCCCCTAGACTTCCCCTTCTTCCCCTAGACTTCCCCTTCTTCCCCTAGACTTCCCCTTCCCTCTATACTTCCCCTTCTTCCCCTAGACTTCCCCTAGACTTCCCTTCCCTCTATACTTCCCCTTCTTCCCCGAGACTTCCCCTAGACTTCCCCTTCCCTCTCTACTTCCCCTTCTTCCCCTAGACTTCCCCTTCTTCCCCTAGACTTCCCCTTCTTCCCCTAGACTTCCCCTTCCCTCTATACTTCCCCTTCTTCCATTAGACTTCCCCTTCCCTCTATACTTCCCCTTCTTCCCCTAGACTTCCCCTAGACTTCCCCTTCTTCCCCTAGACTTCCCCTAGACTTCCCCTTCCCTCTATACTTCCCCTTCTTCCCCTAGACTTCCCCTTCCCTCTATACTTCCCCTTCTTCCCCTAGACTTCCCCTTCTTCCCCTAGACTTCCCCTAGACTTCCCTTCCCTCTATATTTCCCCTTCTTCCCCGAGACTTCCCCTAGACTTCCCCTTCCCTCTCTACTTCCCCTTCTTCCCCTAGACTTCCCCTTCTTCCCCTAGACTTCCCCTTCTTCCCCTAGACTTCCCCTTCCCTCTATACTTCCCCTTCTTCCATTAGACTTCCCCTTCCCTCTATACTTCCCCTTCTTCCCCTAGACTTCCCCTAGACTTCCCCTTCTTCCCCTAGACTTCCCCTAGACTACCCCTTCCCTCTATACTTCCCCTTCTTCCCCTAGACTTCCCCTTCCCTCTATACTTCCCCTTCTTCCCCTAGACTTCCCTTCCCTCTATACTTCCCCTTCTTCCCCGAGACTTCCCCTAGACTTCCCCTTCCCTCTCTACTTCCCCTTCTTCCCCTAGACTTCCCCTTCTTCCCCTAGACTTCCCCTTCTTCCCCTAGACTTCCCCTTCCCTCTATACTTCCCCTTCTTCCATTAGACTTCCCCTTCCCTCTATACTTCCCCTTCTTCCCCTAGACTTCCCCTAGACTTCCCCTTCTTCCCCTAGACTTCCCCTAGACTTCCCCTTCCCTCTCTACTTCCCCTTCTTCACCTAGACTTCCCCTTCTTCCCCTAGACTTCCCCTGCTTCCCCTAGACTTTCTCTTCCCTCTATACTTCCCCTTCTTCCCCTAGACTTCCCCTTCTTCCCCTAGACTTCCCCTTCTTCCCCTAGACTTCCCCTTCCCTCTATACTTCCCCTTCTTCCCCTAGACTTCCCCTAGACTTCCCTTCCCTCTATACTTCCCCTTCTTCCCCGAGACTTCCCCTAGACTTCCCCTTCCCTCTCTACTTCCCCTTCTTCCACTAGACTTCCCCTTCTTCCCCTAGACTTCCCCTTCTTCCCCTAGACTTCCCCTTCCCTCTATACTTCCCCTTCTTCCATTAGACTTCCCCTTCCCTCTATACTTCCCCTTCTTCCCTTAGACTTCCCCTAGACTTCCCCTTCTTCCCCTAGACTTCCCCTAGACTTCCCCTTCCCTCTATACTTCCCCTACTTCCCCTAGACTTCCCCTTCCCTCTATACTTCCCCTTCTTCCCCTAGACTTCCCCTTCTTCCCCTAGACTTCCTCTTCTTCCCCTAGACTTCCCCTTCCCTCTATACTTCCCCTTCTTCCCCTAGACTTCCCCTTCTTCCCTTAGACTTCCCCTTCTTCCCCTAGACTTCCCCTTCCCTCTATACTTCCCCTGCTTCCCCTAGACTTCCCCTAGACTTCCCCTTCTTCCCCTAGACTTCCCCTAGACTTCCCTTCCCTCTATACTTCCCCTTCTTCCCCTAGACTTCCCCTTCTTCCCCTAGACTTCCTCTTCTTCCCCTAGACTTCCCCTTCCCTCTATACTTCCCCTTCTTCCCCTAGACTTCCCCTTCTTCCCCTAGACTTCCCCTTCTTCCCCTAGACTTCCCCTTCCCTCTATACTTCCCCTTCTTCCCCTAGACTTCCCCTAGACTTCCCTTCCCTCTATACGTCCCCTTCTTCCCCGAGACTTCCCCTAGACTTCCCCTTCCCTCTCTACTTCCCCTTCTTCCCCTAGACTTCCCCTTCTTCCCCTAGACTTCCCCTTCTTCCCCTAGACTTCCCCTTCCCTCTATACTTCCCCTTCTTCCATTAGACTTCCCCTTCCCTCTATACTTCCCCTTCTTCCCCTAGACTTCCCCTAGACTTCCACTTCTTCCCCTAGACTTCCCCTAGACTTCCCCTTCCCTCTATACTTCCCCTACTTCCCCTAGACTTCCCCTTCCCTCTATACTTCCCCTTCTTCCCCTAGACTTCCCCTTCTTCCCCTAGACTTCCTCTTCTTCCCCTAGACTTCCCCTTCCCTCTATACTTCCCCTTCTTCCCCTAGACTTCCCCTTCTTCCCTTAGACTTCCCCTTCTTCCCCTAGACTTCCCCTTCCCTCTATACTTCCCCTGCTTCCCCTAGACTTCCCCTAGACTTCCCCTTCTTCCCCTAGACTTCCCCTAGACTTCTCTTCCCTCTATACTTCCCCTTCTTCCACTAGACTTCCTCTAGACTTCCCCTTCCCTCTCTACTTCCTCTTCTTCCCCTAGACTTCCCCTTCTTCCCCTAGACTTCCCCTTCTTCCCCTAGACTTCCCCTTCCCTCTATACTTCCTTTTCTTCCATTAGACTTCCCCTTCCCTCTATACTTCCCCTGCTTCCCCTAGACTTCCCCTAGTCTTCCCCTTCTTCCCCTAGACTTCCCCTAGACTTCCCCTTCCCTCTATACTTCCCCTTCTTCCCCTAGACTTCCCCTTCCCCCTATACTTCCCCTTCTTCCCCTAGACTTCCCCTTCTTCCCCTAGACTTCCTCTTCTTCCCCTAGACTTCCCCTTCCCTCTATACTTCCCCTTCTTCCCCTAGACTTCCCCTTCTTCCCTTAGATTTCCCCTTCTTCCCTTAGACTTCCCCTTCTTCCCTTAGACTTCCCCTTCTACCCCTATACTTCCCCTTCCCTCTATACTTCCCCTGCTTCCCCTAGACTTCCCCTAGACGTCCCCTTCTTCCCCTAGACTTCCCCTAGACTTCCCTTCCCTCTATACTTCCCCTTCTTCCCCTAGATTTCCCCTAGACTTCCCCTTCCCTCTCTACTTCCCCTTCTTCCCCTAGACTTCCCCTTCTTCCCCTAGACTTCCCCTTCTTCCCCTAGACTTCCCCTTCCCTCTATACTTCCCCTTCTTCCATTAGACTTCCCCTTCCCTCTATACTTCCCCTGCTTCCCCTAGACTTCCCCTAGACTTCCCCTTCTTCCCCTAGACTTCCCCTAGACTTCCCCTTCCCTCTATACTTCCCCTTCTTCCCCTAGACTAACCCTTCCCTATATACTTCCCCTTCTTCCCCTAGACTTCCCCTTCTTCCCCTAGACTTCCCCTTCCCTCTATACTTCCCCTTCTTCCCCTAGACTTCCCCTTTTTCCCCTAGACTTCCCCTTCTTCCCTTAGACTTCCCCTTCCCTCTATACTTCCCCTTCTTCCATTAGTCTTCCCCTTCCCTCTATACTTCCCCTGCTTCCCCTAGACTTCCCCTAGTCCTCCCCTTCTTCCCCTAGACTGCCCCTAGACTTCCCCTTCCCTCTATACTTCCCCTTCTTCCCCTAGACTTCCCCTTCCCCCTATACTTCCCCTTCTTCCCCTAGACTTCCCCTTCTTCCCCTAGACTTCCTCTACTTCCCCTAGACTTCCCCTTCCCTCTATACTTCCCCTTCTTCCCCTAGACTTCCCCTTCTTCCCTTAGACTTCCCCTTCTTCCCCTAGACTTCCCCTTCTTCCCTTAGACTTCCCCTTCTTCCCCTATACTTCCCCTTCCCTCTATACTTCCCCTGCTTCCCCTAGACTTCCCCTAGACGTCCCCTTCTTCCCCTAGACTTCCCCTAGACTTCCCTTCTCTCTATACTTCCCCTTCTTCCCCTAGACTTCCCCTAGACTTCCCCTTCCCTCTCTACTTCCCCTTCTTCCCCTAGACTTCCCCTTCTTCCCCTAGACTTCCCCTTCTTCCCCTAGACTTCCCCTTCCCTCTATACTTCCCCTTCTTCCATTAGACTTCCCCTTCCCTCTATACTTCCCCTGCTTCCCCTAGACTTCCCCTAGACTTCCCCTTCCCTCTCTACTTCCCCTTCTTCCCCTAGACTTCCCCTTCTTCCCCTAGACTTCACCTTCTTCCCCTAGACTTTCCCTTCCCTCTATACTTCCCCTTCTTCCATTAGACTTCCCCTTCCCTCTATACTTCCCCTGCTTCCCCTAGACTTCCCCTAGTCTTCCCCTTCTTCCCCTAGACTTCTCCTAGACTTCCCCTTCCCTCTATACTTCCCCTTCTTCCCCTAGACTTCCCCTTCCCTCTATACTTCCCCTTCTTCCCCTAGACTTCCCCTTCTTCCCCTAGACTTCCTCTTCTTCCCCTAGACTTCCCCTTCCCTCTATGCTTCCCCTTCTTCCCCTAGACTTCCCCTTCTTCCCTTAGACTTCCCCTTCTTCCCCTATACTTCCCCTTCCCTCTATACTTCCCCTGCTTCCCCTAGACTTCCCCTAGACGTCCCCTTCTTCCCCTAGACTTCCCCTAGACTTCCCTTCCCTCTGTACTTCCCCTTCTTCCCCTAGACTTCCCCTAGACTTCCCCTTCCCTCTCTACTTCCCCTTCTTCCCCTAGACTTCCCCTTCTTTCCCTAGACTTCCCCTTCTTCCCCTACACTTCCCCTTCCCTCTATACTTCCCCTTCTTCCATTAGACTTCCCCTTCCCTCTATACTTCCCCTGCTTCCCCTAGACTTCCCCTAGACTTCCCCTCCTTCCCCTAGACTTCCCCTAGACTTCCCCTTCCCTCTATACTTCCCCTTCTTCACCTAGACTTCCCCTTCCCTCTATACTTCCCCTTCTTCCCCTAGACTTCCCCTAGACTTCCCTTCCCTCTATACTTCCCCTTCTTCCCCTAGACTTCCCCTAGACTTCCCCTTCCCTCTCTACTTCCCCTTCTTCCCCTAGACTTCCCCTTCTTCCCCTAGACTTCCCCTAGACTTCCCCTTCCCTCTATACTTCCCCTTCTTCCCCTAGACTTCCCCTTCCCTCTATACTTCCCCTTCTCCCCTAGACTTCCCCTAGACTTCCCCTTCCCTCTATACTTCCCCTTCTTCCCCTAGACTTCCCCTTCCCTCTATACTTCCCCTTCTTCCCCTAGACTTCCCCTAGACTTCCCCTTCTTCCCCTAGACTTCTCCTTTTTCCCCTAGACTTCCCCTTCCCTCTATACTTCCTCCTCTTCCCCTAGACTTCCCCTTCTTCCCCTAGACTTCCCCTTCTTCCCCTAGACTTCCCCTAGACTTCCCCTTTCCTCTATACTTCCCCTTCTTCCCCTAGACTTCCACTAGACGTCCCCTTTCCTCTATACTTCCCCTTCTTCCCCTAGACTTCCTCTAGACTTCCCCTTCCCTGTATACTTCCCCTTCTTCCCCTAGACTTCCCCTAGACTTCCCCTTCCCTCTATACTTCCCCTTCTACCCCTAGACTTCCCCTTTCCTCTATACTTCCCCTTCTCCCCTAGACTTCCCCTAGACTTCCCCTTCCCTCTATACTTCCCCTTCTTCCCCTAGACTTCCCCTAGACTTCCCCTTCTTCCCCTAGACTTCCCCTTTTTCCCCTAGACTTCCCCTTCCCTCTATACTTCCTCTTCTTCCCCTAGACTTCCCCTTCTTCCCCTAGACTTCCACTTCTTCCCCTAGACTTTCCGTAGACTTCCCCTTCCCTCTATACCTTCCCTTCTTCCCCTTCTTCCCCTAGACTTCCCCTTCTTCCCTTAGACTTCCCCTGGACTTCCCCTTCCCTCTATACTTCCCCTTCTTCCCCTAGACTTTCTCTTCCCTCTATACTTCCCCTTCTTCCCCTAGACTTCCCCTTCTTCCCCTAGACTTCCTCTTCTTCCCCTAGACTTCCCCTTCCCTCTATACTTCCCCTTCTTCCCCTAGACTTCCCCTTCTTCCCTTAGACTTCCCCTTCTTCCCCTAGACTTCCCCTTCCCTCTATACTTCCCCTGCTTCCCCTAGACTTCCCCTAGACTTCCCCTTCTTCTCCTAGACTTCCCCTAGACTTCCCCTTCCCTCTATACTTCCCCTGCTTCCCCTAGACTTTCTCTTCCCTCTATACTTCCCCTTCTTCCGCTAGACTTCCCCTTCTTCCCCTAGACTTCCCCTTCTTCCCCTAGACTTCCCCTAGACTTCCCTTCCCTCTATACTTCCCCTTCTTCCCCGAGACTTCCCCTAGACTTCCCCTTCCCTCTCTACTTCCCCTTCTTCCCCTAGACTTCCCCTTCTTCCCCTAGACTTCCCCTTCTTCCCCTAGACTTCCCCTTCCCTCTATACTTCCCCTTCTAACATTAGACTTCCCCTTCCCTCTATACTTCCCCTTCTTCCCTTAGACTTCCCCTAGACTTCCCCTTCTTCCCCTAGACTTCCCCTAGACTTCCCCTTCCCTCTATACTTCCCCTACTTCCCCTAGACTTCCCCTTCCCTCTATACTTCCCCTTCTTCCCCTAGACTTCCCCTTCTTCCCCTAGACTTCCTCTTCTTCCCCTAGACTTCCCCTTCCCTCTATACTTCCCCTTCTTCCCCTAGACTTCCCCTTCTTCCCTTAGACTTCCCCTTCTTCCCCTAGACTTCCCCTTCCCTCTATACTTCCCCTGCTTCCCCTAGACTTCCCCTAGACTTCCCCTTCTTCCCCTACACTTCCCCTAGACTTCCCTTCCCTCTATACTTCCCCTTCTTCCCCTAGACTTCCCCTTCTTCCCCTAGACTTCCTCTTCTTCCCCTAGACTTCCCCTTCCCTCTATACTTCCCCTTCTTCCCCTAGACTTCCCCTTCTTCCCCTAGACTTCCCCTTCTTCCCCTAGACTTCCCCTTCCCTCTATACTTCCCCTTCTTCCCCTAGACTTCCCCTAGACTTCCCTTCCCTCTATACTTCCCCTTCTTCCCCGAGACTTCCCCTAGACTTCCCCTTCCCTCTCTACTTCCCCTTCTTCCCCTAGACTTCCCCTTCTTCCCCTAGACTTCCCCTTCTTCCCCTAGACTTCCCCTTCCCTCTATACTTCCCCTTCTTCCATTAGACTTCCCCTTCCCTCTATACTTCCCCTTCTTCCCCTAGACTTCCCCTAGACTTCCCCTTCTTCCCCTAGACTTCCCCTAGACTTCCCCTTCCCTCTATACTTCCCCTTCTTCCCCTAGACTTCCCCTTCCCTCTATACTTCCCCTTCTTCCCCTAGACTTCCCCTAGACTTCCCCTTCTTCCCCTAGACTTCCCCTTTTTCCCCTAGACTTCCCCTTCCCTCTATACTTCCTCCTCTTCCCCTAGACTTCCCCTTCTTCCCCTAGACTTCCCCTTCTTCCCCTAGACTTCCCCTAGACTTCCCCTTTCCTCTATACTTCCCCTTCTTCCCCTAGACTTCCACTAGACGTCCCCTTTCCTCTATACTTCCCCTTCTTCCCCTAGACTTCCTCTAGACTTCCCCTTCCCTGTATACTTCCCCTTCTTCCCCTAGACTTCCCCTAGACTTCCCCTTCCCTCTCAACTTCCCCTTCTTCCCCTAGACTTCCCCTTCTTCCCCTAGACTTCCCCTTCTTCCCCTAGACTTTCCCTTCCCTCTATACTTCCCCTTCTTCCATTAGACTTCCCCTTCCCTCTATACTTCCCCTGCTTCCCCTAGACTTCCCCTAGTCTTCCCCTTCTTCCCCTAGACTTCTCCTAGACTTCCCCTTCCCTCTATACTTCCCCTTCTTCCCCTAGACTTCCCCTGCCCTCTATACTTCCCCTTCTTCCCCTAGACTTCCCCTTCTTCCCCTAGACTTCCTCTTCTTCCCCTAGACTTCCCCTTCCCTCTATACTTCCCCTTCTTCCCCTAGACTTCCCCTTCTTCCCTTAGACTTCCCCTTCTTCCCTTAGACTTCCCCTTCTTCCCCTATACTTCCCCTTCCCTCTATACTTCCCCTGCTTCCCCTAGAATTCCCCTAGACGTCCCCTTCTTCCCCTAGACTTCCCCTAGACTTCCCTTCCCTCTATACTTCCCCTTCTTCCCCTAGACTTCCCCTAGACTTTCCCTTCCCTCTCTACTTCCCCTTCTTCCCCTAGACTTCCCCTTCTTCCCCTAGACTTCCCCTTCTTCCCCTAGACTTCCCCTTCCCTCTATACTTCCCCTTCTCCATTAGACTTCCCCTTCCCTCTATACTTCCCCTGCTTCCCCTAGACTTCCCCTAGACTTCCCCTTCTTCCCCTAGACTTCCCCTAGACTTCCCCTTCCCTCTATATTTCCCCTTCTTCCCCTAGACTTCCCCTTCCCTCTATACTTCCCGTTCTTCCCCTAGACTTCCCTTTCTTCCCCTAGACTTCCCCTAGACTTCCCCTTCCCTCTATACTTCCCCTTCTTCCCCTAGACTTCCCCTTCCCTCTATACTTCCCCTTCTTCCCCTAGACTTCCCCTAGACTTCCCCTTCCGTCTATACTTCCCCTTCTTCCCCTAGTCTACCCCTGGACTTCCCCTTCCCTCTATACTTCCCCTTCTTCCCCTAGACTTCCCCTTCTTCCCCTAGACTTCCCCTTCTTCCCCTAGACTAAGCTTTCTTCCCCTAGACTTCCCCTTCTTCCCCTAGACTTCCCTTCTTCCCCGAGACTTCCGCTATACTTCCCCTACTTTCCCTAGACTTCCCCTACACTTTCCCTTCCCTCTATACTTCCCCATCTTCCCCTAGATTTACCCTTCTTCTCCTAGACTTCCCCTTCTTCCCCTAGACTTCCCCTTCCCTCTATACTTCCCCTTCTTCCCCTAGACTTCCCCTTCTTCCCTTAGACTTCCCCTGGACTTCCCCTTCCCTCTATACTTCCCCTTCTTCCCCTAGACTTTCTCTTCCCTCTATACTTCCCCTTCTTCCCCTAGACTTCCCCTTCTTCCCCTAGACTTCCTCTTCTTCCCCTAGACTTCCCCTTCCCTCTATACTTCCCCTTCTTCCCCTAGACTTCCCCTTCTTCCCTTAGACTTCCCCTTCTTCCCCTAGACTTCCCCTTCCCTCTATACTTCCCCTGCTTCCCCTAGACTTCCCCTAGACTTCCCCTTCTTCTCCTAGACTTCCCCTAGACTTCCCCTTCCCTCTATACTTCCCCTGCTTCCCCTAGACTTTCTCTTCCCTCTATACTTCCCCTTCTTCCCCTAGACTTCCCCTTCTTCCCCTAGACTTCCCCTTCTTCCCCTAGACTTCCCCTTCCCTCTATACTTCCCCTTCTTCCCCTAGACTTCCCCTAGACTTCCCTTCCCTCTATACTTCCCCTTCTTCCCCGAGACTTCCCCTAGACTTCCCCTTCCCTCTCTACTTCCCCTTCTTCCCCTAGACTTCCCCTTCTTCCCCTAGACTTCCCCTTCTTCCCCTAGACTTCCCCTTCCCTCTATACTTCCCCTTCTTCCATTAGACTTCCCCTTCCCTCTATACTTCCCCTTCTTCCCTTAGACTTCCCCTAGACTTCCCCTTCTTCCCCTAGACTTCCCCTAGACTTCCCCTTCCCTCTATACTTCCCCTACTTCCCCTAGACTTCCCCTTCCCTCTATACTTCCCCTTCTTCCCCTAGACTTCCCCTTCTTCCCCTAGACTTCCTCTTCTTCCCCTAGACTTCCCCTTCCCTCTATACTTCCCCTTCTTCCCCTAGACTTCCCCTTCTTCCCTTAGACTTCCCCTTCTTCCCCTAGACTTCCCCTTCCCTCTATACTTCCCCTGCTTCCCCTAGACTTCCCCTAGACTTCCCCTTCTTCCCCTAGACTTCCCCTAGACTTCCCTTCCCTCTATACTTCCCCTTCTTCCCCTAGACTTCCCCTTCTTCCCCTAGACTTCCTCTTCTTCCCCTAGACTTCCCCTTCCCTCTATACTTCCCCTTCTTCCCCTAGACTTCCCCTTCTTCCCCTAGACTTCCCCTTCTTCCCCTAGACTTCCCCTTCCCTCTATACTTCCCCTTCTTCCCCTAGACTTCCCCTAGACTTCCCTTCCCTCTATACTTCCCCTTCTTCCCCGAGACTTCCCCTAGACTTCCCCTTCCCTCTCTACTTCCCCTTCTTCCCCTAGACTTCCCCTTCTTCCCCTAGACTTCCCCTTCTTCCCCTAGACTTCCCCTTCCCTCTATACTTCCCCTTCTTCCATTAGACTTCCCCTTCCCTCTATACTTCCCCTTCTTCCCCTAGACTTCCCCTAGACTTCCCCTTCTTCCCCTAGACTTCCCCTAGACTTCCCCTTCCCTCTATACTTCCCCTTCTTCCCCTAGACTTCCCCTTCCCTCTATACTTCCCCTTCTTCCCCTAGACTTCCCCTAGACTTCCCCTTCTTCCCCTAGACTTCCCCTTTTTCCCCTAGACTTCCCCTTCCCTCTATACTTCCTCCTCTTCCCCTAGACTTCCCCTTCTTCCCCTAGACTTCCCCTTCTTCCCCTAGACTTCCCCTAGACTTCCCCTTTCCTCTATACTTCCCCTTCTTCCCCTAGACTTCCACTAGACGTCCCCTTTCCTCTATACTTCCCCTTCTTCCCCTAGACTTCCTCTAGACTTCCCCTTCCCTGTATACTTCCCCTTCTTCCCCTAGACTTCCCCTAGACTTCCCCTTCCCTCTCAACTTCCCCTTCTTCCCCTAGACTTCCCCTTCTTCCCCTAGACTTCCCCTTCTTCCCCTAGACTTTCCCTTCCCTCTATACTTCCCCTTCTTCCATTAGACTTCCCCTTCCCTCTATACTTCCCCTGCTTCCCCTAGACTTCCCCTAGTCTTCCCCTTCTTCCCCTAGACTTCTCCTAGACTTCCCCTTCCCTCTATACTTCCCCTTCTTCCCCTAGACTTCCCCTGCCCTCTATACTTCCCCTTCTTCCCCTAGACTTCCCCTTCTTCCCCTAGACTTCCTCTTCTTCCCCTAGACTTCCCCTTCCCTCTATACTTCCCCTTCTTCCCCTAGACTTCCCCTTCTTCCCTTAGACTTCCCCTTCTTCCCTTAGACTTCCCCTTCTTCCCCTATACTTCCCCTTCCCTCTATACTTCCCCTGCTTCCCCTAGAATTCCCCTAGACGTCCCCTTCTTCCCCTAGACTTCCCCTAGACTTCCCTTCCCTCTATACTTCCCCTTCTTCCCCTAGACTTCCCCTAGACTTTCCCTTCCCTCTCTACTTCCCCTTCTTCCCCTAGACTTCCCCTTCTTCCCCTAGACTTCCCCTTCTTCCCCTAGACTTCCCCTTCCCTCTATACTTCCCCTTCTCCATTAGACTTCCCCTTCCCTCTATACTTCCCCTGCTTCCCCTAGACTTCCCCTAGACTTCCCCTTCTTCCCCTAGACTTCCCCTAGACTTCCCCTTCCCTCTATATTTCCCCTTCTTCCCCTAGACTTCCCCTTCCCTCTATACTTCCCGTTCTTCCCCTAGACTTCCCTTTCTTCCCCTAGACTTCCTCTTCTTCCCCTAGACTTCCCCTAGACTTCCCCTTCCCTCTATACTTCCCCTTCTTCCCCTAGACTTCCCCTTCCCTCTATACTTCCCCTTCTTCCCCTAGACTTCCCCTAGACTTCCCCTTCCGTCTATACTTCCCCTTCTTCCCCTAGTCTACCCCTGGACTTCCCCTTCCCTCTATACTTCCCCTTCTTCCCCTAGACTTCCCCTTCTTCCCCTAGACTTCCCCTTCTTCCCCTAGACTAAGCTTTCTTCCCCTAGACTTCCCCTTCTTCCCCTAGACTTCCCTTCTTCCCCGAGACTTCCGCTATACTTCCCCTACTTTCCCTAGACTTCCCCTACACTTTCCCTTCCCTCTATACTTCCCCATCTTCCCCTAGATTTACCCTTCTTCTCCTAGACTTCCCCTTCTTCCCCTAGACTTCCCCTTCCCTCTATACTTCCCCTTCTTCCCCTAGACTTCCCCTAGACTTCCACTTCTTCCCCTAGACTTCCCCTTCTTCCCCTAGACTTCCCCTAGACTTCCCCTTCCCTCTATACTTCCCCTTCTTCCCCTAGACTTCCCCTTCTTCCCCTAGACTTCCCCTTCTTCCCCTAGACTTCCCCTAGACTTCCCATTCCCTCTATACTTCCCCTTCTTCCCCTAGACTTTCTCTTCCCTCTATACTTCCCCTTCTTCCCCTAGACTTCCCCTTCCGTCTATACTTCCCCTTCTTCCCCTAGACTTCCCCTAGACTTCCCTTTACTCTATACTTCCCCTTCTTCCCCTAGACTTCCCCTAGACTTCCCCTTCCCTCTCTACTTCCCCTTCTTCCCCTAGACTTCCCCTAGACTTCCCCTTCCCTCTCTACTTCCCCTTCTTCCCCTAGACTTCCCCTTCTTCCCCTAGACTTCCCCTTCCCCTTCTTCCCCTAGACTTCCTCTTCTTCCCTTAGACTTCCCCTTTTTCCCCTAGACTTCCCCTTCCCTCTATACTTCCTCTTCTTCCCCTAGACTTCCCCTTCTTCCCCTAGACTTCCACTTCTTCCCCTAGACTTCCCCTAGACTTCCCCTTCTTCTCCTAGACTTCCCCTAGACTTCCCCTTCCCTCTATACTTCCCCTTCTTCCCCTAGACTTTCTCTTCCCTCTATACTTCCCCTTCTTCCCCTAGACTTCCCCTTCTTCCCCTAGACTTCCCCTTCTTCCCCTAGACTTCCCTTCCCTCTATACTTCCCCTTCTTCCCCGAGACTTCCCCTTCCCTCTCTACTTCCCCTTCCCTCTCTACTTCCCCTTCTTCCCCTAGACTTCCCCTTCTTCCCCTAGACTTCCCCTTCTTCCCCTAGACTTCCCCTTCCCTCTATACTTCCCCTTCTTCCCCTAGACTTCCCCTAGACTTCCCCTTCTTCCCCTAGACTTCCCCTAGACTTCCCCTTCCCTCTATACTTCCCCTACTTCCCCTAGACTTCCCCTTCCCTCTATACTTCCCCTTCTTCCCCTAGACTTCCCCTTCTTCCCCTAGACTTCCTCTTCTTCCCCTAGACTTCCCCTTCTTCCCTTAGACTTCCCCTTCTTCCCCTAGACTTCCCCTTCCCTCTATACTTCCCCTGCTTCCCCTAGACTTCCCCTATACTTCCCCTTCTTCCCCTAGACTTCCCCTTCTTCCCTTAGACTTCCCCTTCTTCCCCTAGACTTCCCCTTCCCTCTATACTTCCCCTGCTTCCCCTAGACTTCCCCTAGACTTCCCCTTCTTCTCCTAGACTTCCCCTAGACTTCCCCTTCCCTCTATACTTCCCCTGCTTCCCCTAGACTTTCTCTTCCCTCTATACTTCCCCTTCTTCCCCTAGACTTCCCCTTCTTCCCCTAGACTTCCCCTTCTTCCCCTAGACTTCCCCTTCCCTCTATACTTCCCCTTCTTCCCCTAGACTTCCCCTAGACTTCCCTTCCCTCTATACTTCCCCTTCTTCCCCGAGACTTCCCCTAGACTTCCCCTTCCCTCTCTACTTCCCCTTCTTCCCCTAGACTTCCCCTTCTTCCCCTAGACTTCCCCTTCTTCCCCTAGACTTCCCCTTCCCTCTATACTTCCCCTTCTTCCATTAGACTTCCCCTTCCCTCTATACTTCCCCTTCTTCCCTTAGACTTCCCCTAGACTTCCCCTTCTTCCCCTAGACTTCCCCTAGACTTCCCCTTCCCTCTATACTTCCCCTACTTCCCCTAGACTTCCCCTTCCCTCTATACTTCCCCTTCTTCCCCTAGACTTCCCCTTCTTCCCCTAGACTTCCTCTTCTTCCCCTAGACTTCCCTTCCCTCTATACTTCCCCTTCTTCCCCGAGACTTCCCCTTCCCTCTCTACTTCCCCTTCCCTCTCTACTTCCCCTTCTTCCCCTAGACTTCCCCTTCTTCCCCTAGACTTCCCCTTCTTCCCCTAGACTTCCCCTTCCCTCTATACTTCCCCTTCTTCCCCTAGACTTCCCCTAGACTTCCCCTTCTTCCCCTAGACTTCCCCTAGACTTCCCCTTCCCTCTATACTTCCCCTACTTCCCCTAGACTTCCCCTTCCCTCTATACTTCCCCTTCTTCCCCTAGACTTCCCCTTCTTCCCCTAGACTTCCTCTTCTTCCCCTAGATTTCCCCTTCTTCCCTTAGACTTCCCCTTCTTCCCCTAGACTTCCCCTTCCCTTTATACTTCCCCTGCTTCCCCTAGACTTCCCCTAGACTTCCCCTTCTTCCCCTAGACTTCCCCTTCTTCCCTTAGACTTCCCCTTCTTCCCCTAGACTTCCCCTTCCCTCTATACTTCCCCTGCTTCCCCTAGACTTCCCCTAGACTTCCCCTTCTTCTCCTAGACTTCCCCTAGACTTCCCCTTCCCTCTATACTTCCCCTGCTTCCCCTAGACTTTCTCTTCCCTCTATACTTCCCCTTCTTCCCCTAGACTTCCCCTTCTTCCCCTAGACTTCCCCTTCTTCCCCTAGACTTCCCCTTCCCTCTATACTTCCCCTTCTTCCCCTAGACTTCCCCTAGACTTCCCTTCCCTCTATACTCCCCCTTCTTCCCCGAGACTTCCCCTAGACTTCCCCTTCCCTCTCTACTTCCCCTTCTTCCCCTAGACTTCCCCTTCTTCCCCTAGACTTCCCCTTCTTCCCCTAGACTTCCCCTTCCCTCTATACTTCCCCTTCTTCCATTAGACTTCCCCTTCCCTCTATACTTCCCCTTCTTCCCTTAGACTTCCCCTAGACTTCCCCTTCTTCCCCTAGACTTCCCCTAGACTTCCCCTTCCCTCTATACTTCCCCTACTTCCCCTAGACTTCCCCTTCCCTCTATACTTCCCCTTCTTCCCCTAGACTTCCCCTTCTTCCCCTAGACTTCCTCTTCTTCCCCTAGACTTCCCCTTCCCTCTATACTTCCCCTTCTTCCCCTAGACTTCCCCTTCTTCCCTTAGACTTCCCCTTCTTCCCCTAGACTTCCCCTTCCCTCTATACTTCCCCTGCTTCCCCTAGACTTCCCCTAGACTTCCCCTTCTTCCCCTAGACTTCCCCTAGACTTCCCTTCCCTCTATACTTCCCCTTCTTCCCCTAGACTTCCCCTTCTTCCCCTAGACTTCCTCTTCTTCCCCTAGACTTCCCCTTCCCTCTATACTTCCCCTTCTTCCCCTAGACTTCCCCTTCTTCCCCTAGACTTCCCCTTCTTCCCCTAGACTTCCCCTTCCCTCTATACTTCCCCTTCTTCCCCTAGACTTCCCCTAGACTTCCCTTCCCTCTATACTTCCCCTTCTTCCCCGAGACTTCCCCTAGACTTCCCCTTCCCTCTCTACTTCCCCTTCTTCCCCTAGACTTCCCCTTCTTCCCCTAGACTTCCCCTTCTTCCCCTAGACTTCCCCTTCCCTCTATACTTCCCCTTCTTCCATTAGACTTCCCCTTCCCTCTATACTTCCCCTTCTTCCCCTAGACTTCCCCTAGACTTCCCCTTCTTCCCCTAGACTTCCCCTAGACTTCCCCTTCCCTCTATACTTCCCCTTCTTCCCCTAGACTTCCCCTTCCCTCTATACTTCCCCTTCTTCCCCTAGACTTCCCCTAGACTTCCCCTTCTTCCCCTAGACTTCCCCTTTTTCCCCTAGACTTCCCCTTCCCTCTATACTTCCTCCTCTTCCCCTAGACTTCCCCTTCTTCCCCTAGACTTCCCCTTCTTCCCCTAGACTTCCCCTAGACTTCCCCTTTCCTCTATACTTCCCCTTCTTCCCCTAGACTTCCACTAGACGTCCCCTTTCCTCTATACTTCCCCTTCTTCCCCTAGACTTCCTCTAGACTTCCCCTTCCCTGTATACTTCCCCTTCTTCCCCTAGACTTCCCCTAGACTTCCCCTTCCCTCTCAACTTCCCCTTCTTCCCCTAGACTTCCCCTTCTTCCCCTAGACTTCCCCTTCTTCCCCTAGACTTTCCCTTCCCTCTATACTTCCCCTTCTTCCATTAGACTTCCCCTTCCCTCTATACTTCCCCTGCTTCCCCTAGACTTCCCCTAGTCTTCCCCTTCTTCCCCTAGACTTCTCCTAGACTTCCCCTTCCCTCTATACTTCCCCTTCTTCCCCTAGACTTCCCCTGCCCTCTATACTTCCCCTTCTTCCCCTAGACTTCCCCTTCTTCCCCTAGACTTCCTCTTCTTCCCCTAGACTTCCCCTTCCCTCTATACTTCCCCTTCTTCCCCTAGACTTCCCCTTCTTCCCTTAGACTTCCCCTTCTTCCCTTAGACTTCCCCTTCTTCCCCTATACTTCCCCTTCCCTCTATACTTCCCCTGCTTCCCCTAGAATTCCCCTAGACGTCCCCTTCTTCCCCTAGACTTCCCCTAGACTTCCCTTCCCTCTATACTTCCCCTTCTTCCCCTAGACTTCCCCTAGACTTTCCCTTCCCTCTCTACTTCCCCTTCTTCCCCTAGACTTCCCCTTCTTCCCCTAGACTTCCCCTTCTTCCCCTAGACTTCCCCTTCCCTCTATACTTCCCCTTCTCCATTAGACTTCCCCTTCCCTCTATACTTCCCCTGCTTCCCCTAGACTTCCCCTAGACTTCCCCTTCTTCCCCTAGACTTCCCCTAGACTTCCCCTTCCCTCTATATTTCCCCTTCTTCCCCTAGACTTCCCCTTCCCTCTATACTTCCCGTTCTTCCCCTAGACTTCCCTTTCTTCCCCTAGACTTCCTCTTCTTCCCCTAGACTTCCCCTAGACTTCCCCTTCCCTCTATACTTCCCCTTCTTCCCCTAGACTTCCCCTTCCCTCTATACTTCCCCTTCTTCCCCTAGACTTCCCCTAGACTTCCCCTTCCGTCTATACTTCCCCTTCTTCCCCTAGTCTACCCCTGGACTTCCCCTTCCCTCTATACTTCCCCTTCTTCCCCTAGACTTCCCCTTCTTCCCCTAGACTTCCCCTTCTTCCCCTAGACTAAGCTTTCTTCCCCTAGACTTCCCCTTCTTCCCCTAGACTTCCCTTCTTCCCCGAGACTTCCGCTATACTTCCCCTACTTTCCCTAGACTTCCCCTACACTTTCCCTTCCCTCTATACTTCCCCATCTTCCCCTAGATTTACCCTTCTTCTCCTAGACTTCCCCTTCTTCCCCTAGACTTCCCCTTCCCTCTATACTTCCCCTTCTTCCCCTAGACTTCCCCTAGACTTCCACTTCTTCCCCTAGACTTCCCCTTCTTCCCCTAGACTTCCCCTAGACTTCCCCTTCCCTCTATACTTCCCCTTCTTCCCCTAGACTTCCCCTTCTTCCCCTAGACTTCCCCTTCTTCCCCTAGACTTCCCCTAGACTTCCCATTCCCTCTATACTTCCCCTTCTTCCCCTAGACTTTCTCTTCCCTCTATACTTCCCCTTCTTCCCCTAGACTTCCCCTTCCGTCTATACTTCCCCTTCTTCCCCTAGACTTCCCCTAGACTTCCCTTTACTCTATACTTCCCCTTCTTCCCCTAGACTTCCCCTAGACTTCCCCTTCCCTCTCTACTTCCCCTTCTTCCCCTAGACTTCCCCTAGACTTCCCCTTCCCTCTCTACTTCCCCTTCTTCCCCTAGACTTCCCCTTCTTCCCCTAGACTTCCCCTTCCCCTTCTTCCCCTAGACTTCCCCTTCTTCCCTTAGACTTCCCCTTTTTCCCCTAGACTTCCCCTTCCCTCTATACTTCCTCTTCTTCCCCTAGACTTCCCCTTCTTCCCCTAGACTTCCACTTCTTCCCCTAGACTTCCCCTAGACTTCCCCTTCTTCTCCTAGACTTCCCCTAGACTTCCCCTTCCCTCTATACTTCCCCTTCTTCCCCTAGACTTTCTCTTCCCTCTATACTTCCCCTTCTTCCCCTAGACTTCCCCTTCTTCCCCTAGACTTCCCCTTCTTCCCCTAGACTTCCCTTCCCTCTATACTTCCCCTTCTTCCCCGAGACTTCCCCTTCCCTCTCTACTTCCCCTTCCCTCTCTACTTCCCCTTCTTCCCCTAGACTTCCCCTTCTTCCCCTAGACTTCCCCTTCTTCCCCTAGACTTCCCCTTCCCTCTATACTTCCCCTTCTTCCCCTAGACTTCCCCTAGACTTCCCCTTCTTCCCCTAGACTTCCCCTAGACTTCCCCTTCCCTCTATACTTCCCCTACTTCCCCTAGACTTCCCCTTCCCTCTATACTTCCCCTTCTTCCCCTAGACTTCCCCTTCTTCCCCTAGACTTCCTCTTCTTCCCCTAGACTTCCCCTTCTTCCCTTAGACTTCCCCTTCTTCCCCTAGACTTCCCCTTCCCTCTATACTTCCCCTGCTTCCCCTAGACTTCCCCTAGACTTCCCCTTCTTCCCCTAGACTTCCCCTAGACTTCCCTTCCCTCTATACTTCCCCTTCTTCCCCTAGACTTCCTCTAGACTTCCCCTTCCCTCTCTACTTCCCCTTCTTCCCCTAGACTTCCCCTTCTTCCCCTAGACTTCGCCTTCTTCCCCTAGACTTCCCCTTCCCTCTATACTTCCACTTCTTCCATTAGACTTCCCCTTCCCTCTATACTTCCCCTGCTTCCCCTAGACTTCCCCTAGTGTTCCCCTTCTTCCCCTAGACTTCCCCTAGACTTCCCCTTCCCTCTATACTTCCCCTTCTTCCCCTAGACTTCCCCTTCCCCCTATACTTCCCCTTCTTCCCCTAGACTTCCCCTTCTTCCCCTAGACTTCCTCTTGTTCCCCTAGACTTCCCCTTCCCTCTATACTTCCCCTTCTTCCCCTAGACTTCCCCTTCTTCCCTTAGACTTCCCCTTCTTCCACTAGACTTCCCCTTCTTCCCTTAGACTTCCCCTTCTTCCCCTATACTTCCCCTTCCCTCTATACTTCCCCTGCTTCCCCTAGACTTCCCCTAGACGTCCCCTTCTTCCCCTAGACTTCCCCTAGACTTCCCTTCCCTCTATACTTCCCCTTCTTCCCCTAGATTTCCCCTAGACTTCCCCTTCCCTCTCTACTTCCCCTTCTTCCCCTAGACTTCCCCTTCTTCCCCTAGACTTCCCCTTCCCTCTATACTTCCCCTTCTTCCATTAGACTTCCCCTTCCCTCTATACTTCCCCTGCTTCCCCTACTCTTCCCCTAGACTTCCCCTTCTTCCCCTAGACTTCCCCTAGACTTCCCCTTCTTCCCCTAGACTAACCCTTCCCTCTATACTTCCCCTTCTTCCCCTAGACTTCCCCTTCTTCCCCTAGACTTCCCCTTCCCTCTATACTTCCCCTTCTTCCCCTAGACTTCCCCTTCTTCGCCTAGACTTCCCCTTCTTCCCTTAGACTTCCCCTTCCCTCTATACTTCCCCTTCTTCCATTAGTCTTCCCCTTCCCTCTATACTTCCCCTGCTTCCCCTAGACTTCCCCTAGTCTTCCCCTTCTTCCCCTAGACTGCCCCTAGACTTCCCCTTCCCTGTATACTTCCCCTTCTTCCCCTAGACTTCCCCTTCCCCCTATACTTCCCCTTCTTCCCCTAGACTTCCCCTTCTTCCCCTAGACTTCCTCTTCTTCCCCTAGACTTCCCCTTCCCTCTATACTTCCCCTTCTTCCCCTAGACTTCCCCTTCTTCCCTTAGACTTCCCCTTCTTCCCCTAGACTTCCCCTTCTTCCCTTAGACTTCCCGTTCTTCCCCTATACTTCCCCTTCCCTCTATACTTCCCCTGCTTCCCCTAGACTTCCCCTAGACGTCCCCTTCTTCCCCTAGACTTCCCCTAGACTTCCCTTCCCTCTATACTTCCCCTTCTTCCCCTAGATTTCCCCTAGATTTCCCCTTCCCTCTCTACTTCCCCTTCTTCCCCTAGACTTCCCCTTCTTCCCCTAGACTTCCCCTTCTTCCCCTAGACTTCCCCTTCCCTCTATACTTCCCCTTCTTCCATTAGACTTCCCCTTCCCTCTATACTTCCCCTGCTTCCCCTAGACTTCCCCTAGACTTCCCCTTCTTCCCCTATACTTCCCCTAGACTTCCCCTTCCCTCTAGACTTCCCCTTCTTCCCCTAGACTAACCCTTCCCTCTATACTTCCCCTTCTTCCCCTAGACTTCCCCTTCTTCCCCTAGACTTCCTCTTCTTCCCCTAGACTTCCCCTAGACTTCCCCTTCCCTCTATACTTCCCCTTCTTCCCCTAGACTTCCCCTTCCCTCTATACTTCCCCTTCTTCCCCTAGACTTCCCCTTCTTCTCCTAGACTTCCCCTTCTTCCCCTAGATTTCCCCTTCCCTCTATACTTCCCCTGCTTCCCCTAGACTTCCCCTAGACTTCCCCTTCTTCCCCTAGACTTCCCCTTCTTCCCTTAGACTTCCCCTTCTTCCCCTATACTTCCCCTTCCCTCTATACTTCCCCTGCTTCCCCTAGAATTCCCCTAGACATCCCCTTCTTCCCCTAGACTTCCCCTAGACTTCCCTTCCCTCTAAACTTCCCCTTCTTCCCCTAGACTTCCACTAGACTTTCCCTTCCCTCTCTACTTCCCCTTCTTCCCCTAGACTTCCCCTTCTTCCCCTAGACTTCCCCTTCTTCCCCTAGACTTCCCCTTCCCTCTATACTTCCCCTTCTCCATTAGACTACCCCTTCCCTCTATACTTCCCCTGCTTCCCCTAGACTTCCCCTAGACTTCCCCTTCTTCCCCTAGACTTCCCCTAGACTTCCCCTTCCCTCTATACTTCCCCTTCTTCCCCTAGACTTCCCCTTCTTCTCCTAGACTTCCCCTTCTTCCCCTAGACTTCCCCTTCCCTCTATACTTCCCCTGCTTCCCCTAGACTTCCCCTAGACTTCCCCTTCTTCCCCTAGACTTCCCCTTCTTCACTTAGACTTCCCCTTCTTCCCCTATACTTCCCCTTCCCTCTATACTTCCCCTGCTTCCCCTAGAATTCCCCTAGACGTCCCCTTCTTCCCCTAGACTTCCCCTAGACTTCCCTTCCCTCTATACTTCCCCTTCTTCCCCTAGACTTCCCCTAGACTTTCCCTTCCCTCTCTACTTCCCCTTCTTCCCCTAGACTTCCCCTTCTTCCCCTAGACTTCCCCTTCTTCCCCTAGACTTCCCCTAGACTTCCCTTCCCTCTATACTTCCCCTTCTTCCCCGAGACTTCCCCTTCCCTCTCTACTTCCCCTTCCCTCTCCACTTCCCCTTCTTCCCCTAGACTTCCCCTTCTTCCCCTAGACTTCCCCTTCTTCCCCTAGACTTCCCCTTCCCTCTATACTTCCCCTTCTTCCATTAGACTTCCCCTTCCCTCTATACTTCCCCTTCTTCCCCTAGACTTCCCCTAGACTTCCCCTTCTTCCCCTAGACTTCCCCTAGACTTCCCCTTCCCTCTATACTTCCCCTACTTCCCCTAGACTTCCCCTTCCCTCTATACTTCCTCTTCTTCCCCTAGACTTCCCCTTCTTCCCCTAGACTTCCTCTTCTTCCCCTAGACTTCCCCTTCTTCCCTTAGACTTCCCCTTCTTCCCCTAGACTTCCCCTTCCCTCTATACTTCCCCTGCTTCCCCTAGACTTCCCCTAGACTTCCCCTTCTTCCCCTAGACTTCCCCTAGACTTCCCTTCCCTCTATACTTCCCCTTCTTCCCCTAGACTTCCTCTAGACTTCCCCTTCCCTCTCTACTTCCCCTTCTTCCCCTAGACTTCCCCTTCTTCCCCTAGACTTCCCCTTCTTCCCCTAGACTTCCCCTTCCCTCTATACTTCCCCTTCTTCCATTAGACTTCCCCTTCCCTCTATACTTCCCCTGCTTCCCCTAGACTTCCCCTAGTGTTCCCCTTCTTCCCCTAGACTTCCCCTAGACTTCCCCTTCCCTCTATACTTCCCCTTCTTCCCCTAGACTTCCCCTTCCCCCTATACTTCCCCTTCTTCCCCTAGACTTCCCCTTCTTCCCCTAGACTTCCTCTTCTTCCCCTAGACTTCCCCTTCCCTCTATACTTCCCCTTCTTCCCCTAGACTTCCCCTTCTTCCCTTAGACTTCCCCTTCTTCCACTAGACTTCCCCTTCTTCCCTTACACTTCCCCTTCTTCCCCTATACTTCCCCTTCCCTCTATACTTCCCCTGCTTCCCCTAGACTTCCCCTAGACGTCCCCTTCTTCCCCTTGACTTCCCCTAGACTTCCCTTCCCTCTATACTTCCCCTTCTTCCCCTAGATTTCCCCTAGACTTCCCCTTCCCTCTCTACTTCCCCTTCTTCCCCTAGACTTCCCCTTCTTCCCCTAGACTTCCCCTTCCCTCTATACTTCCCCTTCTTCCATTAGACTTCCCCTTCCCTCTATACTTCCCCTGCTTCCCCTAGACTTCCCCTAGACTTCCCCTTCTTCCCCTAGACTTCCCCTAGACTTCCCCTTCTTCCCCTAGACTAACCCTTCCCTCTATACTTCCCCTTCTTCCCCTAGACTTCCCCTTCTTCCCCTAGACTTCCCCTTCCCTCTATACTTCCCCTTCTTCCCCTAGACTTCCCCTTCTTCGCCTAGACTTCCCCTTCTTCCCTTAGACTTCCCCTTCCCTCTATACTTCCCCTTCTTCCATTAGTCTTCCCCTTCCCTCTATACTTCCCCTGCTTCCCCTAGACTTCCCCTAGTCTTCCCCTTCTTCCCCTAGACTGCCCCTAGACTTCCCCTTCCCTGTATACTTCCCCTTCTTCCCCTAGACTTCCCCTTCCCCCTATACTTCCCCTTCTTCCCCTAGACTTCCCCGTCTTCCCCTAGACTTCCTCTTCTTCCCCTAGACTTCCCCTTCCCTCTATACTTCCCCTTCTTCCCCTAGACTTCCCCTTCTTCCCTTAGACTTCCCCTTCTTCCCCTAGACTTCCCCTTCTTCCCTTAGACTTCCCGTTCTTCCCCTATACTTCCTCTTCCCTCTATACTTCCCCTGCTTCCCCTAGACTTCCCCTAGACGTCCCCTTCTTCCCCTAGACTTCCCCTAGACTTCCCTTCCCTCTATACTTCCCCTTCTTCCCCTAGATTTCCCCTAGATTTCCCCTTCCCTCTCTACTTCCCCTTCTTCCCCTAGACTTCCCCTTCTTCCCCTAGACTTCCCCTTCTTCCCCTAGACTTCCCCTTCCCTCTATACTTCCCCTTCTTCCTTTAGACTTCCCCTTCCCTCTATACTTCCCCTGCTTCCCCTAGACTTCCCCTAGACTTCCCCTTCTTCCCCTAGACTTCCCCTAGACTTCCCCTTCCCTCTATACTTCCCCTTCTTCCCCTAGACTAACCCTTCCCTCTATACTTCCCCTTCTTCCCCTAGACTTCCCCTTCTTCCCCTAGACTTCCTCTTCTTCCCCTAGACTTCCCCTAGACTTCCCCTTCCCTCTATACTTCCCCTTCTTCCCCTAGACTTCCCCTTCCCTCTATACTTCCCCTTCTTCCCCTAGACTTCCCCTTCTTCTCCTAGATTTCCCCTTCTTCCCCTAGACTTCCCCTTCCCTCTATACTTCCCCTGCTTCCCCTAGACTTCCCCTAGACTTCCCCTTCTTCCCCTAGACTTCCCCTTCTTCCCTTAGACTTCCCCTTCTTCCCCTATACTTCCCCTTCCCTCTATACTTCCCCTGCTTCCCCTAGACTTCCCCTAGACGTCCCCTTCTTCCCCTAGACTTCCCCTAGACTTCCCTTCCCTCTATACTTCCCCTTCTTCCCCTAGATTTCCCCTAGACTTCCCCTTCCCTCTCTACTTCCCCTTCTTCCCCTAGACTTCCCCTTCTTCCCCTAGACTTCCCCTTCTTCCCCTAGACTTCCCCTTCCCTCTATACTTCCCCTTCTTCCATTAGACTTCCCCTTCCCTCTATACTTCCCCTGCTTCCCCTAGACTTCCCCTAGACTTCCCCTTCTTCCCCTAGACTTCCCCTAGACTTCCCCTTCCCTCTATACTTCCCCTTCTTCCCCTAGACTAACCCTTCCCTATATACTTCCCCTTCTTCCCCTAGACTTCCCCTTCTTCCCCTAGACTTCCCCTTCCCTCTATACTTCCCCTTCTTCCCCTAGACTTCCCCTTTTTCCCCTAGACTTCCCCTTCTTCCCTTAGACTTCCCCTTCCCTCTATACTTCCCCTTCTTCCATTAGTCTTCCCCTTCCCTCTATACTTCCCCTGCTTCCCCTAGACTTCCCCTAGTCCTCCCCTTCTTCCCCTAGACTGCCCCTAGACTTCCCCTTCCCTCTATACTTCCCCTTCTTCCCCTAGACTTCCCCTTCCCCCTATACTTCCCCTTCTTCCCCTAGACTTCCCCTTCTTCCCCTAGACTTCCTCTACTTCCCCTAGACTTCCCCTTCCCTCTATACTTCCCCTTCTTCCCCTAGACTTCCCCTTCTTCCCTTAGACTTCCCCTTCTTCCCCTAGACTTCCCCTTCTTCCCTTAGACTTCCCCTTCTTCCCCTATACTTCCCCTTCCCTCTATACTTCCCCTGCTTCCCCTAGACTTCCCCTAGACGTCCCCTTCTTCCCCTAGACTTCCCCTAGACTTCCCTTCTCTCTATACTTCCCCTTCTTCCCCTAGACTTCCCCTAGACTTCCCCTTCCCTCTCTACTTCCCCTTCTTCCCCTAGACTTCCCCTTCTTCCCCTAGACTTCCCCTTCTTCCCCTAGACTTCCCCTTCCCTCTATACTTCCCCTTCTTCCATTAGACTTCCCCTTCCCTCTATACTTCCCCTGCTTCCCCTAGACTTCCCCTAGACTTCCCCTTCCCTCTCTACTTCCCCTTCTTCCCCTAGACTTCCCCTTCTTCCCCTAGACTTCACCTTCTTCCCCTAGACTTTCCCTTCCCTCTATACTTCCCCTTCTTCCATTAGACTTCCCCTTCCCTCTATACTTCCCCTGCTTCCCCTAGACTTCCCCTAGTCTTCCCCTTCTTCCCCTAGACTTCTCCTAGACTTCCCCTTCCCTCTATACTTCCCCTTCTTCCCCTAGACTTCCCCTTCCCTCTATACTTCCCCTTCTTCCCCTAGACTTCCCCTTCTTCCCCTAGACTTCCTCTTCTTCCCCTAGACTTCCCCTTCCCTCTATGCTTCCCCTTCTTCCCCTAGACTTCCCCTTCTTCCCTTAGACTTCCCCTTCTTCCCCTATACTTCCCCTTCCCTCTATACTTCCCCTGCTTCCCCTAGACTTCCCCTAGACGTCCCCTTCTTCCCCTAGACTTCCCCTAGACTTCCCTTCCCTCTATACTTCCCCTTCTTCCCCTAGACTTCCCCTAGACTTCCCCTTCCCTCTCTACTTCCCCTTCTTCCCCTAGACTTCCCCTTCTTCCCCTAGACTTCCCCTTCTTCCCCTAGACTTCCCCTTCCCTCTATACTTCCCCTTCTTCCATTAGACTTCCCCTTCCCTCTATACTTCCCCTGCTTCCCCTAGACTTCCCCTAGACTTCCCCTTCTTCCCCTAGACTTCCCCTGGACTTCCCCTTCCCTCTATACTTCCCCTTCTTCACCTAGACTTCCCCTTCCCTCTATACTTCCCCTTCTTCCCCTAGACTTCCCCTAGACTTCCCTTCCCTCTATACTTCCCCTTCTTCCCCTAGACTTCCCCTAGACTTCCCCTTCCCTCTCTACTTCCCCTTCTTCCCCTAGACTTCCCCTTCTTCCCCTAGACTTCCCCTGCCCTCTATACTTCCCCTTCTTCCCCTAGACTTCCCCTTCTTCCCCTAGACTTCCTCTTCTTCCCCTAGACTTCCCCTTCCCTCTATACTTCCCCTTCTTCCCCTAGACTTCCCATTCTTCCCTTAGACTTCCCCTTCTTCCCCTAGACTTCCCCTTCTTCCCTTAGACTTCCCCTTCTTCCCCTATACTTCCCCTTCCCTCTATACTTCCCCTGCTTCCCCTAGAATTCCCCTAGACGTCCCCTTCTTCCCCTAGACTTCCCCTAGACTTCCCTTCCCTCTATACTTCCCCTTCTTCCCCTAGACTTCCCCTAGACTTTCCCTTCCCTCTCTACTTCCCCTTCTTCCCCTAGACTTCCCCTTCTTCCCCTAGACTTCCCCTTCTTCCCCTAGACTTCCCCTTCCCTCTATACTTCCCCTTCTCCATTAGACTTCCCCTTCCCTCTATACTTCCCCTGCTTCCCCTAGACTTCCCCTAGACT
Source organism: Anniella stebbinsi (assembly GCA_029215795.1). Lineage (NCBI taxonomy): Eukaryota > Metazoa > Chordata > Lepidosauria > Squamata > Anniellidae > Anniella > Anniella stebbinsi. The sequence continues at coordinate 82,020 of JARDYH010000028.1, forward strand.
TCCCCTTCTTCCCCTAGACTTCCCCTAGACTTCCCCTTCCCTCTATATTTCCCCTTCTTCCCCTAGACTTCCCCTTCCCTCTATACTTCCCGTTCTTCCCCTAGACTTCCCCTTCTTCCCCTAGACTTCCTCTTCTTCCCCTAGACTTCCCCTAGACTTCCCCTTCCCTCTATACTTCCCCTTCTTCCCCTAGACTTCCCCTTCCCTCTATACTTCCCCTTCTTCCCCTAGACTTCCCCTAGACTTCCCCTTCCGTCTATACTTCCCCTTCTTCCCCTAGTCTACCCCTGGACTTCCCCTTCCCTCTATACTTCCCCTTCTTCCCCTAGACTTCCCCTTCTTCCCCTAGACTTCCCCTTCTTCCCCTAGACTAAGCTTTCTTCCCCTAGACTTCCCCTTCTTCCCCTAGACTTCCCTTCTTCCCCGAGACTTCCGCTATACTTCCCCTACTTTCCCTAGACTTCCCCTACACTTTCCCTTCCCTCTATACTTCCCCATCTTCCCCTAGATTTACCCTTCTTCTCCTAGACTTCCCCTTCTTCCCCTAGACTTCCCCTTCCCTCTATACTTCCCCTTCTTCCCCTAGACTTCCCCTAGACTTCCACTTCTTCCCCTAAACTTCCCCTTCTTCCCCTAGACTTCCCCTAGACTTCCCCTTCCCTCTATACTTCCCCTTCTTCCCCTAGACTTCCCCTAGACTTCCCCTTCCCTCTATACTTCCCCTTCTTCCCCTAGACTAACCCTTCCCTATATACTTCCCCTTCTTCCCCTAGACTTCCCCTTCTTCCCCTAGACTTCCCCTTCCCTCTATACTTCCCCTGCTTCCCCTAGACTTCCCCTAGACTTCCCCTTCTTCCCCTAGACTTCTCCTTCTTCCCTTAGACTTCCCCTTCTTCCCCTATACTTCCCCTTCCCTCTATACTTCCCCTGCTTCCCCTAGAATTCCCCTAGACGTCCCCTTCTTCCCCTAGACTTCCCCTAGACTTCCCTTCCCTCTAAACTTCCCCTTCTTCCCCTAGACTTCCCCTTCTTCCCCTAGACTTCCCCTTCTTCCCCTAGACTTCCCCTTCCCTCTATACTTCCCCTTCTCCATTAGACTTCCCCTTCCCTCTATACTTCCCCTGCTTCCCCTAGACTTCCCCTAGACTTCCCCTTCTTCCCCTAGACTTCCCCTAGACTTCCCCTTCCCTCTATACTTCCCCTTCTTCCCCTAGACTTCCCCTTCTTCTCCTAGACTTCCCCTTCTTCCCCTAGACTTCCCCTTCCCTCTATACTTCCCCTGCTTCCCCTAGACTTCCCCTAGACTTCCCCTTCTTCCCCTAGACTTCCCCTTCTTCCCTTAGACTTCCCCTTCTTCCCCTATACTTCCCCTTCCCTCTATACTTCCCCTGCTTCCCCTAGAATTCCCCTAGACGTCCCCTTCTTCCCCTAGACTTCCCCTAGACTTCCCTTCCCTCTATACTTCCCCTTCTTCCCCTAGACTTCCCCTAGACTTTCCCTTCCCTCTCTACTTCCCCTTCTTCCCCTAGACTTCCCCTTCTTCCCCTAGACTTCCCCTTCTTCCCCTAGACTTCCCCCAGACTTCCCTTCCCTCTATACTTCCCCTTCTTCCCCGAGACTTCCCCTTCCCTCTCTACTTCCCCTTCCCTCTCCACTTCCCCTTCTTCCCCTAGACTTCCCCTTCTTCCCCTAGACTTCCCCTTCTTCCCCTAGACTTCCCCTTCCCTCTATACTTCCCCTTCTTCCATTAGACTTCCCCTTCCCTCTATACTTCCCCTTCTTCCCCTAGACTTCCCCTAGACTTCCCCTTCTTCCCCTAGACTTCCCCTAGACTTCCCCTTCCCTCAATACTTCCCCTACTTCCCCTAGACTTCCCCTTCCCTCTATACTTCCCCTTCTTCCCCTAGACTTCCCCTTCTTCCCCTAGACTTCCTCTTCTTCCCCTAGACTTCCCCTTCTTCCCTTAGACTTCCCCTTCTTCCCCTGGACTTCCCCTTCCCTCTATACTTCCCCTGCTTCCCCTAGACTTCCCCTAGACTTCCCCTTCTTCCCCTAGACTTCCCCTAGACTTCCCTTCCCTCTATACTTCCCCTTTTTCCCTAGACTTCGTCTAGACTTCCCCTTCCCTCTCTACTTCCCCTTCTTCCCCTAGACTTCCCCTTCTTCCCCTAGACTTCCCCTTCTTCCCCTAGACTTCCCCTTCCCTCTATACTTCCCCTTCTTCCATTAGACTTCCCCTTCCCTCTATACTTCCCCTGCTTCCCCTAGACTTCCCCTAGTGTTCCCCTTCTTCCCCTAGACTTCCCCTAGACTTCCCCTTCCCTCTATACTTCCCCTTCTTCCCCTAGACTTCCCCTTCCCCCTATACTTCCCCTTCTTCCCCTAGACTTCCCCTTCTTCCCCTAGACTTCCTCTTCTTCCCCTAGACTTCCCCTTCCCTCTATACTTCCCCTTCTTCCCCTAGACTTCCCCTTCTTCCCTTAGACTTCCCCTTCTTCCACTAGACTTCCCCTTCTTCCCTTAGACTTCCCCTTCTTCCCCTATACTTCCCCTTCCCTCTATACTTCCCCTGCTTCCCCTAGACTTCCCCTAGACTTCCCCTTCTTCCCCTAGACTTCCCCTTCTTCCCTTAGACTTCCCCTTCTTCCCCTATACTTCCCCTTCCCTCTATACTTCCCCTGCTTCCCCTAGAATTCCCCTAGACGTCCCCTTCTTCCCCTAGACTTCCCCTAGACTTCCCTTCCCTCTATACTTCCCCTTCTTCTCCTAGACTTCCCCTAGACTTTCCCTTCCCTCTCTACTTCCCCTTCTTCCCCAAGACTGCCCCTTCTTCCCCTAGACTTCCCCTTCTTCCCCTAGACTTCCCCCAGACTTCCCTTCCCTCTATACTTCCCCTTCTTCCCCGAGACTTCCCCTTCCCTCTCTACTTCCCCTTCCCTCTCCACTTCCCCTTCTTCCCCTAGACTTCCCCTTCTTCCCCTAGACTTCCCCTTCTTCCCCTAGACTTCCCCTTCCCTCTATACTTCCCCTTCTTCCATTAGACTTCCCCTTCCCTCTATACTTCCCCTTCTTCCCCTAGACTTCCCCTAGACTTCCCCTTCTTCCCCTAGACTTCCCCTAGACTTCCCCTTCCCTCAATACTTCCCCTACTTCCCCTAGACTTCCCCTTCCCTCTATACTTCCCCTTCTTCCCCTAGACTTCCCCTTCTTCCCCTAGACTTCCTCTTCTTCCCCTAGACTTCCCCTTCTTCCCTTAGACTTCCCCTTCTTCCCCTGGACTTCCCCTTCCCTCTATACTTCCCCTGCTTCCCCTAGACTTCCCCTAGACTTCCCCTTCTTCCCCTAGACTTCCCCTAGACTTCCCTTCCCTCTATACTTCCCCTTCTTCCCCTAGACTTCCTCTAGACTTCCCCTTCCCTCTCTACTTCCCCTTCTTCCCCTAGACTTCCCCTTCTTCCCCTAGACTTCCCCTTCTTCCCCTAGACTTCCCCTTCCCTCTATACTTCCCCTTCTTCCATTAGACTTCCCCTTCCCTCTATACTTCCCCTGCTTCCCCTAGACTTCCCCTAGTGTTCCCCTTCTTCCCCTAGACTTCCCCTAGACTTCCCCTTCCCTCTATACTTCCCCTTCTTCCCCTAGACTTCCCCTTCCCCCTATACTTCCCCTTCTTCCCCTAGACTTCCCCTTCTTCCCCTAGACTTCCTCTTCTTCCCCTAGACTTCCCCTTCCCTCTATACTTCCCCTTCTTCCCCTAGACTTCCCCTTCTTCCCTTAGACTTCCCCTTCTTCCACTAGACTTCCCCTTCTTCCCTTAGACTTCCCCTTCTTCCCCTATACTTCCCCTTCCCTCTATACTTCCCCTGCTTCCCCTAGACTTCCCCTAGACGTCCCCTTCTTCCCCTAGACTTCCCCTAGACTTCCCTTCCCTCTATACTTCCCCTTCTTCCCCTAGATTTCCCCTAGACTTCCCCTTCCCTCTCTACTTCCCCTTCTTCCCCTAGACTTCCCCTTCTTCCCCTAGACTTCCCCTTCCCTCTATACTTCCCCTTCTTCCATTAGACTTCCCCTTCCCTCTATACTTCCCCTGCTTCCCCTAGACTTCCCCTAGACTTCCCCTTCTTCCCCTAGACTTCCCCTAGACTTCCCCTTCTTCCTCTAGACTAACCCTTCCCTCTATACTTCCCCTTCTTCCCCTAGACTTCCCCTTCTTCCCCTAGACTTCCCCTTCCCTCTATACTTCCCCTTCTTCCCCTAGACTTCCCCTTCTTCGCCTAGACTTCCCCTTCTTCCCTTAGACTTCCCCTTCCCTCTATACTTCCCCTTCTTCCATTAGTCTTCCCCTTCCCTCTATACTTCCCCTGCTTCCCCTAGACTTCCCCTAGTCTTCCCCTTCTTCCCCTAGACTGCCCCTAGACTTCCCCTTCCCTGTATACTTCCCCTTCTTCCCCTAGACTTCCCCTTCCCCCTATACTTCCCCTTCTTCCCCTAGACTTCCCCTTCTTCCCCTAGACTTCCTCTTCTTCCCCTAGACTTCCCCTTCCCTCTATACTTCCCCTTCTTCCCCTAGACTTCCCCTTCTTCCCTTAGACTTCCCCTTCTTCCCCTAGACTTCCCCTTCTTCCCTTAGACTTCCCGTTCTTCCCCTATACTTCCCCTTCCCTCTATACTTCCCCTGCTTCCCCTAGACTTCCCCTAGACGTCCCCTTCTTCCCCTAGACTTCCCCTAGACTTCCCTTCCCTCTATACTTCCCCTTCTTCCCCTAGATTTCCCCTAGATTTCCCCTTCCCTCTCTACTTCCCCTGCTTCCCCTAGACTTCCCCTAGACTTCCCTTCCCTCTATACTTCCCCTTCTTCCCCTAGACTTCCCCTAGACTTCCCCTTCCCTCTCTACTTCCCCTTCTTCCCCTAGACTTCCCCTTCTTCCCCTAGACTTCCCCTTCTTCCCCTAGACTTTCCCTTCCCTCTATACTTCCCCTTCTTCCATTAGACTTCCCCTTCCCTCTATACTTCCCCTGCTTCCCCTAGACTTCCCCTAGTCTTCCCCTTCTTCCCCTAGACTTCTCCTAGACTTCCCCTTCCCTCTATACTTCCCCTTCTTCCCCTAGACTTCCCCTGCCCTCTATACTTCCCCTTCTTCCCCTAGACTTCCCCTTCTTCCCCTAGACTTCCTCTTCTTCCCCTAGACTTCCCCTTCCCTCTATACTTCCCCTTCTTCCCCTAGACTTCCCCTTCTTCCCTTAGACTTCCCCTTCTTCCCCTAGACTTCCCCTTCTTCCCTTAGACTTCCCCTTCTTCCCCTATACTTCCCCTTCCCTCTATACTTCCCCTGCTTCCCCTAGAATTCCCCTAGACGTCCCCTTCTTCCCCTAGACTTCCCCTAGACTTCCCTTCCCTCTATACTTCCCCTTCTTCCCCTAGACTTCCCCTAGACTTTCCCTTCCCTCTCTACTTCCCCTTCTTCCCCTAGACTTCCCCTTCTTCCCCTAGACTTCCCCTTCTTCCCCTAGACTTCCCCTTCCCTCTATACTTCCCCTTCTCCATTAGACTTCCCCTTCCCTCTATACTTCCCCTGCTTCCCCTAGACTTCCCCTAGACTTCCCCTTCTTCCCCTAGACTTCCCCTAGACTTCCCCTTCCCTCTATATTTCCCCTTCTTCCCCTAGACTTCCCCTTCCCTCTATACTTCCCGTTCTTCCCCTAGACTTCCCCTTCTTCCCCTAGACTTCCTCTTCTTCCCCTAGACTTCCCCTAGACTTCCCCTTCCCTCTATACTTCCCCTTCTTCCCCTAGACTTCCCCTTCCCTCTATACTTCCCCTTCTTCCCCTAGACTTCCCCTAGACTTCCCCTTCCGTCTATACTTCCCCTTCTTCCCCTAGTCTACCCCTGGACTTCCCCTTCCCTCTATACTTCCCCTTCTTCCCCTAGACTTCCCCTTCTTCCCCTAGACTTCCCCTTCTTCCCCTAGACTAAGCTTTCTTCCCCTAGACTTCCCCTTCTTCCCCTAGACTTCCCCTTCTTCCCCTAGACTTCCCTTCTTCCCCGAGACTTCCGCTATACTTCCCCTACTTTCCCTAGACTTCCCCTACACTTTCCCTTCCCTCTATACTTCCCCATCTTCCCCTAGATTTACCCTTCTTCTCCTAGACTTCCCCTTCTTCCCCTAGACTTCCCCTTCCCTCTATACTTCCCCTTCTTCCCCTAGACTTCCCCTAGACTTCCACTTCTTCCCCTAGACTTCCCCTTCTTCCCCTAGACTTCCCCTAGACTTCCCCTTCCCTCTATACTTCCCCTTCTTCCCCTAGACTTCCCCTAGACTTCCCCTTCCCTCTATACTTCCCCTTCTTCCCCTAGACTAACCCTTCCCTATATACTTCCCCTTCTTCCCCTAGACTTCCCCTTCTTCCCCTAGACTTCCCCTTCCCTCTATACTTCCCCTGCTTCCCCTAGACTTCCCCTAGACTTCCCCTTCTTCCCCTAGACTTCCCCTTCTTCCCTTAGACTTCCCCTTCTTCCCCTATACTTCCCCTTCCCTCTATACTTCCCCTGCTTCCCCTAGAATTCCCCTAGACGTCCCCTTCTTCCCCTAGACTTCCCCTAGACTTCCCTTCCCTCTAAACTTCCCCTTCTTCCCCTAGACTTCCCCTAGACTTTCCCTTCCCTCTCTACTTCCCCTTCTTCCCCTAGACTTCCCCTTCTTCCCCTAGACTTCCCCTTCTTCCCCTAGACTTCCCCTTCCCTCTATACTTCCCCTTCTCCATTAGACTTCCCCTTCCCTCTATACTTCCCCTGCTTCCCCTAGACTTCCCCTAGACTTCCCCTTCTTCCCCTAGACTTCCCCTAGACTTCCCCTTCCCTCTATACTTCCCCTTCTTCCCCTAGACTTCCCCTTCTTCTCCTAGACTTCCCCTTCTTCCCCTAGACTTCCCCTTCCCTCTATACTTCCCCTGCTTCCCCTAGACTTCCCCTAGACTTCCCCTTCTTCCCCTAGACTTCCCCTTCTTCCCTTAGACTTCCCCTTCTTCCCCTATACTTCCCCTTCCCTCTATACTTCCCCTGCTTCCCCTAGAATTCCCCTAGACGTCCCCTTCTTCCCCTAGACTTCCCCTAGACTTCCCTTCCCTCTATACTTCCCCTTCTTCCCCTAGACTTCCCCTAGACTTTCCCTTCCCTCTCTACTTCCCCTTCTTCCCCTAGACTTCCCCTTCTTCCCCTAGACTTCCCCTTCTTCCCCTAGACTTCCCCCAGACTTCCCTTCCCTCTATACTTCCCCTTCTTCCCCGAGACTTCCCCTTCCCTCTCTACTTCCCCTTCCCTCTCCACTTCCCCTTCTTCCCCTAGACTTCCCCTTCTTCCCCTAGACTTCCCCTTCTTCCCCTAGACTTCCCCTTCCCTCTATACTTCCCCTTCTTCCATTAGACTTCCCCTTCCCTCTATACTTCCCCTTCTTCCCCTAGACTTCCCCTAGACTTCCCCTTCTTCCCCTAGACTTCCCCTAGACTTCCCCTTCCCTCTATACTTCTCCTACTTCCCCTAGACTTCCCCTTCCCTCTATACTTCCCCTTCTTCCCCTAGACTTCCACTTCTTCCCCTAGACTTCCTCTTCTTCCCCTAGACTTCCCCTTCTTCCCTTAGACTTCCCCTTCTTCCCCTAGACTTCCCCTTCCCTCTATACTTCCCCTGCTTCCCCTAGACTTCCCCTAGACTTCCCCTTCTTCCCCTAGACTTCCCCTAGACTTCCCTTCCCTCTATACTTCCCCTTCTTCCCCTAGACTTCCTCTAGACTTCCCCTTCCCTCTCTACTTCCCCTTCTTCCCCTAGACTTCCCCTTCTTCCCCTAGACTTCCCCTTCTTCCCCTAGACTTCCCCTTCCCTCTATACTTCCCCTTCTTCCATTAGACTTCCCCTTCCCTCTATACTTCCCCTGCTTCCCCTAGACTTCCCCTAGTGTTCCCCTTCTTCCCCTAGACTTCCCCTAGACTTCCCCTTCCCTCTATACTTCCCCTTCTTCCCCTAGACTTCCCCTTCCCCCTATACTTCCCCTTCTTCCCCTAGACTTCCCCTTCTTCCCCTAGACTTCCTCTTCTTCCCCTAGACTTCCCCTTCCCTCTATACTTCCCCTTCTTCCCCTAGACTTCCCCTTCTTCCCTTAGACTTCCCCTTCTTCCACTAGACTTCCCCTTCTTCCCTTAGACTTCCCCTTCTTCCCCTATACTTCCCCTTCCCTCTATACTTCCCCTGCTTCCCCTAGACTTCCCCTAGACGTCCCCTTCTTCCCCTAGACTTCCCCTAGACTTCCCTTCCCTCTATACTTCCCCTTCTTCCCCTAGATTTCCCCTAGACTTCCCCTTCCCTCTCTACTTCCCCTTCTTCCCCTAGACTTCCCCTTCTTCCCCTAGACTTCCCCTTCCCTCTATACTTCCCCTTCTTCCATTAGACTTCCCCTTCCCTCTATACTTCCCCTGCTTCCCCTAGACTTCCCCTAGACTTCCCCTTCTTCCCCTAGACTTCCCCTAGACTTCCCCTTCTTCCCCTAGACTAACCCTTCCCTCTATACTTCCCCTTCTTCCCCTAGACTTCCCCTTCTTCCCCTAGACTTCCCCTTCCCTCTATACTTCCCCTTCTTCCCCTAGACTTCCCCTTCTTCGCCTAGACTTCCCCTTCTTCCCTTAGACTTCCCCTTCCCTCTATACTTCCCCTTCTTCCATTAGTCTTCCCCTTCCCTCTATACTTCCCCTGCTTCCCCTAGACTTCCCCTAGTCTTCCCCTTCTTCCCCTAGACTGCCCCTAGACTTCCCCTTCCCTGTATACTTCCCCTTCTTCCCCTAGACTTCCCCTTCCCCCTATACTTCCCCTTCTTCCCCTAGACTTCCCCTTCTTCCCCTAGACTTCCTCTTCTTCCCCTAGACTTCCCCTTCCCTCTATACTTCCCCTTCTTCCCCTAGACTTCCCCTTCTTCCCTTAGACTTCCCCTTCTTCCCCTAGACTTCCCCTTCTTCCCTTAGACTTCCCGTTCTTCCCCTATACTTCCCCTTCCCTCTATACTTCCCCTGCTTCCCCTAGACTTCCCCTAGACGTCCCCTTCTTCCCCTAGACTTCCCCTAGACTTCCCTTCCCTCTATACTTCCCCTTCTTCCCCTAGATTTCCCCTAGATTTCCCCTTCCCTCTCTACTTCCCCTTCTTCCCCTAGACTTCCCCTTCTTCCCCTAGACTTCCCCTTCTTCCCCTAGACTTCCCCTTCCCTCTATACTTCCCCTTCTTCCATTAGACTTCCCCTTCCCTCTATACTTCCCCTGCTTCCCCTAGACTTCCCCTAGACTTCCCCTTCTTCCCCTAGACTTCCCCTAGACTTCCCCTTCCCTCTATACTTCCCCTTCTTCCCCTAGACTAACCCTTCCCTCTATACTTCCCCTTCTTCCCCTAGACTTCCCCTTCTTCCCCTAGACTTCCTCTTCTTCCCCTAGACTTCCCCTAGACTTCCCCTTCCCTCTATACTTCCCCTTCTTCCCCTAGACTTCCCCTTCCCTCTATACTTCCCCTTCTTCCCCTAGACTTCCCCTTCTTCTCCTAGACTTCCCCTTCTTCCCCTAGACTTCCCCTTCCCTCTATACTTCCCCTGCTTCCCCTAGACTTCCCCTAGACTTCCCCTTCTTCCCCTAGACTTCCCCTTCTTCCCTTAGACTTCCCCTTCTTCCCCTATACTTCCCCTTCCCTCTATACTTCCCCTGCTTCCCCTAGAATTCCCCTAGACGTCCCTTCCCTCTAAACTTCCCCTTCTTCCCCTAGACTTCCCCTAGACTTTCCCTTCCCTCTCTACTTCCCCTTCTTCCCCTAGACTTCCCCTTCTTCCCCTAGACTTCCCCTTCTTCCCCTAGACTTCCCCTTCCCTCTATACTTCCCCTTCTCCATTAGACTTCCCCTTCCCTCTATACTTCCCCTGCTTCCCCTAGACTTCCCCTAGACTTCCCCTTCTTCCCCTAGACTTCCCCTAGACTTCCCCTTCCCTCTATACTTCCCCTTCTTCCCCTAGACTTCCCCTTCTTCTCCTAGACTTCCCCTTCTTCCCCTAGACTTCCCCTTCCCTCTATACTTCCCCTGCTTCCCCTAGACTTCCCCTAGACTTCCCCTTCTTCCCCTAGACTTCCCCTTCTTCCCTTAGACTTCCCCTTCTTCCCCTATACTTCCCCTTCCCTCTATACTTCCCCTGCTTCCCCTAGAATTCCCCTAGACGTCCCCTTCTTCCCCTAGACTTCCCCTAGACTTCCCTTCCCTCTATACTTCCCCTTCTTCCCCTAGACTTCCCCTAGACTTTCCCTTCCCTCTCTACTTCCCCTTCTTCCCCTAGACTTCCCCTTCTTCCCCTAGACTTCCCCTTCTTCCCCTAGACTTCCCCTAGACTTCCCTTCCCTCTATACTTCCCCTTCTTCCCCGAGACTTCCCCTTCCCTCTCTACTTCCCCTTCCCTCTCCACTTCCCCTTCTTCCCCTAGACTTCCCCTTCTTCCCCTAGACTTCCCCTTCTTCCCCTAGACTTCCCCTTCCCTCTATACTTCCCCTTCTTCCATTAGACTTCCCCTTCCCTCTATACTTCCCCTTCTTCCCCTAGACTTCCCCTAGACTTCCCCTTCTTCCCCTAGACTTCCCCTAGACTTCCCCTTCCCTCTATACTTCCCCTACTTCCCCTAGACTTCCCCTTCCCTCTATACTTCCCCTTCTTCCCCTAGACTTCCCCTTCTTCCCCTAGACTTCCTCTTCTTCCCCTAGACTTCCCCTTCTTCCCTTAGACTTCCCCTTCTTCCCCTAGACTTCCCCTTCCCTCTATACTTCCCCTGCTTCCCCTAGACTTCCCCTAGACTTCCCCTTCTTCCCCTAGACTTCCCCTAGACTTCCCTTCCCTCTATACTTCCCCTTCTTCCCCTAGACTTCCTCTAGACTTCCCCTTCCCTCTCTACTTCCCCTTCTTCCCCTAGACTTCCCCTTCTTCCCCTAGACTTCCCCTTCTTCCCCTAGACTTCCCCTTCCCTCTATACTTCCCCTTCTTCCATTAGACTTCCCCTTCCCTCTATACTTCCCCTGCTTCCCCTAGACTTCCCCTAATGTTCCCCTTCTTCCCCTAGACTTCCCCTAGACTTCCCCTTCCCTCTATACTTCCCCTTCTTCCCCTAGACTTCCCCTTCCCCCTATACTTCCCCTTCTTCCCCTAGACTTCCCCTTCTTCCCCTAGACTTCCTCTTCTTCCCCTAGACTTCCCCTTCCCTCTATACTTCCCCTTCTTCCCCTAGACTTCCCCTTCTTCCCTTAGACTTCCCCTTCTTCCACTAGACTTCCCCTTCTTCCCTTAGACTTCCCCTTCTTCCCCTATACTTCCCCTTCCCTCTATACTTCCCCTGCTTCCCCTAGACTTCCCCTAGACGTCCCCTTCTTCCCCTAGACTTCCCCTAGACTTCCCTTCCCTCTATACTTCCCCTTCTTCCCCTAGATTTCCCCTAGACTTCCCCTTCCCTCTCTACTTCCCCTTCTTCCCCTAGACTTCCCCTTCTTCCCCTAGACTTCCCCTTCCCTCTATACTTCCCCTTCTTCCATTAGACTTCCCCTTCCCTCTATACTTCCCCTGCTTCCCCTAGACTTCCCCTAGACTTCCCCTTCTTCCCCTAGACTTCCCCTAGACTTCCCCTTCTTCCCCTAGACTAACCCTTCCCTCTATACTTCCCCTTCTTCCCCTAGACTTCCCCTTCTTCCCCTAGACTTCCCCTTCCCTCTATACTTCCCCTTCTTCCCCTAGACTTCCCCTTCTTCGCCTAGACTTCCCCTTCTTCCCTTAGACTTCCCCTTCCCTCTATACTTCCCCTTCTTCCATTAGTCTTCCCCTTCCCTCTATACTTCCCCTGCTTCCCCTAGACTTCCCCTAGTCTTCCCCTTCTTCCCCTAGACTGCCCCTAGACTTCCCCTTCCCTGTATACTTCCCCTTCTTCCCCTAGACTTCCCCTTCCCCCTATACTTCCCCTTCTTCCCCTAGACTTCCCCTTCTTCCCCTAGACTTCCTCTTCTTCCCCTAGACTTCCCCTTCCCTCTATACTTCCCCTTCTTCCCCTAGACTTCCCCTTCTTCCCTTAGACTTCCCCTTCTTCCCCTAGACTTCCCCTTCTTCCCTTAGACTTCCCGTTCTTCCCCTATACTTCCCCTTCCCTCTATACTTCCCCTGCTTCCCCTAGACTTCCCCTAGACGTCCCCTTCTTCCCCTAGACTTCCCCTAGACTTCCCTTCCCTCTATACTTCCCCTTCTTCCCCTAGATTTCCCCTAGATTTCCCCTTCCCTCTCTACTTCCCCTTCTTCCCCTAGACTTCCCCTTCTTCCCCTAGACTTCCCCTTCTTCCCCTAGACTTCCCCTTCCCTCTATACTTCCCCTTCTTCCATTAGACTTCCCCTTCCCTCTATACTTCCCCTGCTTCCCCTAGACTTCCCCTAGACTTCCCCTTCTTCCCCTAGACTTCCCCTAGACTTCCCCTTCCCTCTATACTTCCCCTTCTTCCCCTAGACTAACCCTTCCCTCTATACTTCCCCTTCTTCCCCTAGACTTCCCCTTCTTCCCCTAGACTTCCTCTTCTTCCCCTAGACTTCCCCTAGACTTCCCCTTCCCTCTATACTTCCCCTTCTTCCCCTAGACTTCCCCTTCCCTCTATACTTCCCCTTCTTCCCCTAGACTTCCCCTTCTTCTCCTAGACTTCCCCTTCTTCCCCTAGACTTCCCCTTCCCTCTATACTTCCCCTGCTTCCCCTAGACTTACCCTAGACTTCCCCTTCTTCCCCTAGACTTCCCCTTCTTCCCTTAGACTTCCCCTTCTTCCCCTATACTTCCCCTTCCCTCTATACTTCCCCTGCTTCCCCTAGAATTCCCCTAGACGTCCCCTTCTTCCCCTAGACTTCCCCTAGACTTCCCTTCCCTCTATACTTCCCCTTCTTCCCCTAGACTTCCCCTAGACTTTCCCTTCCCTCTCTACTTCCCCTTCTTCCCCTAGACTTCCCCTTCTTCCCCTAGACTTCCCCTTCTTCCCCTAGACTTCCCCTTCCCTCTATACTTCCCCTTCTCCATTAGACTTCCCCTTCCCTCTATACTTCCCCTGCTTCCCCTAGACTTCCCCTAGACTTCCCCTTCTTCCCCTAGACTTCCCCTAGACTTCCCCTTCCCTCTATACTTCCCCTTCTTCCCCTAGACTTCCCCTTCTTCTCCTAGACTTCCCCTTCTTCCCCTAGACTTCCCCTTCCCTCTATACTTCCCCTGCTTCCCCTAGACTTCCCCTAGACTTCCCCTTCTTCCCCTAGACTTCCCCTTCTTCCCTTAGACTTCCCCTTCTTCCCCTATACTTCCCCTTCCCTCTATACTTCCCCTGCTTCCCCTAGAATTCCCCTAGACGTCCCCTTCTTCCCCTAGACTTCCCCTAGACTTCCCTTCCCTCTATACTTCCCCTTCTTCCCCTAGACTTCCCCTAGACTTTCCCTTCCCTCTCTACTTCCCCTTCTTCCCCTAGACTTCCCCTTCTTCCCCTAGACTTCCCCTTCTTCCCCTAGACTTCCCCTTCCCTCTATACTTCCCCTTCTCCATTAGACTTCCCCTTCCCTCTATACTTCCCCTGCTTCCCCTAGACTTCCCCTAGACTTCCCCTTCTTCCCCTAGACTTCCCCTAGACTTCCCCTTCCCTCTATATTTCCCCTTCTTCCCCTAGACTTCCCCTTCCCTCTATACTTCCCGTTCTTCCCCTAGACTTCCCCTTCTTCCCCTAGACTTCCTCTTCTTCCCCTAGACTTCCCCTAGACTTCCCCTTCCCTCTATACTTCCCCTTCTTCCCCTAGACTTCCCCTTCCCTCTATACTTCCCCTTCTTCCCCTAGACTTCCCCTAGACTTCCCCTTCCGTCTATACTTCCCCTTCTTCCCCTAGTCTACCCCTGGACTTCCCCTTCCCTCTATACTTCCCCTTCTTCCCCTAGACTTCCCCTTCTTCCCCTAGACTTCCCCTTCTTCCCCTAGACTAAGCTTTCTTCCCCTAGACTTCCCCTTCTTCCCCTAGACTTCCCTTCTTCCCCGAGACTTCCGCTATACTTCCCCTACTTTCCCTAGACTTCCCCTACACTTTCCCTTCCCTCTATACTTCCCCTTCTTCCCCTAGATTTACCCTTCTTCTCCTAGACTTCCCCTTCTTCCCCTAGACTTCCCCTTCCGTCTATACTTCCCCTTCTTCCCCTAGACTTCCCCTAGACTTCCCTTTACTCTATACTTCCCCTTCTTCCCCTAGACTTCCCCTAGACTTCCCCTTCCCTCTCTACTTCCCCTTCTTCCCCTAGACTTCCCCTTCTTCCCCTAGACTTCCCCTTCTTCCCCTAGACTTCCCCTTTTTCCCCTAGACTTCCCCTTCCCTCTATACTTCCTCTTCTTCCCCTAGACTTCCCCTTCTTCCCCTAGACTTCCCCTAGACTTCCACTTCTTCCCCTAGACTTCCCCTTCTTCCCCTAGATTCCCCTAGACTTCCCCTTCCCTCTATACTTCCCCTTCTTCCCCTAGACTTCCCCTTCTTCCCCTAGACTTCCCCTTCTTCCCCTAGACTTCCCCTAGACTTCCCATTCCCTCTATACTTCCCCTTCTTCCCCTAGACTTTCTCTTCCCTCTATACTTCCCCTTCTTCCCCTAGACTTCCCCTTCCGTCTATACTTCCCCTTCTTCCCCTAGACTTCCCCTAGCTTCCCTTTACTCTATACTTCCCCTTCTTCCCCTAGACTTCCCCTAGACTTCCCCTTCCCTCTCTACTTCCCCTTCTTCCCCTAGACTTCCCCTTCTTCCCCTAGACTTCCCCTTCTTCCCCTAGACTTCCCCTTTTTCCCCTAGACTTCCCCTTCCCTCTATACTTCCTCTTCTTCCCCTAGACTTCCCCTTCTTCCCCTAGACTTCCACTTCTTCCCCTAGACTTCCCCTAGACTTCCCCTTCTTCTCCTAGACTTCCCCTAGACTTCCCCTTCCCTCTATACTTCCCCTTCTTCCCCTAGACTTTCTCTTCCCTCTATACTTCCCCTTCTTCCCCTAGACTTCCCCTTCTTCCCCTAGACTTCCCCTTCTTCCCCTAGACTTCCCCTTCCCTCTATACTTCCCCTTCTTCCCCTAGACTTCCCCTAGACTTCCCTTCCCTCTATACTTCCCCTTCTTCCCCGAGACTTCCCCTTCCCTCTCTACTTCCCCTTCCCTCTCTACTTCCCCTTCTTCCCCTAGACTTCCCCTTCTTCCCCTAGACTTCCCCTTCTTCCCCTAGACTTCCCCTTCCCTCTATACTTCCCCTTCTTCCATTAGACTTCCCCTTCCCTCTATACTTCCCCTTCTTCCCCTAGACTTCCCCTAGACTTCCCCTTCTTCCCCTAGACTTCCCCTAGACTTCCCCTTCCCTCTATACTTCCCCTACTTCCCCTAGACTTCCCCTTCCCTCTATACTTCCCCTTCTTCCCCTAGACTTCCCCTTCTTCCCCTAGACTTCCTCTTCTTCCCCTAGACTTCCCCTTCTTCCCTTAGACTTCCCCTTCTTCCCCTAGACTTCCCCTTCCCTCTATACTTCCCCTGCTTCCCCTAGACTTCCCCTAGACTTCCCCTTCTTCCCCTAGACTTCCCCTAGACTTCCCTTCCCTCTATACTTCCCCTTCTTCCCCTAGACTTCCTCTAGACTTCCCCGTCCCTCTCTACTTCCCCTTCTTCCCCTAGACTTCCCCTTCTTCCCCTAGACTTCCCCTTCTTCCCCTAGACTTCCCCTTCCCTCTATACTTCCCCTTCTTCCATTAGACTTCCCCTTCCCTCTATACTTCCCCTGCTTCCCCTAGACTTCCCCTAGTGTTCCCCTTCTTCCCCTAGACATCCCCTAGACTTCCCCTTCCCTCTATACTTCCCCTTCTTCCCCTAGACTTCCCCTTCCCCCTATACTTCCCCTTCTTCCCCTAGAATTCCCCTTCTTCCCCTAGACTTCCTCTTCTTCCCCTAGACTTCCCCTTCCCTCTATACTTCCCCTTCTTCCCCTAGACTTCCCCTTCTTCCCTTAGACTTCCCCTTCTTCCACTAGACTTCCCCTTCTTCCCTTAGACTTCCCCTTCTTCCCCTATACTTCCCCTTCCCTCTATACTTCCCCTGCTTCCCCTAGACTTCCCCTAGACGTCCCCTTCTTCCCCTAGACTTCCCCTAGACTTCCCTTCCCTCTATACTTCCCCTTCTTCCCCTAGATTTCCCCTAGACTTCCCCTTCCCCCTATACTTCCCCTTCTTCCCCTAGAATTCCCCTTCTTCCCCTAGACTTCCCCTTCTTCCCCTAGACTTCCCCTTTTTCCCCTAGACTTCCCCTTCCCTCTATACTTCCTCTTCTTCCCCTAGACTTCCCCTTCTTCCCCTAGACTTCCACTTCTTCCCCTAGACTTCCCCTAGACTTCCCCTTCTTCTCCTAGACTTCCCCTAGACTTCCCCTTCCCTCTATACTTCCCCTTCTTCCCCTAGACTTTCTCTTCCCTCTATACTTCCCCTTCTTCCCCTAGACTTCCCCTTCTTCCCCTAGACTTCCCCTTCTTCCCCTAGACTTCCCCTTCCCTCTATACTTCCCCTTCTTCCCCTAGACTTCCCCTAGACTTCCCTTCCCTCTATACTTCCCCTTCTTCCCCGAGACTTCCCCTTCCCTCTCTACTTCCCCTTCCCTCTCTACTTCCCCTTCTTCCCCTAGACTTCCCCTTCTTCCCCTAGACTTCCCCTTCTTCCCCTAGACTTCCCCTTCCCTCTATACTTCCCCTTCTTCCATTAGACTTCCCCTTCCCTCTATACTTCCCCTTCTTCCCCTAGACTTCCCCTAGACTTCCCCTTCTTCCCCTAGACTTCCCCTAGACTTCCCCTTCCCTCTATACTTCCCCTACTTCCCCTAGACTTCCCCTTCCCTCTATACTTCCCCTTCTTCCCCTAGACTTCCCCTTCTTCCCCTAGACTTCCTCTTCTTCCCCTAGACTTCCCCTTCTTCCCTTAGACTTCCCCTTCTTCCCCTAGACTTCCCCTTCCCTCTATACTTCCCCTGCTTCCCCTAGACTTCCCCTAGACTTCCCCTTCTTCCCCTAGACTTCCCCTAGACTTCCCTTCCCTCTATACTTCCCCTTCTTCCCCTAGACTTCCTCTAGACTTCCCCGTCCCTCTCTACTTCCCCTTCTTCCCCTAGACTTCCCCTTCTTCCCCTAGACTTCCCCTTCTTCCCCTAGACTTCCCCTTCCCTCTATACTTCCCCTTCTTCCATTAGACTTCCCCTTCCCTCTATACTTCCCCTGCTTCCCCTAGACTTCCCCTAGTGTTCCCCTTCTTCCCCTAGACATCCCCTAGACTTCCCCTTCCCTCTATACTTCCCCTTCTTCCCCTAGACTTCCCCTTCCCCCTATACTTCCCCTTCTTCCCCTAGAATTCCCCTTCTTCCCCTAGACTTCCTCTTCTTCCCCTAGACTTCCCCTTCCCTCTATACTTCCCCTTCTTCCCCTAGACTTCCCCTTCTTCCCTTAGACTTCCCCTTCTTCCACTAGACTTCCCCTTCTTCCCTTAGACTTCCCCTTCTTCCCCTATACTTCCCCTTCCCTCTATACTTCCCCTGCTTCCCCTAGACTTCCCCTAGACGTCCCCTTCTTCCCCTAGACTTCCCCTAGACTTCCCTTCCCTCTATACTTCCCCTTCTTCCCCTAGATTTCCCCTAGACTTCCCCTTCCCTCTCTACTTCCCCTTCTTCCCCTAGACTTCCCCTTCTTCCCCTAGACTTCCCCTTCCCTCTATACTTCCCCTTCTTCCATTAGACTTCCCCTTCCCTCTATACTTCCCCTGCTTCCCCTAGACTTCCCCTAGACTTCCCCTTCTTCCCCTAGACTTCCCCTAGACTTCCCCTTCTTCCCCTAGACTAACCCTTCCCTCTATACTTCCCCTTCTTCCCCTAGACTTCCCCTTCTTCCCCTAGACTTCCCCTTTCCTCTATACTTCCCCTTCTTCCCCTAGACTTCCCCTTCTTCGCCTAGACTTCCCCTTCTTCCCTTAGACTTCCCCTTCCCTCTATACTTCCCCTTCTTCCATTAGTCTTCCCCTTCCCTCTATACTTCCCCTGCTTCCCCTAGACTTCCCCTAGTCTTCCCCTTCTTCCCCTAGACTGCCCCTAGACTTCCCCTTCCCTGTATACTTCCCCTTCTTCCCCTAGACTTCCCCTTCCCCCTATACTTCCCCTTCTTCCCCTAGACTTCCCCTTCTTCCCCTAGACTTCCTCTTCTTCCCCTAGACTTCCCCTTCCCTCTATACTTCCCCTTCTTCCCCTAGACTTCCCCTTCTTCCCTTAGACTTCCCCTTCTTCCCCTAGACTTCCCCTTCTTCCCTTAGACTTCCCGTTCTTCCCCTATACTTCCCCTTCCCTCTGTACTTCCCCTGCTTCCCCTAGACTTCCCCTAGACGTCCCCTTCTTCCCCTAGACTTCCCCTAGACTTCCCTTCCCTCTATACTTCCCCTTCTTCCCCTAGATTTCCCCTAGATTTCCCCTTCCCTCTCTACTTCCCCTTCTTCCCCTAGACTTCCCCTTCTTCCCCTAGACTTCCCCTTCCCTCTATACTTCCCCTTCTTCCATTAGACTTCCCCTTCCCTCTATACTTCCCCTGCTTCCCCTAGACTTCCCCTAGACTTCCCCTTCTTCCCCTAGACTTCCCCTAGACTTCCCCTTCCCTCTATACTTCCCCTTCTTCCCCTAGACTAACCCTTCCCTCTATACTTCCCCTTCTTCCCCTAGACTTCCCCTTCTTCCCCTAGACTTCCTCTTCTTCCCCTAGACTTCCCCTAGACTTCCCCTTCCCTCTATACTTCCCCTTCTTCCCCTAGACTTCCCCTTCCCTCTATACTTCCCCTTCTTCCCCTAGACTTCCCCTTCTTCTCCTAGACTTCCCCTTCTTCCCCTAGACTTCCCCTTCCCTCTATACTTCCCCTGCTTCCCCTAGACTTACCCTAGACTTCCCCTTCTTCCCCTAGACTTCCCCTTCTTCCCTTAGACTTCCCCTTCTTCCCCTATACTTCCCCTTCCCTCTATACTTCCCCTGCTTCCCCTAGAATTCCCCTAGACGTCCCCTTCTTCCCCTAGACTTCCCCTAGACTTCCCTTCCCTCTATACTTCCCCTTCTTCCCCTAGACTTCCCCTAGACTTTCCCTTCCCTCTCTACTTCCCCTTCTTCCCCTAGACTTCCCCTTCTTCCCCTAGACTTCCCCTTCTTCCCCTAGACTTCCCCTTCCCTCTATACTTCCCCTTCTCCATTAGACTTCCCCTTCCCTCTATACTTCCCCTGCTTCCCCTAGACTTCCCCTAGACTTCCCCTTCTTCCCCTAGACTTCCCCTAGACTTCCCCTTCCCTCTATACTTCCCCTTCTTCCCCTAGACTTCCCCTTCTTCTCCTAGACTTCCCCTTCTTCCCCTAGACTTCCCCTTCCCTCTATACTTCCCCTGCTTCCCCTAGACTTCCCCTAGACTTCCCCTTCTTCCCCTAGACTTCCCCTTCTTCCCTTAGACTTCCCCTTCTTCCCCTATACTTCCCCTTCCCTCTATACTTCCCCTGCTTCCCCTAGAATTCCCCTAGACGTCCCCTTCTTCCCCTAGACTTCCCCTAGACTTCCCTTCCCTCTATACTTCCCCTTCTTCCCCTAGACTTCCCCTAGACTTTCCCTTCCCTCTCTACTTCCCCTTCTTCCCCTAGACTTCCCCTTCTTCCCCTAGACTTCCCCTTCTTCCCCTAGACTTCCCCTTCCCTCTATACTTCCCCTTCTCCATTAGACTTCCCCTTCCCTCTATACTTCCCCTGCTTCCCCTAGACTTCCCCTAGACTTCCCCTTCTTCCCCTAGACTTCCCCTAGACTTCCCCTTCCCTCTATATTTCCCCTTCTTCCCCTAGACTTCCCCTTCCCTCTATACTTCCCGTTCTTCCCCTAGACTTCCCCTTCTTCCCCTAGACTTCCTCTTCTTCCCCTAGACTTCCCCTAGACTTCCCCTTCCCTCTATACTTCCCCTTCTTCCCCTAGACTTCCCCTTCCCTCTATACTTCCCCTTCTTCCCCTAGACTTCCCCTAGACTTCCCCTTCCGTCTATACTTCCCCTTCTTCCCCTAGTCTACCCCTGGACTTCCCCTTCCCTCTATACTTCCCCTTCTTCCCCTAGACTTCCCCTTCTTCCCCTAGACTTCCCCTTCTTCCCCTAGACTAAGCTTTCTTCCCCTAGACTTCCCCTTCTTCCCCTAGACTTCCCTTCTTCCCCGAGACTTCCGCTATACTTCCCCTACTTTCCCTAGACTTCCCCTACACTTTCCCTTCCCTCTATACTTCCCCTTCTTCCCCTAGATTTACCCTTCTTCTCCTAGACTTCCCCTTCTTCCCCTAGACTTCCCCTTCCGTCTATACTTCCCCTTCTTCCCCTAGACTTCCCCTAGACTTCCCTTTACTCTATACTTCCCCTTCTTCCCCTAGACTTCCCCTAGACTTCCCCTTCCCTCTCTACTTCCCCTTCTTCCCCTAGACTTCCCCTTCTTCCCCTAGACTTCCCCTTCTTCCCCTAGACTTCCCCTTTTTCCCCTAGACTTCCCCTTCCCTCTATACTTCCTCTTCTTCCCCTAGACTTCCCCTTCTTCCCCTAGACTTCCCCTAGACTTCCACTTCTTCCCCTAGACTTCCCCTTCTTCCCCTAGATTCCCCTAGACTTCCCCTTCCCTCTATACTTCCCCTTCTTCCCCTAGACTTCCCCTTCTTCCCCTAGACTTCCCCTTCTTCCCCTAGACTTCCCCTAGACTTCCCATTCCCTCTATACTTCCCCTTCTTCCCCTAGACTTTCTCTTCCCTCTATACTTCCCCTTCTTCCCCTAGACTTCCCCTTCCGTCTATACTTCCCCTTCTTCCCCTAGACTTCCCCTAGCTTCCCTTTACTCTATACTTCCCCTTCTTCCCCTAGACTTCCCCTAGACTTCCCCTTCCCTCTCTACTTCCCCTTCTTCCCCTAGACTTCCCCTTCTTCCCCTAGACTTCCCCTTCTTCCCCTAGACTTCCCCTTTTTCCCCTAGACTTCCCCTTCCCTCTATACTTCCTCTTCTTCCCCTAGACTTCCCCTTCTTCCCCTAGACTTCCACTTCTTCCCCTAGACTTCCCCTAGACTTCCCCTTCTTCTCCTAGACTTCCCCTAGACTTCCCCTTCCCTCTATACTTCCCCTTCTTCCCCTAGACTTTCTCTTCCCTCTATACTTCCCCTTCTTCCCCTAGACTTCCCCTTCTTCCCCTAGACTTCCCCTTCTTCCCCTAGACTTCCCCTTCCCTCTATACTTCCCCTTCTTCCCCTAGACTTCCCCTAGACTTCCCTTCCCTCTATACTTCCCCTTCTTCCCCGAGACTTCCCCTTCCCTCTCTACTTCCCCTTCCCTCTCTACTTCCCCTTCTTCCCCTAGACTTCCCCTTCTTCCCCTAGACTTCCCCTTCTTCCCCTAGACTTCCCCTTCCCTCTATACTTCCCCTTCTTCCATTAGACTTCCCCTTCCCTCTATACTTCCCCTTCTTCCCCTAGACTTCCCCTAGACTTCCCCTTCTTCCCCTAGACTTCCCCTAGACTTCCCCTTCCCTCTATACTTCCCCTACTTCCCCTAGACTTCCCCTTCCCTCTATACTTCCCCTTCTTCCCCTAGACTTCCCCTTCTTCCCCTAGACTTCCTCTTCTTCCCCTAGACTTCCCCTTCTTCCCTTAGACTTCCCCTTCTTCCCCTAGACTTCCCCTTCCCTCTATACTTCCCCTGCTTCCCCTAGACTTCCCCTAGACTTCCCCTTCTTCCCCTAGACTTCCCCTAGACTTCCCTTCCCTCTATACTTCCCCTTCTTCCCCTAGACTTCCTCTAGACTTCCCCGTCCCTCTCTACTTCCCCTTCTTCCCCTAGACTTCCCCTTCTTCCCCTAGACTTCCCCTTCTTCCCCTAGACTTCCCCTTCCCTCTATACTTCCCCTTCTTCCATTAGACTTCCCCTTCCCTCTATACTTCCCCTGCTTCCCCTAGACTTCCCCTAGTGTTCCCCTTCTTCCCCTAGACATCCCCTAGACTTCCCCTTCCCTCTATACTTCCCCTTCTTCCCCTAGACTTCCCCTTCCCCCTATACTTCCCCTTCTTCCCCTAGAATTCCCCTTCTTCCCCTAGACTTCCTCTTCTTCCCCTAGACTTCCCCTTCCCTCTATACTTCCCCTTCTTCCCCTAGACTTCCCCTTCTTCCCTTAGACTTCCCCTTCTTCCACTAGACTTCCCCTTCTTCCCTTAGACTTCCCCTTCTTCCCCTATACTTCCCCTTCCCTCTATACTTCCCCTGCTTCCCCTAGACTTCCCCTAGACGTCCCCTTCTTCCCCTAGACTTCCCCTAGACTTCCCTTCCCTCTATACTTCCCCTTCTTCCCCTAGATTTCCCCTAGACTTCCCCTTCCCTCTCTACTTCCCCTTCTTCCCCTAGACTTCCCCTTCTTCCCCTAGACTTCCCCTTCCCTCTATACTTCCCCTTCTTCCATTAGACTTCCCCTTCCCTCTATACTTCCCCTGCTTCCCCTAGACTTCCCCTAGACTTCCCCTTCTTCCCCTAGACTTCCCCTAGACTTCCCCTTCTTCCCCTAGACTAACCCTTCCCTCTATACTTCCCCTTCTTCCCCTAGACTTCCCCTTCTTCCCCTAGACTTCCCCTTTCCTCTATACTTCCCCTTCTTCCCCTAGACTTCCCCTTCTTCGCCTAGACTTCCCCTTCTTCCCTTAGACTTCCCCTTCCCTCTATACTTCCCCTTCTTCCATTAGTCTTCCCCTTCCCTCTATACTTCCCCTGCTTCCCCTAGACTTCCCCTAGTCTTCCCCTTCTTCCCCTAGACTGCCCCTAGACTTCCCCTTCCCTGTATACTTCCCCTTCTTCCCCTAGACTTCCCCTTCCCCCTATACTTCCCCTTCTTCCCCTAGACTTCCCCTTCTTCCCCTAGACTTCCTCTTCTTCCCCTAGACTTCCCCTTCCCTCTATACTTCCCCTTCTTCCCCTAGACTTCCCCTTCTTCCCTTAGACTTCCCCTTCTTCCCCTAGACTTCCCCTTCTTCCCTTAGACTTCCCGTTCTTCCCCTATACTTCCCCTTCCCTCTGTACTTCCCCTGCTTCCCCTAGACTTCCCCTAGACGTCCCCTTCTTCCCCTAGACTTCCCCTAGACTTCCCTTCCCTCTATACTTCCCCTTCTTCCCCTAGATTTCCCCTAGATTTCCCCTTCCCTCTCTACTTCCCCTTCTTCCCCTAGACTTCCCCTTCTTCCCCTAGACTTCCCCTTCCCTCTATACTTCCCCTTCTTCCATTAGACTTCCCCTTCCCTCTATACTTCCCCTGCTTCCCCTAGACTTCCCCTAGACTTCCCCTTCTTCCCCTAGACTTCCCCTAGACTTCCCATTCCCTCTATACTTCCCCTTCTTCCCCTAGACTATCCCTTCCCTCTATACTTCCCCTTCTTCCCCTAGACTTCCCCTTCTTCCCCTAGACTTCCTCTTCTTCCCCTAGACTTCCCCTAGACTTCCCCTTCCCTCTATACTTCCCCTTCTTCCCCTAGACTTCCCCTTCCCTCTATACTTCCCCTTCTTCCCCTAGACTTCCCCTTCCCTCTATACTTCCCCTTCTTCCCCTAGACTTCGCCTAGACTTCCACTTCTTCCCCTAGACTTCCCCTTCTTCCCCTAGACTTCCCCTGGACTTCCCCTTTCCTCTATACTTCCCCTTCTTCCCCTAGACTTCCCCTAGATTTCCCCTTCCCTCTATACTTCCCCTTCTTCCCCTAGACTTCCCCTAGACTTCCCCTTCCCTCTATACTTCCCCTTCTTCCCCTAGACTTCCCCTTCTTCCCCTAGACTTCCTCTTCTTCCCCTAGACTTCCCCTAGACTTCCCCTTCCCTCTATACTTCCCCTTCTTCCCCTAGACTTCCCCTTCCCTCTATACTTCCCCTTCTTCCCCTAGACTTCCCCTTCTTCTCCTAGACTTCCCCTTCTTCCCCTAGACTTCCCCTTCCCTCTATACTTCCCCTTCTTCCCCTAGACTTCTCCTAGACTTCCACTTCTTCCCCTAGACTTCCCCTTCTTCCCCTAGATTTCCCCTAGACTTCCCCTTCCCTCTATACTTCCCCTTCTTCCCCTAGACTTCCCCTTCTTCCCCTAGACTTCCCCTTCTTCCCCTAGACTTCCCCTTCCCTCTATACTTCCCCTTCTTCCCCTAGACTTCCCCTTCTTCCCCTAGACTTCCCCTTCTTCCCCTAGACTTCCCCTTCCCTCTATACTTCCCCTTCTTCCCCTAGACTTCCCCTAAACTTCCCTTCCCTCTATACTTCCCCTTCTTCCCCTAGACTTCCCCTAGACTTCCCCTTCCCTCTCTACTTCCCCTTCTTCCCCTAGACTTCCCCTTCTTCCCCTAGACTTCCCCTTCTTCCCCTAGACTTCCCCTTCCCTCTATACTTCCCCTTCTTCCCCTAGACTTCCCCTAGATTTCCCCTTCCCTCTATACTTCCCCTTCTTCCCCTAGACTTCCCCTTCTTCCCCTAGACTTCCCCTTCCCTCTATACTGCCCCTTCTTCCATTAGACTTCCCCTTCCCTCTATACTTCCCCTCCTTCCCCTAGACTTCCCCTAGACTTCCCCTTCTTCCCCTAGACTTCCCCTTCTTCCCATAGACTTCCCCTTCTTCCCCTAGACTTCCCCTTCCCTCTATACTTCCCCTTCTTCCATTAGACTTCCCCTTCCCTCTATACTTCCCCTCCTTCCCCTAGACTTCCCCTAGACTTCCCCTTCTTCCCCTAGACTTCCCCTAGACTTCCCCTTCCCTCTATACTTCCCCTTCTTCCCCTAGACTAACCCTTCCCTCTATACTTCCCCTTCTTCCCCTAGACTTCCCCTTCTTCCCCTAGACTTCCTCTTCTTCCCCTAGACTTCCCCTAGACTTCCCCTTCCCTCTATACTTCCCCTTCTTCCCCTAGACTTCCCCTTCCCTCTATACTTCCCCTTCTTCCCCTAGACTTCCCCTTCTTCTCCTAGACTTCCCCTTCTTCCCCTAGACTTCCCCTTCCCTCTATACTTCCCCTTCTTCCCCTAGACTTCGCCTAGACTTCCACTTCTTCCCCTAGACTTCCCCTTCTTCCCCTAGATTTCCCCTAGACTTCCCCTTCCCTCTATACTTACCCTTCTTCCCCTAGACTTCCCCTTCTTCCCCTAGACTTCCCCTTCTTCCCCTAGACTTCCCCTTCCCTCTATACTTACCCTTCTTCCCCTAGACTTCCCCTTCTTCCCCTAGACTTCCCCTTCTTCCCCTAGACTTCCCCTTCCCTCTATACTTCCCCTTCTTCCCCTAGACTTCCCCTAGACTTCCCTTCCCTCTATACTTCCCCTTCTTCCCCTAGACTTCCCCTAGACTTCCCCTTCCCTCTCTACTTCCCCTTCTTCCCCTAGACTTCCCCTTCTTCCCCTAGACTTCCCCTTCTTCCCCTAGACTTCCCCTTCCCTCTATACTTCCCCTTCTTCCCCTAGACTTCCCCTAGACTTCCCCTTCCCTCTATACTTCCCCTTCTTCCCCTAGACTTCCCCTTCTTCCCCTAGACTTCCCCTTCCCTCTATACTGCCCCTTCTTCCCCTAGACTTCTCCTAGACTTCCCCTTCCATCTATACTGCCCGTTCTTCCCCTAGACTTCCCCTGGACTTCCCCTTTCCTCTATACTTCCCCTTCTTCCCCTAGACTTCCCCTAGATTTCCCCTTCCCTCTATACTTCCCCTTCTTCCCCTAGACTTCCCCTAGACTTCCCCTTCCCTCTATACTTCCCCTTCTTCCCCTAGACTTCCCCTTCTTCCCCTAGACTTCCTCTTCTTCCCCTAGACTTCCCCTAGACTTCCCCT
Organism: Anniella stebbinsi; assembly: GCA_029215795.1. Taxonomy (NCBI): domain Eukaryota; kingdom Metazoa; phylum Chordata; class Lepidosauria; order Squamata; family Anniellidae; genus Anniella; species Anniella stebbinsi. Next base: position 107,964 of record JARDYH010000028.1, read on the forward strand.
TCCCTCTATACTTCCCCTTCTTCCCCTAGACTTCCCCTTCCCTCTATACTTCCCCTTCTTCCCCTAGACTTCCCCTTCTTCTCCTAGACTTCCCCTTCTTCCCCTAGACTTCCCCTTCCCTCTATACTTCCCCTTCTTCCCCTAGACTTCGCCTAGACTTCCACTTCTTCCCCTAGACTTCCCCTTCTTCCCCTAGATTTCCCCTAGACTTCCCCTTCCCTCTATACTTCCCCTTCTTCCCCTAGACTTCCCCTTCTTCCCCTAGACTTCCCCTTCTTCCCCTAGACTTCCCCTTCCCTCTATACTTCCCCTTCTTCCCCTAGACTTCCCCTTCTTCCCCTAGACTTCCCCTTCTTCCCCTAGACTTCCCCTTCCCTCTATACTTCCCCTTCTTCCCCTAGACTTCCCCTAGACTTCCCTTCCCTCTATACTTCCCCTTCTTCCCCTAGACTTCCCCTAGACTTCCCCTTCCCTCTCTACTTCCCCTTCTTCCCCTAGACTTCCCCTTCTTCCCCTAGACTTCCCCTTCTTCCCCTAGACTTCCCCTTCCCTCTATACTTCCCCTTCTTCCCCTAGACTTCCCCTAGATTTCCCCTTCCCTCTATACTTCCCCTTCTTCCCCTAGACTTCCCCTTCTTCCCCTAGACTTCCCCTTCCCTCTATACTGCCCCTTCTTCCCCTAGACTTCTCCTAGACTTCCCCTTCCCTCTATACTGCCCCTTCTTCCCCTAGACTTCCCCTGGACTTCCCCTTTCCTCTATACTTCCCCTTCTTCCCCTAGACTTCCCCTAGATTTCCCCTTCCCTCTATACTTCCCCTTCTTCCCCTAGACTTCCCCTAGACTTCCCCTTCCCTCTATACTTCCCCTTCTTCCCCTAGACTTCCCCTAGACTTCCCCTTCCCTCTATACTTCCCCTTCTTCCCCTAGACTTCCCCTTCCCTCTATACTTCCCCTTCTTCCCCTAGACTTCCCCTAGACTTCCCCTTCCCTCTATACTTCCCCTTCTTCCCCTATTCTACCCCTGGACTTCCCCTTCCCTCTATACTTCCCCTTCTTCCCCTAGACTTCCCCTTCTTCCCCTAGACTTCTCCTTCTTCCCCTAGACTAAGCTTTCTTCCCCTAGACTTCCCCTTCTTCCCCTAGACTTCCCTTCTTCCCCGAGACTTCCCCTAGACTTCCCCTTCTTCCCCTAGACTTCCCCTTCTTCCCTTAGATTTCCCCTTCTTCCCCGAGACTTCCCCTAGACTTCCCCTTCCCTCTATACTTCCCCTTCTTCCCCTAGACTTCCCCTTCTTCCCCGAGACTTCCCCTAGACTTCCCCTTCCCTGTATACTTCCCCTTCTTCCCCTAGACTTCCCCTTCTTCCCCTAGACTTCCCCTTCTTCCCTTAGATTTCCCCTTCTTCCCCGAGACTTCCCCTAGACTTCTTCTTCCCTCTATACTTCCCCTTCTTCCCCTAGACTTCCCCTTCTTCTCCTAGACTTCCCCTTCTTCCCCTAGACTTCCCCTTCCCTCTATACTTCCCCTTCTTCCCCTAGACTTCCCCTAGACTTCCACTTCTTCCCCTAGACTTCCCCTTCTTCCCCTAGACTTCCCCTAGACTTCCCCTTCCCTCTATACTTCCCCTTCTTCTCCTAGACTTCCCCTTCTTCCCCTAGACTTCCCCTTCTTCCCCTAGACTTCCCCTTCTTCCCTTAGACTTCCCCTTCTTCCCCTAGACTTCCCCTTCTTCCCCTAGACTTCCCCTTCTTCCCTAGACTTCCCCTAGACTTCCCCTTGCCTCTATACTTCCCCTTCTTCCCCTAGACTTTCTCTTCCCTCTATACTTCCCCTTCTTCCCCTAGACTTCCCCTTCTTCCCCTAGACTACCCCATCTTCCCCTAGACTTCCCCTTCCCTCTATACTTCCCCTTCTTCCCCTAGACTTCCCCTAGACTTCCCTTCCCTCTATACTTCCCCTTCTTCCCCTAGACTTCCCCTTCCCTCTATACTTCCCCTTCTTCCCCTAGACTTCCCCTAGACGTCCCCTTCCGTCTATACTTCCCCTTCTTCCCCTAGTCTACCCCTGGACTTCCCCTTCCCTCTATACTTCCCCTTCTTCCCCTAGACTTCCCCTTCTTCCCCTAGACTTCCCCTTCTTCCCCTAGACTAAGCTTTCTTCCCCTAGACTTCCCCTTCTTCCCCTAGACTTCCCTTCTTCCCCGAGACTTCCCCTATACTTCCCCCACTTTCCCTAGACTTCCCCTACACTTTCCCTTCCCTCTATACTTCCCCTTCTTCCCCTAGACTTTCCCTTCTTCTCCTAGACTTCCCCTTCTTCCCCTAGACTTCCCCTTCCCTCTATACTTCCCCTTCTTCCCCTAGACTTCCCCTAGACTTCCACTTCTTCCCCTAGACTTCCCCTTCTTCCCCTAGACTTCCCCTAGACTTCCCCTTCCCTCCATACTTCCCCTTCTTCCCCTAGACTTCCCCTTCTTCCCCTAGACTTCCCCTTCTTCCCCTAGACTTCCCCTAGACTTCCCATTCCTTCTATACTTCCCCTTCTTCCCCTAGACTTTCTCTTCCCTCTATACTTCCCCTTCTTCCCCTAGACTTCCCCTTCTTCCCCTAGACTTCCCCTTCCGTCTATACTTCCCCTTCTTCCCCTAGACTTCCCCTAGACTTCCCTTCCCTCTATACTTCCCCTTCTTCCCCTAGACTTCCCCTAGACTTCCCCTTCCCTCTCTACTTCCCCTTCTTCCCCTAGACTTCCCCTTCTTCCCCTAGACTTCCCCTTCTTCCCCTAGACTTCCCCTTCTTCCCCTAGACTTCCCCTTTTTCCCCTAGACTTCCCCTTCCCTCTATACTTCCTCTTCTTCCCCTAGACTTCCCCTTCTTCCCCTAGACTTCCACTTCTTCCCCTAGACTTCCCCTAGACTTCCCCTTCCCTCTATACTTCCCCTTCTTCCCCTAGACTTTCTCTTCCCTCTATACTTCCCCTTCTTCCCCTAGACTTCCCCTTCTTCCCCTAGACTTCCCCTTCTTCCCCTAGACTTCCCCTTCCCTCTATACTTCCCCTTCTTCCCCTAGACTTCCCCTAGACTTCCCTTCCCTCTATACTTCCCCTTCTTCCCCGAGACTTCCCCTAGACTTCCCCTTCCCTCTCTACTTCCCCTTCTTCCCCTAGACTTCCCCTTCTTCCCCTAGACTTCCCCTTCTTCCCCTAGACTTCCCCTTCCCTCTATACTTCCCCTTCTTCCATTAGACTTCCCCTTCCCTCTATACTTCCCCTTCTTCCCCTAGACTTCCCCTAGACTTCCCCTTCTTCCCCTAGACTTCCCCTAGACTTCCCCTTCCCTCTATACTTCCCCTACTTCCCCTAGACTTCCCCTTCCCTCTATACTTCCCCTTCTTCCCCTAGACTTCCCCTTCTTCCCCTAGACTTCCTCTTCTTCCCCTAGACTTCCCCTTCCCTCTATACTTCCCCTTCTTCCCCTAGACTTCCCCTTCTTCCCTTAGACTTCCCCTTCTTCCCCTAGACTTCCCCTTCCCTCTATACTTCCCCTGCTTCCCCTAGACTTCCCCTTCTTCCCCTAGACTTCCCCTAGACTTCCCTTCCCTCTATACTTCCCCTTCTTCCCCTAGACTTCCTCTAGACTTCCCCTTCCCTCTCTACTTCCCCTTCTTCCCCTAGACTTCCCCTTCTTCCCCTAGACTTCCCCTTCTTCCCCTAGACTTCCTCTTCCCTCTATACTTCCCCTTCTTCCATTAGACTTCCCCTTCCCTCTATACTTCCCCTGCTTCCCCTAGACTTCCCCTAGTCTTCCCCTTCTTCCCCTAGACTTCCCCTAGACTTCCCCTTCCCTCTATACTTCCCCTTCTTCCCCTAGACTTCCCCTTCCTCCTATACTTCCCCTTCTTCCCCTAGACTTCCCCTTCTTCCCCTAGACTTCCCCTTCCCTCTATACTGCCTTTTCTTCCCCTAGACTTCTCCTAGACTTCCCCTTCCCTCTATACTGCCCCTTCTTCCCCTAGACTTCCCCTGGACTTCCCCTTTCCTCTATACTTCCCCTTCTTCCCCTAGACTTCCCCTAGATTTCCCCTTCCCTCTATACTTCCCCTTCTTCCCCTAGACTTCCCCTAGACTTCCCCTTCCCTCTATACTTCCCCTTCTTCCCCTAGACTTCCCCTAGACTTCCCCTTCCCTCTATACTTCCCCTTCTTCCCCTAGACTTCCCCTTCCCTCTATACTTCCCCTTCTTCCCCTAGACTTCCCCTAGACTTCCCCTTCCCTCTATACTTCCCCTTCTTCCCCTATTCTACCCCTGGACTTCCCCTTCCCTCTATACTTCCCCTTCTTCCCCTAGACTTCCCCTTCTTCCCCTAGACTTCTCCTTCTTCCCCTAGACTAAGCTTTCTTCCCCTAGACTTCCCCTTCTTCCCCTAGACTTCCCTTCTTCCCCGAGACTTCCCCTAGACTTCCCCTTCTTCCCCTAGACTTCCCCTTCTTCCCTTAGATTTCCCCTTCTTCCCCGAGACTTCCCCTAGACTTCCCCTTCCCTCTATACTTCCCCTTCTTCCCCTAGACTTCCCCTTCTTCCCCGAGACTTCCCCTAGACTTCCCCTTCCCTGTATACTTCCCCTTCTTCCCCTAGACTTCCCCTTCTTCCCCTAGACTTCCCCTTCTTCCCTTAGATTTCCCCTTCTTCCCCGAGACTTCCCCTAGACTTCTTCTTCCCTCTATACTTCCCCTTCTTCCCCTAGACTTCCCCTTCTTCTCCTAGACTTCCCCTTCTTCCCCTAGACTTCCCCTTCCCTCTATACTTCCCCTTCTTCCCCTAGACTTCCCCTAGACTTCCACTTCTTCCCCTAGACTTCCCCTTCTTCCCCTAGACTTCCCCTAGACTTCCCCTTCCCTCTATACTTCCCCTTCTTCTCCTAGACTTCCCCTTCTTCCCCTAGACTTCCCCTTCTTCCCCTAGACTTCCCCTTCTTCCCTTAGACTTCCCCTTCTTCCCCTAGACTTCCCCTTCTTCCCCTAGACTTCCCCTTCTTCCCTAGACTTCCCCTAGACTTCCCCTTGCCTCTATACTTCCCCTTCTTCCCCTAGACTTTCTCTTCCCTCTATACTTCCCCTTCTTCCCCTAGACTTCCCCTTCTTCCCCTAGACTACCCCATCTTCCCCTAGACTTCCCCTTCCCTCTATACTTCCCCTTCTTCCCCTAGACTTCCCCTAGACTTCCCTTCCCTCTATACTTCCCCTTCTTCCCCTAGACTTCCCCTTCCCTCTATACTTCCCCTTCTTCCCCTAGACTTCCCCTAGACGTCCCCTTCCGTCTATACTTCCCCTTCTTCCCCTAGTCTACCCCTGGACTTCCCCTTCCCTCTATACTTCCCCTTCTTCCCCTAGACTTCCCCTTCTTCACCTAGACTTCCCCTTCTTCCCCTAGACTAAGCTTTCTTCCCCTAGACTTCCCCTTCTTCCCCTAGACTTCCCTTCTTCCCCGAGACTTCCCCTATACTTCCCCCACTTTCCCTAGACTTCCCCTACACTTTCCCTTCCCTCTATACTTCCCCTTCTTCCCCTAGACTTACCCTTCTTCTCCTAGACTTCCCCTTCTTCCCCTAGACTTCCCCTTCCCTCTATACTTCCCCTTCTTCCCCTAGACTTCCCCTAGACTTCCACTTCTTCCCCTAGACTTCCCCTTCTTCCCCTAGACTACCCCTAGACTTCCCCTTCCCTCCATACTTCCCCTTCTTCCCCTAGACTTCCCCTTCTTCCCCTAGACTTCCCCTTCTTCCCCTAGACTTCCCCTAGACTTCCCATTCCTTCTATACTTCCCCTTCTTCCCCTAGACTTTCTCTTCCCTCTATACTTCCCCTTCTTCCCCTAGACTTCCCCTTCTTCCCCTAGACTTCCCCTTCCGTCTATACTTCCCCTTCTTCCCCTAGACTTCCCCTAGACTTCCCTTCCCTCTATACTTCCCCTTCTTCCCCTAGACTTCCCCTAGACTTCCCCTTCCCTCTCTACTTCCCCTTCTTCCCCTAGACTTCCCCTTCTTCCCCTAGACTTCCCCTTCTTCCCCTAGACTTCCCCTTCTTCCCCTAGACTTCCCCTTTTTCCCCTAGACTTCCCCTTCCCTCTATACTTCCTCTTCTTCCCCTAGACTTCCCCTTCTTCCCCTAGACTTCCACTTCTTCCCCTAGACTTCCCCTAGACTTCCCCTTCCCTCTATACTTCCCCTTCTTCCCCTAGACTTTCTCTTCCCTCTATACTTCCCCTTCTTCCCCTAGACTTCCCCTTCTTCCCCTAGACTTCCCCTTCTTCCCCTAGACTTCCCCTTCCCTCTATACTTCCCCTTCTTCCCCTAGACTTCCCCTAGACTTCCCTTCCCTCTATACTTCCCCTTCTTCCCCGAGACTTCCCCTAGACTTCCCCTTCCCTCTCTACTTCCCCTTCTTCCCCTAGACTTCCCCTTCTTCCCCTAGACTTCCCCTTCTTCCCCTAGACTTCCCCTTCCCTCTATACTTCCCCTTCTTCCATTAGACTTCCCCTTCCCTCTATACTTCCCCTTCTTCCCCTAGACTTCCCCTAGACTTCCCCTTCTTCCCCTAGACTTCCCCTAGACTTCCCCTTCCCTCTATACTTCCCCTACTTCCCCTAGACTTCCCCTTCCCTCTATACTTCCCCTTCTTCCCCTAGACTTCCCCTTCTTCCCCTAGACTTCCTCTTCTTCCCCTAGACTTCCCCTTCCCTCTATACTTCCCCTTCTTCCCCTAGACTTCCCCTTCTTCCCTTAGACTTCCCCTTCTTCCCCTAGACTTCCCCTTCCCTCTATACTTCCCCTGCTTCCCCTAGACTTCCCCTTCTTCCCCTAGACTTCCCCTAGACTTCCCTTCCCTCTATACTTCCCCTTCTTCCCCTAGACTTCCTCTAGACTTCCCCTTCCCTCTCTACTTCCCCTTCTTCCCCTAGACTTCCCCTTCTTCCCCTAGACTTCCCCTTCTTCCCCTAGACTTCCTCTTCCCTCTATACTTCCCCTTCTTCCATTAGACTTCCCCTTCCCTCTATACTTCCCCTGCTTCCCCTAGACTTCCCCTAGTCTTCCCCTTCTTCCCCTAGACTTCCCCTAGACTTCCCCTTCCCTCTATACTTCCCCTTCTTCCCCTAGACTTCCCCTTCCTCCTATACTTCCCCTTCTTCCCCTAGACTTCCCCTTCTTCCCCTAGACTTCCTCTTCTTCCCCTATACTTCCTCTTCCCTCTATACTTCCCCTTCTTCCCCTAGACTTCCCCTTCTTCCCCTAGACTTCCCCTTCTTCCCTTAGACTTCCCCTTCTTCCCCTATACTTCCCCTTCCCTCTATACTTCCCCAGCTTCCCCTAGACTTCCCCTAGACGTCCCCTTCTTCCCTTAGACTTCCCCTAGACTTCCCTTCCCTCTATACTTCCCCTTCTTCCCCTAGATTTCCCCTAGACTTCCCCTTCCCTCTCTACTTCCCCTTCTTCCCCTAGACTTCCCCTTCTTCCCCTAGACTTCCCCTTCTTCCCTAGACTTCCCCTTCCCTCTATACTTCCCCTTCTTCCATTAGACTTCCCCTTCCCTCTATACTTCCCCTGCTTCCCCTAGACTTCCCCTAGACTTCCCCTTCTTCCCCTAGACTTCCCCTAGACTTCCCCTTCCCTCTATACTTCCCCTTCTTCCCCTAGACTAACCCTTCCCTATATACTTCCCCTTCTTCCCCTAGACTTCCCCTTCTTCCCCTAGACTTCCCCTTCCCCTTCTTCCCCTAGACTTCCCCTTCTTCCCCTAGACTTCCCCTTCTTCCCTTAGACTTCCCCTTCCCTCTATACTTCCCCTTCTTCCATTAGTCTTCCCCTTCCCTCTATACTTCCCCTGCTTCCCCTAGACTTCCCCTAGTCTTCCCCTTCTTCCCCTAGACTGCCCCTAGACTTCCCCTTCCCTCTATACTTCCCCTTCTTCCCCTAGACTTCCCCTTCCCCCTATACTACCCCTTCTTCCCCTAGACTTCCCCTTCTTCCCCTAGACTTCCTCTTCTTCCCATAGACTTCCCCTTCCCTCTATACTTCCCCTTCTTCCCCTAGACTTCCCCTTCTTCCCTTAGACTTCCCCTTCTTCCCCTAGACTTCCCCTTCTTCCCTTAGACTTCCCCTTCTTCCCCTATATTTCCCCTTCCCTCTATACTTCCCCGGCTTCCCCTAGACTTCCCCTAGACGTCCCCTTCTTCCCCTAGACTTCCCCTAGACTTCCCTTCCCTCTATACTTCCCCTTCTTCCCCTAGACTTCCCCTAGACTTCCCCTTCCCTCTCTACTTCCCCTTCTTCCCCTAGACTTCCCCTTCTTCCCCTAGACTTCCCCTTCTTCCCCTAGACTTCCCTTCCCTCTATACTTCCCCTTCTTCCATTAGACTTCCCCTTCCCTCTATACTTCCCCTGCTTCCCCTAGACTTCCCCTAGACTTCCCCTTCCCTCTCTACTTCCCCTTCTTCCCCTAGACTTCCCCTTCTTCCCCTAGACTTCCCCCTTCTTCCCCTAGACTTTCCCTTCCCTCTATACTTCCCCTTCTTCCATTAGACTTCCCCTTCCCTCTATACTTCCCCTGCTTCCCCTAGACTTCCCCTAGTCTTCCCCTTCTTCCCTAGACTTCTCCTAGACTTCCCCTTCCCTCTATACTTCCCCTTCTTCCCCTAGACTTCCCCTTCCCTCTATACTTCCCCTTCTTCCCCTAGACTTCCTCTTCTTCCCCTAGACTTCCCCTTTCCTCTATACTTCCCCTTCTCCCCTAGACTTCCCTAGACTTCCCCTTCCCTCTATACTTCCCCTTCTTCCCCTAGACTTCCCCTAGACTTCCCCTTCTTCCCCTAGACTTCCCCTTTTTTCCCCTAGACTTCCCCTTCCCTCTATACTTCCTCTTCTTCCCCTAGACTTCCCCTTCTTCCCCTAGACTTCCACTTCTTCCCCTAGACTTTCCGTAGACTTCCCCTTCCCTCTATACCTTCCCTTCTTCCCCTTCTTCCCCTAGACTTCCCCTTCTTCCCTTAGACTTCCCCTGGACTTCCCCTTCCCTCTATACTTCCCCTTCTTCCCCTAGACTTTCTCTTCCCTCTATACTTCCCCTTCTTCCCCTAGACTTCCCTTCTTCCCCTAGACTTCCTCTTCTTCCCTAGACTTCCCCTTCCCTCTATACTTCCCCTTCTTCCCCTAGACTTCCCCTTCTTCCCTTAGACTTCCCCTTCTTCCCTAGACTTCCCCTTCCCTCTATACTTCCCCTGCTTCCCCTAGACTTCCCCTAGACTTCCCCTTCTTCCCCTAGACTTCCCCTAGACTTCCCTTCCCTCTATACTTCCCCTTCTTCCCCTAGACTTCCCCTAGACTTCCCCTTCCCTCTCTACTTCCCCTTCTTCCCCTAGACTTCCCCTTCTTCCCCTAGACTTCCCCTTCTTCCCCTAGACTTTTCCCTTCCCTCTATACTTCCCCTTCTTCCATTAGACTTCCCCTTCCCTCTATACTTCCCCTGCTTCCCCTAGACTTCCCCTAGTCTTCCCCTTCTTCCCCTAGACTTCTCCTAGACTTCCCCTTCCCTCTATACTTCCCCTTCTTCCCCTAGACTTCCCCTGCCCTCTATACTTCCCCTTCTTCCCCTAGACTTCCCCTTCTTCCCCTAGACTTCCTCTTCTTCCCCTAGACTTCCCCTTCCCTCTATACTTCCCCTTCTTCCCCTAGACTTCCCATTCTTCCCTTAGACTTCCCCTTCTTCCCCTAGACTTCCCCTTCTTCCCTTAGACTTCCCCTTCTTCCCCTATACTTCCCCTTCCCTCTATACTTCCCCTGCTTCCCCTAGAATTCCCCTAGACGTCCCCTTCTTCCCCTAGACTTCCCCTAGACTTCCCTTCCCTCTATACTTCCCCTTCTTCCCCTAGACTTCCCCTAGACTTTCCCTTCCCTCTCTACTTCCCCTTCTTCCCCTAGACTTCCCCTTCTTCCCCTAGACTTCCCCTTCTTCCCCTAGACTTCCCCTTCCTCTATACTTCCCCTTCTCCATTAGACTTCCCCTTCCCTCTATACTTCCCCTGCTTCCCCTAGACTTCCCCTAGACTTCCCCTTCTTCCCCTAGACTTCCCCTAGCCTTCCCCTTCCCTCTATATTTCCCCTTCTTCCCTAGACTTCCCCTTCCCTCTATACTTCCCGTTCTTCCCCTAGACTTCCCCTTCTTCCCTAGACTTCCTCTTCTTCCCCTAGACTTCCCCTAGACTTCCCCTTCCCTCTATACTTCCCCTTCTTCCCCTAGACTTCCCCTTCCCTCTATACTTCCCCTTCTTCCCCTAGACTTCCCTAGACTTCCCCTTCCGTCTATACTTCCCCTTCTTCCCCTAGTCTACCCCTGGACTTCCCCTTCCCTCTATACTTCCCCTTCTTCCCCTAGACTTCCCCTTCTTCCCCTAGACTTCCCCTTCTTCCCCTAGACTAAGCTTTCTTCCCCTAGACTTCCCCTTCTTCCCCTAGACTTCCCTTCTTCCCCGAGACTTCCGCTATACTTCCCTACTTTCCCTAGACTTCCCCTACACTTTCCCTTCCCTCTATACTTCCCCATCTTCCCCTAGATTTACCCTTCTTCTCCTAGACTTCCCCTTCTTCCCTAGACTTCCCCTTCCCTCTATACTTCCCCTTCTTCCCCTAGACTTCCCCTAGACTTCCACTTCTTCCCCTAGACTTCCCCTTCTTCCCCTAGACTTCCCCTAGACTTCCCCTTCCCTCTATACTTCCCCTTCTTCCCCTAGACTTCCCCTAGACTTCCCCTTCCCTCTATACTTCCCCTTCTTCCCCTAGACTAACCCTTCCCTATATACTTCCCCTTCTTCCCCTAGACTTCCCCTTCTTCCCCTAGACTTCCCCTTCCCTCTATACTTCCCCTGCTTCCCCTAGACTTCCCCTAGACTTCCCCTTCTTCCCCTAGACTTCCCCTTCTTCCCTTAGACTTCCCCTTCTTCCCCTATACTTCCCCTTCCCTCTATACTTCCCCTGCTTCCCCTAGAATTCCCCTAGACGTCCCCTTCTTCCCCTAGACTTCCCCTAGACTTCCCTTCCCTCTAAACTTCCCCTTCTTCCCCTAGACTTCCCCTTCTTCCCCTAGACTTCCCCTTCTTCCCCTAGACTTCCCCTTCCCTCTATACTTCCCCTTCTCCATTAGACTTCCCCTTCCCTCTATACTTCCCCTGCTTCCCCTAGACTTCCCCTAGACTTCCCCGTCTTCCCCTAGACTTCCCCTAGACTTCCCCTTCCCTCTATACTTCCCCTTCTTCCCCTAGACTTCCCCTTCTTCTCCTAGACTTCCCCTTCTTCCCCTAGACTTCCCCTTCCCTCTATACTTCCCCTGCTTCCCCTAGACTTCCCCTAGACTTCCCCTTCTTCCCCTAGACTTCCCCTTCTTCCCTTAGACTTCCCCTTCTTCCCCTATACTTCCCCTTCCCTCTATACTTCCCCTGCTTCCCCTAGAATTCCCCTAGACGTCCCCTTCTTCCCCTAGACTTCCCCTAGACTTCCCTTCCCTCTATACTTCCCCTTCTTCCCCTAGACTTCCCCTAGACTTTCCCTTCCCTCTCTACTTCCCCTTCTTCCCCTAGACTTCCCCTTCTTCCCCTAGACTTCCCCTTCTTCCCCTAGACTTCCCCCAGACTTCCCTTCCCTCTATACTTCCCCTTCTTCCCCGAGACTTCCCCTTCCCTCTCTACTTCCCCTTCCCTCTCCACTTCCCCTTCTTCCCCTAGACTTCCCCTTCTTCCCCTAGACTTCCCCTTCTTCCCCTAGACTTCCCCTTCCCTCTATACTTCCCCTTCTTCCATTAGACTTCCCCTTCCCTCTATACTTCCCCTTCTTCCCCTAGACTTCCCCTAGACTTCCCTTCTTCCCCTAGACTTCCCCTAGACTTCCCCTTCCCTCAATACTTCCCCTACTTCCCCTAGACTTCCCCTTCCCTCTATACTTCCCCTTCTTCCCCTAGACTTCCCCTTCTTCCCCTAGACTTCCTCTTCTTCCCCTAGACTTCCCCTTCTTCCCTTAGACTTCCCCTTCTTCCCCTGGACTTCCCCTTCCCTCTATACTTCCCCTGCTTCCCCTAGACTTCCCCTAGACTTCCCCTTCTTCCCCTAGACTTCCCCTAGACTTCCCTTCCCTCTATACTTCCCCTTCTTCCCCTAGACTTCGTCTAGACTTCCCCTTCCCTCTCTACTTCCCCTTCTTCCCCTAGACTTCCCCTTCTTCCCCTAGACTTCCCCTTCTTCCCCTAGACTTCCCCTTCCCTCTATACTTCCCCTTCTTCCATTAGACTTCCCCTTCCCTCTATACTTCCCCTGCTTCCCCTAGACTTCCCCTAGTGTTCCCCTTCTTCCCGTAGACTTCCCCTAGACTTCCCCTTCCCTCTATACTTCCCCTTCTTCCCCTAGACTTCACCTTCCCCCTATACTTCCCCTTCTTCCCCTAGACTTCCCCTTCTTCCCCTAGACTTCCTCTTCTTCCCCTAGACTTCCCCTTCCCTCTATACTTCCCCTTCTTCCCCTAGACTTCCCCTTCTTCCCTTAGACTTCCCCTTCTTCCACTAGACTTCCCCTTCTTCCCTTAGACTTCCCCTTCTTCCCCTATACTTCCCCTTCCCTCTATACTTCCCCTGCTTCCCCTAGACTTCCCCTAGACTTCCCCTTCTTCCCCTAGACTTCCCCTTCTTCCCTTAGACTTCCCCTTCTTCCCCTATACTTCCCCTTCCCTCTATACTTCCCCTGCTACCCCTAGAATTCCCCTAGACGTCCCCTTCTTCCCCTAGACTTCCCCTAGACTTCCCTTCCCTCTATACTTCCCCTTCTTCTCCTAGACTTCCCCTAGACTTTCCCTTCCCTCTCTACTTCCCCTTCTTCCCCAAGACTGCCCCTTCTTCCCCTAGACTTCCCCTTCTTCCCCTAGACTTCCCCCAGACTTCCCTTCCCTCTATACTTCCCCTTCTTCCCCGAGACTTCCCCTTCCCTCTCTACTTCCCCTTCCCTCTCCACTTCCCCTTCTTCCCCTAGACTTCCCCTTCTTCCCCTAGACTTCCCCTTCTTCCCCTAGACTTCCCCTTCCCTCTATACTTCCCCTTCTTCCATTAGACTTCCCCTTCCCTCTATACTTCCCCTTCTTCCCCTAGACTTCCCCTAGACTTCCCCTTCTTCCCCTAGACTTCCCCTAGACTTCCCCTTCCCTCAATACTTCCCCTACTTCCCCTAGACTTCCCCTTCCCTCTATACTTCCCCTTCTTCCCCTAGACTTCCCCTTCTTCCCCTAGACTTCCTCTTCTTCCCCTAGACTTCCCCTTCTTCCCTTAGACTTCCCCTTCTTCCCCTGGACTTCCCCTTCCCTCTATACTTCCCCTGCTTCCCCTAGACTTCCCCTAGACTTCCCCTTCTTCCCCTAGACTTCCCCTAGACTTCCCTTCCCTCTATACTTCCCCTTCTTCCCCTAGACTTCCTCTAGACTTCCCCTTCCCTCTCTACTTCCCCTTCTTCCCCTAGACTTCCCCTTCTTCCCCTAGACTTCCCCTTCTTCCCCTAGACTTCCCCTTCCCTCTATACTTCCCCTTCTTCCATTAGACTTCCCCTTCCCTCTATACTTCCCCTGCTTCCCCTAGACTTCCCCTAGTGTTCCCCTTCTTCCCCTAGACTTCCCCTAGACTTCCCCTTCCCTCTATACTTCCCCTTCTTCCCCTAGACTTCCCCTTCCCCCTATACTTCCCCTTCTTCCCCTAGACTTCCCCTTCTTCCCCTAGACTTCCTCTTCTTCCCCTAGACTTCCCCTTCCCTCTATACTTCCCCTTCTTCCCCTAGACTTCCCCTTCTTCCCTTAGACTTCCCCTTCTTCCACTAGACTTCCCCTTCTTCCCTTAGACTTCCCCTTCTTCCCCTATACTTCCCCTTCCCTCTATACTTCCCCTGCTTCCCCTAGACTTCCCCTAGACGTCCCCTTCTTCCCCTAGACTTCCCCTAGACTTCCCTTCCCTCTATACTTCCCCTTCTTCCCCTAGATTTCCCCTAGACTTCCCCTTCCCTCTCTACTTCCCCTTCTTCCCCTAGACTTCCCCTTCTTCCCCTAGACTTCCCCTTCCCTCTATACTTCCCCTTCTTCCATTAGACTTCCCCTTCCCTCTATACTTCCCCTGCTTCCCCTAGACTTCCCCTAGACTTCCCCTTCTTCCCCTAGACTTCCCCTAGACTTCCCCTTCTTCCTCTAGACTAACCCTTCCCTCTATACTTCCCCTTCTTCCCCTAGACTTCCCCTTCTTCCCCTAGACTTCCCCTTCCCTCTATACTTCCCCTTCTTCCCCTAGACTTCCCCTTCTTCGCCTAGACTTCCCCTTCTTCCCTTAGACTTCCCCTTCCCTCTATACTTCCCCTTCTTCCATTAGTCTTCCCCTTCCCTCTATACTTCCCCTGCTTCCCCTAGACTTCCCCTAGTCTTCCCCTTCTTCCCCTAGACTGCCCCTAGACTTCCCCTTCCCTGTATACTTCCCCTTCTTCCCCTAGACTTCCCCTTCCCCCTATACTTCCCCTTCTTCCCCTAGACTTCCCCTTCTTCCCCTAGACTTCCTCTTCTTCCCCTAGACTTCCCCTTCCCTCTATACTTCCCCTTCTTCCCCTAGACTTCCCCTTCTTCCCTTAGACTTCCCCTTCTTCCCCTAGACTTCCCCTTCTTCCCTTAGACTTCCCGTTCTTCCCCTATACTTCCCCTTCCCTCTATACTTCCCCTGCTTCCCCTAGACTTCCCCTAGATTTCCCCTTCCCTCTCTACTTCCCCTGCTTCCCCTAGACTTCCCCTAGACTTCCCTTCCCTCTATACTTCCCCTTCTTCCCCTAGACTTCCCCTAGACTTCCCCTTCCCTCTCTACTTCCCCTTCTTCCCCTAGACTTCCCCTTCTTCCCCTAGACTTCCCCTTCTTCCCCTAGACTTTCCCTTCCCTCTATACTTCCCCTTCTTCCATTAGACTTCCCCTTCCCTCTATACTTCCCCTGCTTCCCCTAGACTTCCCCTAGTCTTCCCCTTCTTCCCCTAGACTTCTCCTAGACTTCCCCTTCCCTCTATACTTCCCCTTCTTCCCCTAGACTTCCCCTGCCCTCTATACTTCCCCTTCTTCCCCTAGACTTCCCCTTCTTCCCCTAGACTTCCTCTTCTTCCCCTAGACTTCCCCTTCCCTCTATACTTCCCCTTCTTCCCCTAGACTTCCCCTTCTTCCCTTAGACTTCCCCTTCTTCCCCTAGACTTCCCCTTCTTCCCTTAGACTTCCCCTTCTTCCCCTATACTTCCCCTTCCCTCTATACTTCCCCTGCTTCCCCTAGAATTCCCCTAGACGTCCCCTTCTTCCCCTAGACTTCCCCTAGACTTCCCTTCCCTCTATACTTCCCCTTCTTCCCCTAGACTTCCCCTAGACTTTCCCTTCCCTCTCTACTTCCCCTTCTTCCCCTAGACTTCCCCTTCTTCCCCTAGACTTCCCCTTCTTCCCCTAGACTTCCCCTTCCCTCTATACTTCCCCTTCTCCATTAGACTTCCCCTTCCCTCTATACTTCCCCTGCTTCCCCTAGACTTCCCCTAGACTTCCCCTTCTTCCCCTAGACTTCCCCTAGACTTCCCCTTCCCTCTATATTTCCCCTTCTTCCCCTAGACTTCCCCTTCCCTCTATACTTCCCGTTCTTCCCCTAGACTTCCCCTTCTTCCCCTAGACTTCCTCTTCTTCCCCTAGACTTCCCCTAGACTTCCCCTTCCCTCTATACTTCCCCTTCTTCCCCTAGACTTCCCCTTCCCTCTATACTTCCCCTTCTTCCCCTAGACTTCCCCTAGACTTCCCCTTCCGTCTATACTTCCCCTTCTTCCCCTAGTCTACCCCTGGACTTCCCCTTCCCTCTATACTTCCCCTTCTTCCCCTAGACTTCCCCTTCTTCCCCTAGACTTCCCCTTCTTCCCCTAGACTAAGCTTTCTTCCCCTAGACTTCCCCTTCTTCCCCTAGACTTCCCTTCTTCCCCGAGACTTCCGCTATACTTCCCCTACTTTCCCTAGACTTCCCCTACACTTTCCCTTCCCTCTATACTTCCCCATCTTCCCCTAGATTTACCCTTCTTCTCCTAGACTTCCCCTTCTTCCCCTAGACTTCCCCTTCCCTCTATACTTCCCCTTCTTCCCCTAGACTTCCCCTAGACTTCCACTTCTTCCCCTAGACTTCCCCTTCTTCCCCTAGACTTCCCCTAGACTTCCCCTTCCCTCTATACTTCCCCTTCTTCCCCTAGACTTCCCCTAGACTTCCCCTTCCCTCTATACTTCCCCTTCTTCCCCTAGACTAACCCTTCCCTATATACTTCCCCTTCTTCCCCTAGACTTCCCCTTCTTCCCCTAGACTTCCCCTTCCCTCTATACTTCCCCTGCTTCCCCTAGACTTCCCCTAGACTTCCCCTTCTTCCCCTAGACTTCCCCTTCTTCCCTTAGACTTCCCCTTCTTCCCCTATACTTCCCCTTCCCTCTATACTTCCCCTGCTTCCCCTAGAATTCCCCTAGACGTCCCCTTCTTCCCCTAGACTTCCCCTAGACTTCCCTTCCCTCTAAACTTCCCCTTCTTCCCCTAGACTTCCCCTAGACTTTCCCTTCCCTCTCTACTTCCCCTTCTTCCCCTAGACTTCCCCTTCTTCCCCTAGACTTCCCCTTCTTCCCCTAGACTTCCCCTTCCCTCTATACTTCCCCTTCTCCATTAGACTTCCCCTTCCCTCTATACTTCCCCTGCTTCCCCTAGACTTCCCCTAGACTTCCCCTTCTTCCCCTAGACTTCCCCTAGACTTCCCCTTCCCTCTATACTTCCCCTTCTTCCCCTAGACTTCCCCTTCTTCTCCTAGACTTCCCCTTCTTCCCCTAGACTTCCCCTTCCCTCTATACTTCCCCTGCTTCCCCTAGACTTCCCCTAGACTTCCCCTTCTTCCCCTAGACTTCCCCTTCTTCCCTTAGACTTCCCCTTCTTCCCCTATACTTCCCCTTCCCTCTATACTTCCCCTGCTTCCCCTAGAATTCCCCTAGACGTCCCCTTCTTCCCCTAGACTTCCCCTAGACTTCCCTTCCCTCTATACTTCCCCTTCTTCCCCTAGACTTCCCCTAGACTTTCCCTTCCCTCTCTACTTCCCCTTCTTCCCCTAGACTTCCCCTTCTTCCCCTAGACTTCCCCTTCTTCCCCTAGACTTCCCCCAGACTTCCCTTCCCTCTATACTTCCCCTTCTTCCCCGAGACTTCCCCTTCCCTCTCTACTTCCCCTTCCCTCTCCACTTCCCCTTCTTCCCCTAGACTTCCCCTTCTTCCCCTAGACTTCCCCTTCTTCCCCTAGACTTCCCCTTCCCTCTATACTTCCCCTTCTTCCATTAGACTTCCCCTTCCCTCTATACTTCCCCTTCTTCCCCTAGACTTCCCCTAGACTTCCCCTTCTTCCCCTAGACTTCCCCTAGACTTCCCCTTCCCTCTATACTTCTCCTACTTCCCCTAGACTTCCCCTTCCCTCTATACTTCCCCTTCTTCCCCTAGACTTCCCCTTCTTCCCCTAGACTTCCTCTTCTTCCCCTAGACTTCCCCTTCTTCCCTTAGACTTCCCCTTCTTCCCCTAGACTTCCCCTTCCCTCTATACTTCCCCTGCTTCCCCTAGACTTCCCCTAGACTTCCCCTTCTTCCCCTAGACTTCCCCTAGACTTCCCTTCCCTCTATACTTCCCCTTCTTCCCCTAGACTTCCTCTAGACTTCCCCTTCCCTCTCTACTTCCCCTTCTTCCCCTAGACTTCCCCTTCTTCCCCTAGACTTCCCCTTCTTCCCCTAGACTTCCCCTAGACTTCCCCTTCTTCCCCTAGACTAACCCTTCCCTCTATACTTCCCCTTCTTCCCCTAGACTTCCCCTTCTTCCCCTAGACTTCCCCTTCCCTCTATACTTCCCCTTCTTCCCCTAGACTTCCCCTTCTTCGCCTAGACTTCCCCTTCTTCCCTTAGACTTCCCCTTCCCTCTATACTTCCCCTTCTTCCATTAGTCTTCCCCTTCCGTCTATACTTCCCCTGCTTCCCCTAGACTTCCCCTAGTCTTCCCCTTCTTCCCCTAGACTGCCCCTAGACTTCCCCTTCCCTGTATACTTCCCCTTCTTCCCCTAGACTTCCCCTTCCCCCTATAATTCCCCTTCTTCCCCTAGACTTCCCCTTCTTCCCCTAGACTTCCTCTTCTTCCCCTAGACTTCCCCTTCCCTCTATACTTCCCCTTCTTCCCCTAGACTTCCCCTTCTTCCCTTAGACTTCCCCTTCTTCCCCTAGACTTCCCCTTCTTCCCTTAGACTTCCCGTTCTTCCCCTATACTTCCCCTTCCCTCTATACTTCCCCTGCTTCCCCTAGACTTCCCCTAGACGTCCCCTTCTTCCCCTAGACTTCCCCTAGACTTCCCTTCCCTCTATACTTCCCCTTCTTCCCCTAGATTTCCCCTAGATTTCCCCTTCCCTCTCTACTTCCCCTTCTTCCCCTAGACTTCCCCTTCTTCCCCTAGACTTCCCCTTCTTCCCCTAGACTTCCCCTTCCCTCTATACTTCCCCTTCTTCCATTAGACTTCCCCTTCCCTCTATACTTCCCCTGCTTCCCCTAGACTTCCCCTAGACTTCCCCTTCTTCCCCTAGACTTCCCCTAGACTTCCCCTTCCCTCTATACTTCCCCTTCTTCCCCTAGACTAACCCTTCCCTCTATACTTCCCCTTCTTCCCCTAGACTTCCCCTTCTTCCCCTAGACTTCCTCTTCTTCCCCTAGACTTCCCCTAGACTTCCCCTTCCCTCTATACTTCCCCTTCTTCCCCTAGACTTCCCCTTCCCTCTATACTTCCCCTTCTTCCCCTAGACTTCCCCTTCTTCTCCTAGACTTCCCCTTCTTCCCCTAGACTTCCCCTTCCCTCTATACTTCCCCTGCTTCCCCTAGACTTCCCCTAGACTTCCCCTTCTTCCCCTAGACTTCCCCTTCTTCCCTTAGACTTCCCCTTCTTCCCCTATACTTCCCCTTCCCTCTATACTTCCCCTGCTTCCCCTAGAATTCCCCTAGACGTCCCTTCCCTCTAAACTTCCCCTTCTTCCCCTAGACTTCCCCTAGACTTTCCCTTCCCTCTCTACTTCCCCTTCTTCCCCTAGACTTCCCCTTCTTCCCCTAGACTTCCCCTTCTTCCCCTAGACTTCCCCTTCCCTCTATACTTCCCCTTCTCCATTAGACTTCCCCTTCCCTCTATACTTCCCCTGCTTCCCCTAGACTTCCCCTAGACTTCCCCTTCTTCCCCTAGACTTCCCCTAGACTTCCCCTTCCCTCTATACTTCCCCTTCTTCCCCTAGACTTCCCCTTCTTCTCCTAGACTTCCCCTTCTTCCCCTAGACTTCCCCTTCCCTCTATACTTCCCCTGCTTCCCCTAGACTTCCCCTAGACTTCCCCTTCTTCCCCTAGACTTCCCCTTCTTCCCTTAGACTTCCCCTTCTTCCCCTATACTTCCCCTTCCCTCTATACTTCCCCTGCTTCCCCTAGAATTCCCCTAGACGTCCCCTTCTTCCCCTAGACTTCCCCTAGACTTCCCTTCCCTCTATACTTCCCCTTCTTCCCCTAGACTTCCCCTAGACTTTCCCTTCCCTCTCTACTTCCCCTTCTTCCCCTAGACTTCCCCTTCTTCCCCTAGACTTCCCCTTCTTCCCCTAGACTTCCCCTAGACTTCCCTTCCCTCTATACTTCCCCTTCTTCCCCGAGACTTCCCCTTCCCTCTCTACTTCCCCTTCCCTCTCCACTTCCCCTTCTTCCCCTAGACTTCCCCTTCTTCCATTAGACTTCCCCTTCCCTCTATACTTCCCCTTCTTCCCCTAGACTTCCCCTAGACTTCCCCTTCTTCCCCTAGACTTCCCCTAGACTTCCCCTTCCCTCAATACTTCCCCTACTTCCCCTAGACTTCCCCTTCCCTCTATACTTCCCCTTCTTCCCCTAGACTTCCCCTTCTTCCCCTAGACTTCCTCTTCTTCCCCTAGACTTCCCCTTCTTCCCTTAGACTTCCCCTTCTTCCCCTGGACTTCCCCTTCCCTCTATACTTCCCCTGCTTCCCCTAGACTTCCCCTAGACTTCCCCTTCTTCCCCTAGACTTCCCCTAGACTTCCCTTCCCTCTATACTTCCCCTTCTTCCCCTAGACTTCCTCTAGACTTCCCCTTCCCTCTCTACTTCCCCTTCTTCCCCTAGACTTCCCCTTCTTCCCCTAGACTTCCCCTTCTTCCCCTAGACTTCCCCTTCCCTCTATACTTCCCCTTCTTCCATTAGACTTCCCCTTCCCTCTATACTTCCCCTGCTTCCCCTAGACTTCCCCTAGTGTTCCCCTTCTTCCCCTAGACTTCCCCTAGACTTCCCCTTCCCTCTATACTTCCCCTTCTTCCCCTAGACTTCCCCTTCCCCCTATACTTCCCCTTCTTCCCCTAGACTTCCCCTTCTTCCCCTAGACTTCCTCTTCTTCCCCTAGACTTCCCCTTCCCTCTATACTTCCCCTTCTTCCCCTAGACTTCCCCTTCTTCCCTTAGACTTCCCCTTCTTCCACTAGACTTCCCCTTCTTCCCTTAGACTTCCCCTTCTTCCCCTATACTTCCCCTTCCCTCTATACTTCCCCTGCTTCCCCTAGACTTCCCCTAGACGTCCCCTTCTTCCCCTAGACTTCCCCTAGACTTCCCTTCCCTCTATACTTCCCCTTCTTCCCCTAGATTTCCCCTAGACTTCCCCTTCCCTCTCTACTTCCCCTTCTTCCCCTAGACTTCCCCTTCTTCCCCTAGACTTCCCCTTCCCTCTATACTTCCCCTTCTTCCATTAGACTTCCCCTTCCCTCTATACTTCCCCTGCTTCCCCTAGACTTCCCCTAGACTTCCCCTTCTTCCCCTAGACTTCCCCTAGACTTCCCCTTCTTCCTCTAGACTAACCCTTCCCTCTATACTTCCCCTTCTTCCCCTAGACTTCCCCTTCTTCCCCTAGACTTCCCCTTCCCTCTATACTTCCCCTTCTTCCCCTAGACTTCCCCTTCTTCGCCTAGACTTCCCCTTCTTCCCTTAGACTTCCCCTTCCCTCTATACTTCCCCTTCTTCCATTAGTCTTCCCCTTCCCTCTATACTTCCCCTGCTTCCCCTAGACTTCCCCTAGTCTTCCCCTTCTTCCCCTAGACTGCCCCTAGACTTCCCCTTCCCTGTATACTTCCCCTTCTTCCCCTAGACTTCCCCTTCCCCCTATACTTCCCCTTCTTCCCCTAGACTTCCCCTTCTTCCCCTAGACTTCCTCTTCTTCCCCTAGACTTCCCCTTCCCTCTATACTTCCCCTTCTTCCCCTAGACTTCCCCTTCTTCCCTTAGACTTCCCCTTCTTCCCCTAGACTTCCCCTTCTTCCCTTAGACTTCCCGTTCTTCCCCTATACTTCCCCTTCCCTCTATACTTCCCCTGCTTCCCCTAGACTTCCCCTAGACGTCCCCTTCTTCCCCTAGACTTCCCCTAGACTTCCCTTCCCTCTATACTTCCCCTTCTTCCCCTAGATTTCCCCTAGATTTCCCCTTCCCTCTCTACTTCCCCTGCTTCCCCTAGACTTCCCCTAGACTTCCCTTCCCTCTATACTTCCCCTTCTTCCCCTAGACTTCCCCTAGACTTCCCCTTCCCTCTCTACTTCCCCTTCTTCCCCTAGACTTCCCCTTCTTCCCCTAGACTTCCCCTTCTTCCCCTAGACTTTCCCTTCCCTCTATACTTCCCCTTCTTCCATTAGACTTCCCCTTCCCTCTATACTTCCCCTGCTTCCCCTAGACTTCCCCTAGTCTTCCCCTTCTTCCCCTAGACTTCTCCTAGACTTCCCCTTCCCTCTATACTTCCCCTTCTTCCCCTAGACTTCCCCTGCCCTCTATACTTCCCCTTCTTCCCCTAGACTTCCCCTTCTTCCCCTAGACTTCCTCTTCTTCCCCTAGACTTCCCCTTCCCTCTATACTTCCCCTTCTTCCACTAGACTTCCCCTTCTTCCCTTAGACTTCCCCTTCTTCCCCTAGACTTCCCCTTCTTCCCTTAGACTTCCCCTTCTTCCCCTATACTTCCCCTTCCCTCTATACTTCCCCTGCTTCCCCTAGAATTCCCCTAGACGTCCCCTTCTTCCCCTAGACTTCCCCTAGACTTCCCTTCCCTCTATACTTCCCCTTCTTCCCCTAGACTTCCCCTAGACTTTCCCTTCCCTCTCTACTTCCCCTTCTTCCCCTAGACTTCCCCTTCTTCCCCTAGACTTCCCCTTCTTCCCCTAGACTTCCCCTTCCCTCTATACTTCCCCTTCTCCATTAGACTTCCCCTTCCCTCTATACTTCCCCTGCTTCCCCTAGACTTCCCCTAGACTTCCCCTTCTTCCCCTAGACTTCCCCTAGACTTCCCCTTCCCTCTATATTTCCCCTTCTTCCCCTAGACTTCCCCTTCCCTCTATACTTCCCGTTCTTCCCCTAGACTTCCCCTTCTTCCCCTAGACTTCCTCTTCTTCCCCTAGACTTCCCCTAGACTTCCCCTTCCCTCTATACTTCCCCTTCTTCCCCTAGACTTCCCCTTCCCTCTATACTTCCCCTTCTTCCCCTAGACTTCCCCTAGACTTCCCCTTCCGTCTATACTTCCCCTTCTTCCCCTAGTCTACCCCTGGACTTCCCCTTCCCTCTATACTTCCCCTTCTTCCCCTAGACTTCCCCTTCTTCCCCTAGACTTCCCCTTCTTCCCCTAGACTAAGCTTTCTTCCCCTAGACTTCCCCTTCTTCCCCTAGACTTCCCTTCTTCCCCGAGACTTCCGCTATACTTCCCCTACTTTCCCTAGACTTCCCCTACACTTTCCCTTCCCTCTATACTTCCCCATCTTCCCCTAGATTTACCCTTCTTCTCCTAGACTTCCCCTTCTTCCCCTAGACTTCCCCTTCCCTCTATACTTCCCCTTCCTCCCCTAGACTTCCCCTAGACTTCCACTTCTTCCCCTAGACTTCCCCTTCTTCCCCTAGACTTCCCCTAGACTTCCCCTTCCCTCTATACTTCCCCTTCTTCCCCTAGACTTCCCCTAGACTTCCCCTTCCCTCTATACTTCCCCTTCTTCCCCTAGACTAACCCTTCCCTATATACTTCCCCTTCTTCCCCTAGACTTCCCCTTCTTCCCCTAGACTTCCCCTTCCCTCTATACTTCCCCTGCTTCCCCTAGACTTCCCCTAGACTTCCCCTTCTTCCCCTAGACTTCCCCTTCTTCCCTTAGACTTCCCCTTCTTCCCCTATACTTCCCCTTCCCTCTATACTTCCCCTGCTTCCCCTAGAATTCCCCTAGACGTCCCCTTCTTCCCCTAGACTTCCCCTAGACTTCCCTTCCCTCTAAACTTCCCCTTCTTCCCCTAGACTTCCCCTAGACTTTCCCTTCCCTCTCTACTTCCCCTTCTTCCCCTAGACTTCCCCTTCTTCCCCTAGACTTCCCCTTCTTCCCCTAGACTTCCCCTTCCCTCTATACTTCCCCTTCTCCATTAGACTTCCCCTTCCCTCTATACTTCCCCTGCTTCCCCTAGACTTCCCCTAGACTTCCCCTTCTTCCCCTAGACTTCCCCTAGACTTCCCCTTCCCTCTATACTTCCCCTTCTTCCCCTAGACTTCCCCTTCTTCTCCTAGACTTCCCCTTCTTCCCCTAGACTTCCCCTTCCCTCTATACTTCCCCTGCTTCCCCTAGACTTCCCCTAGACTTCCCCTTCTTCCCCTAGACTTCCCCTTCTTCCCTTAGACTTCCCCTTCTTCCCCTATACTTCCCCTTCCCTCTATACTTCCCCTGCTTCCCCTAGAATTCCCCTAGACGTCCCCTTCTTCCCCTAGACTTCCCCTAGACTTCCCTTCCCTCTATACTTCCCCTTCTTCCCCTAGACTTCCCCTAGACTTTCCCTTCCCTCTCTACTTCCCCTTCTTCCCCTAGACTTCCCCTTCTTCCCCTAGACTTCCCCTTCTTCCCCTAGACTTCCCCCAGACTTCCCTTCCCTCTATACTTCCCCTTCTTCCCCGAGACTTCCCCTTCCCTCTCTACTTCCCCTTCCCTCTCCACTTCCCCTTCTTCCCCTAGACTTCCCCTTCTTCCCCTAGACTTCCCCTTCTTCCCCTAGACTTCCCCTTCCCTCTATACTTCCCCTTCTTCCATTAGACTTCCCCTTCCCTCTATACTTCCCCTTCTTCCCCTAGACTTCCCCTAGACTTCCCCTTCTTCCCCTAGACTTCCCCTAGACTTCCCCTTCCCTCTATACTTCTCCTACTTCCCCTAGACTTCCCCTTCCCTCTATACTTCCCCTTCTTCCCCTAGACTTCCCCTTCTTCCCCTAGACTTCCTCTTCTTCCCCTAGACTTCCCCTTCTTCCCTTAGACTTCCCCTTCTTCCCCTAGACTTCCCCTTCCCTCTATACTTCCCCTGCTTCCCCTAGACTTCCCCTAGACTTCCCCTTCTTCCCCTAGACTTCCCCTAGACTTCCCTTCCCTCTATACTTCCCCTTCTTCCCCTAGACTTCCTCTAGACTTCCCCTTCCCTCTCTACTTCCCCTTCTTCCCCTAGACTTCCCCTTCTTCCCCTAGACTTCCCCTTCTTCCCCTAGACTTCCCCTTCCCTCTATACTTCCCCTTCTTCCATTAGACTTCCCCTTCCCTCTATACTTCCCCTGCTTCCCCTAGACTTCCCCTAGTGTTCCCCTTCTTCCCCTAGACTTCCCCTAGACTTCCCCTTCCCTCTATACTTCCCCTTCTTCCCCTAGACTTCCCCTTCCCCCTATACTTCCCCTTCTTCCCCTAGACTTCCCCTTCTTCCCCTAGACTTCCTCTTCTTCCCCTAGACTTCCCCTTCCCTCTATACTTCCCCTTCTTCCCCTAGACTTCCCCTTCTTCCCTTAGACTTCCCCTTCTTCCACTAGACTTCCCCTTCTTCCCTTAGACTTCCCCTTCTTCCCCTATACTTCCCCTTCCCTCTATACTTCCCCTGCTTCCCCTAGACTTCCCCTAGACGTCCCCTTCTTCCCCTAGACTTCCCCTAGACTTCCCTTCCCTCTATACTTCCCCTTCTTCCCCTAGACTTCCCCTTCTTCCCCTAGACTTCCCCTTCCCTCTATACTTCCCCTTCTTCCATTAGACTTCCCCTTCCCTCTATACTTCCCCTGCTTCCCCTAGACTTCCCCTAGACTTCCCCTTCTTCCCCTAGACTTCCCCTAGACTTCCCCTTCTTCCCCTAGACTAACCCTTCCCTCTATACTTCCCCTTCTTCCCCTAGACTTCCCCTTCTTCCCCTAGACTTCCCCTTCCCTCTATACTTCCCCTTCTTCCCCTAGACTTCCCCTTCTTCGCCTAGACTTCCCCTTCTTCCCTTAGACTTCCCCTTCCCTCTATACTTCCCCTTCTTCCATTAGTCTTCCCCTTCCCTCTATACTTCCCCTGCTTCCCCTAGACTTCCCCTAGTCTTCCCCTTCTTCCCCTAGACTGCCCCTAGACTTCCCCTTCCCTGTATACTTCCCCTTCTTCCCCTAGACTTCCCCTTCCCCCTATACTTCCCCTTCTTCCCCTAGACTTCCCCTTCTTCCCCTAGACTTCCTCTTCTTCCCCTAGACTTCCCCTTCCCTCTATACTTCCCCTTCTTCCCCTAGACTTCCCCTTCTTCCCTTAGACTTCCCCTTCTTCCCCTAGACTTCCCCTTCTTCCCTTAGACTTCCCGTTCTTCCCCTATACTTCCCCTTCCCTCTATACTTCCCCTGCTTCCCCTAGACTTCCCCTAGACGTCCCCTTCTTCCCCTAGACTTCCCCTAGACTTCCCTTCCCTCTATACTTCCCCTTCTTCCCCTAGATTTCCCCTAGATTTCCCCTTCCCTCTCTACTTCCCCTTCTTCCCCTAGACTTCCCCTTCTTCCCCTAGACTTCCCCTTCTTCCCCTAGACTTCCCCTTCCCTCTATACTTCCCCTTCTTCCATTAGACTTCCCCTTCCCTCTATACTTCCCCTGCTTCCCCTAGACTTCCCCTAGACTTCCCCTTCTTCCCCTAGACTTCCCCTAGACTTCCCCTTCCCTCTATACTTCCCCTTCTTCCCCTAGACTAACCCTTCCCTCTATACTTCCCCTTCTTCCCCTAGACTTCCCCTTCTTCCCCTAGACTTCCTCTTCTTCCCCTAGACTTCCCCTAGACTTCCCCTTCCCTCTATACTTCCCCTTCTTCCCCTAGACTTCCCCTTCCCTCTATACTTCCCCTTCTTCCCCTAGACTTCCCCTTCTTCTCCTAGACTTCCCCTTCTTCCCCTAGACTTCCCCTTCCCTCTATACTTCCCCTGCTTCCCCTAGACTTCCCCTAGACTTCCCCTTCTTCCCCTAGACTTCCCCTTCTTCCCTTAGACTTCCCCTTCTTCCCCTATACTTCCCCTTCCCTCTATACTTCCCCTGCTTCCCCTAGAATTCCCCTAGACGTCCCTTCCCTCTAAACTTCCCCTTCTTCCCCTAGACTTCCCCTAGACTTTCCCTTCCCTCTCTACTTCCCCTTCTTCCCCTAGACTTCCCCTTCTTCCCCTAGACTTCCCCTTCTTCCCCTAGACTTCCCCTTCCCTCTATACTTCCCCTTCTCCATTAGACTTCCCCTTCCCTCTATACTTCCCCTGCTTCCCCTAGACTTCCCCTAGACTTCCCCTTCTTCCCCTAGACTTCCCCTAGACTTCCCCTTCCCTCTATACTTCCCCTTCTTCCCCTAGACTTCCCCTTCTTCTCCTAGACTTCCCCTTCTTCCCCTAGACTTCCCCTTCCCTCTATACTTCCCCTGCTTCCCCTAGACTTCCCCTAGACTTCCCCTTCTTCCCCTAGACTTCCCCTTCTTCCCTTAGACTTCCCCTTCTTCCCCTATACTTCCCCTTCCCTCTATACTTCCCCTGCTTCCCCTAGAATTCCCCTAGACGTCCCCTTCTTCCCCTAGACTTCCCCTAGACTTCCCTTCCCTCTATACTTCCCCTTCTTCCCCTAGACTTCCCCTAGACTTTCCCTTCCCTCTCTACTTCCCCTTCTTCCCCTAGACTTCCCCTTCTTCCCCTAGACTTCCCCTTCTTCCCCTAGACTTCCCCTAGACTTCCCTTCCCTCTATACTTCCCCTTCTTCCCCGAGACTTCCCCTTCCCTCTCTACTTCCCCTTCCCTCTCCACTTCCCCTTCTTCCCCTAGACTTCCCCTTCTTCCCCTAGACTTCCCCTTCTTCCCCTAGACTTCCCCTTCCCTCTATACTTCCCCTTCTTCCATTAGACTTCCCCTTCCCTCTATACTTCCCCTTCTTCCCCTAGACTTCCCCTAGACTTCCCCTTCTTCCCCTAGACTTCCCCTAGACTTCCCCTTCCCTCTATACTTCCCCTACTTCCCCTAGACTTCCCCTTCCCTCTATACTTCCCCTTCTTCCCCTAGACTTCCCCTTCTTCCCCTAGACTTCCTCTTCTTCCCCTAGACTTCCCCTTCTTCCCTTAGACTTCCCCTTCTTCCCCTAGACTTCCCCTTCCCTCTATACTTCCCCTGCTTCCCCTAGACTTCCCCTAGACTTCCCCTTCTTCCCCTAGACTTCCCCTAGACTTCCCTTCCCTCTATACTTCCCCTTCTTCCCCTAGACTTCCTCTAGACTTCCCCTTCCCTCTCTACTTCCCCTTCTTCCCCTAGACTTCCCCTTCTTCCCCTAGACTTCCCCTTCTTCCCCTAGACTTCCCCTTCCCTCTATACTTCCCCTTCTTCCATTAGACTTCCCCTTCCCTCTATACTTCCCCTGCTTCCCCTAGACTTCCCCTAATGTTCCCCTTCTTCCCCTAGACTTCCCCTAGACTTCCCCTTCCCTCTATACTTCCCCTTCTTCCCCTAGACTTCCCCTTCCCCCTATACTTCCCCTTCTTCCCCTAGACTTCCCCTTCTTCCCCTAGACTTCCTCTTCTTCCACTAGACTTCCCCTTCCCTCTATACTTCCCCTTCTTCCCCTAGACTTCCCCTTCTTCCCTTAGACTTCCCCTTCTTCCACTAGACTTCCCCTTCTTCCCTTAGACTTCCCCTTCTTCCCCTATACTTCCCCTTCCCTCTATACTTCCCCTGCTTCCCCTAGACTTCCCCTAGACGTCCCCTTCTTCCCCTAG
The DNA here is from genome assembly GCA_029215795.1 of Anniella stebbinsi. Lineage (NCBI taxonomy): Eukaryota > Metazoa > Chordata > Lepidosauria > Squamata > Anniellidae > Anniella > Anniella stebbinsi. The sequence goes on from JARDYH010000028.1 coordinate 136,138, forward strand.
ACTTCCCCTAGACTTCCCTTCCCTCTATACTTCCCCTTCTTCCCCTAGATTTCCCCTAGACTTCCCCTTCCCTCTCTACTTCCCCTTCTTCCCCTAGACTTCCCCTTCTTCCCCTAGACTTCCCCTTCCCTCTATACTTCCCCTTCTTCCATTAGACTTCCCCTTCCCTCTATACTTCCCCTGCTTCCCCTAGACTTCCCCTAGACTTCCCCTTCTTCCCCTAGACTTCCCCTAGACTTCCCCTTCTTCCCCTAGACTAACCCTTCCCTCTATACTTCCCCTTCTTCCCCTAGACTTCCCCTTCTTCCCCTAGACTTCCCCTTCCCTCTATACTTCCCCTTCTTCCCCTAGACTTCCCCTTCTTCGCCTAGACTTCCCCTTCTTCCCTTAGACTTCCCCTTCCCTCTATACTTCCCCTTCTTCCATTAGTCTTCCCCTTCCCTCTATACTTCCCCTGCTTCCCCTAGACTTCCCCTAGTCTTCCCCTTCTTCCCCTAGACTGCCCCTAGACTTCCCCTTCCCTGTATACTTCCCCTTCTTCCCCTAGACTTCCCCTTCCCCCTATACTTCCCCTTCTTCCCCTAGACTTCCCCTTCTTCCCCTAGACTTCCTCTTCTTCCCCTAGACTTCCCCTTCCCTCTATACTTCCCCTTCTTCCCCTAGACTTCCCCTTCTTCCCTTAGACTTCCCCTTCTTCCCCTAGACTTCCCCTTCTTCCCTTAGACTTCCCGTTCTTCCCCTATACTTCCCCTTCCCTCTATACTTCCCCTGCTTCCCCTAGACTTCCCCTAGACGTCCCCTTCTTCCCCTAGACTTCCCCTAGACTTCCCTTCCCTCTATACTTCCCCTTCTTCCCCTAGATTTCCCCTAGATTTCCCCTTCCCTCTCTACTTCCCCTTCTTCCCCTAGACTTCCCCTTCTTCCCCTAGACTTCCCCTTCTTCCCCTAGACTTCCCCTTCCCTCTATACTTCCCCTTCTTCCATTAGACTTCCCCTTCCCTCTATACTTCCCCTGCTTCCCCTAGACTTCCCCTAGACTTCCCCTTCTTCCCCTAGACTTCCCCTAGACTTCCCCTTCCCTCTATACTTCCCCTTCTTCCCCTAGACTAACCCTTCCCTCTATACTTCCCCTTCTTCCCCTAGACTTCCCCTTCTTCCCCTAGACTTCCTCTTCTTCCCCTAGACTTCCCCTAGACTTCCCCTTCCCTCTATACTTCCCCTTCTTCCCCTAGACTTCCCCTTCCCTCTATACTTCCCCTTCTTCCCCTAGACTTCCCCTTCTTCTCCTAGACTTCCCCTTCTTCCCCTAGACTTCCCCTTCCCTCTATACTTCCCCTGCTTCCCCTAGACTTACCCTAGACTTCCCCTTCTTCCCCTAGACTTCCCCTTCTTCCCTTAGACTTCCCCTTCTTCCCCTATACTTCCCCTTCCCTCTATACTTCCCCTGCTTCCCCTAGAATTCCCCTAGACGTCCCCTTCTTCCCCTAGACTTCCCCTAGACTTCCCTTCCCTCTATACTTCCCCTTCTTCCCCTAGACTTCCCCTAGACTTTCCCTTCCCTCTCTACTTCCCCTTCTTCCCCTAGACTTCCCCTTCTTCCCCTAGACTTCCCCTTCTTCCCCTAGACTTCCCCTTCCCTCTATACTTCCCCTTCTCCATTAGACTTCCCCTTCCCTCTATACTTCCCCTGCTTCCCCTAGACTTCCCCTAGACTTCCCCTTCTTCCCCTAGACTTCCCCTAGACTTCCCCTTCCCTCTATACTTCCCCTTCTTCCCCTAGACTTCCCCTTCTTCTCCTAGACTTCCCCTTCTTCCCCTAGACTTCCCCTTCCCTTTATACTTCCCCTGCTTCCCCTAGACTTCCCCTAGACTTCCCCTTCTTCCCCTAGACTTCCCCTTCTTCCCTTAGACTTCCCCTTCTTCCCCTATACTTCCCCTTCCCTCTATACTTCCCCTGCTTCCCCTAGAATTCCCCTAGACGTCCCCTTCTTCCCCTAGACTTCCCCTAGACTTCCCTTCCCTCTATACTTCCCCTTCTTCCCCTAGACTTCCCCTAGACTTTCCCTTCCCTCTCTACTTCCCCTTCTTCCCCTAGACTTCCCCTTCTTCCCCTAAACTTCCCCTTCTTCCCCTAGACTTCCCCTTCCCTCTATACTTCCCCTTCTCCATTAGACTTCCCCTTCCCTCTATACTTCCCCTGCTTCCCCTAGACTTCCCCTAGACTTCCCCTTCTTCCCCTAGACTTCCCCTAGACTTCCCCTTCCCTCTATATTTCCCCTTCTTCCCCTAGACTTCCCCTTCCCTCTATACTTCCCGTTCTTCCCCTAGACTTCCCCTTCTTCCCCTAGACTTCCTCTTCTTCCCCTAGACTTCCCCTAGACTTCCCCTTCCCTCTATACTTCCCCTTCTTCCCCTAGACTTCCCCTTCCCTCTATACTTCCCCTTCTTCCCCTAGACTTCCCCTAGACTTCCCCTTCCGTCTATACTTCCCCTTCTTCCCCTAGTCTACCCCTGGACTTCCCCTTCCCTCTATACTTCCCCTTCTTCCCCTAGACTTCCCCTTCTTCCCCTAGACTTCCCCTTCTTCCCCTAGACTAAGCTTTCTTCCCCTAGACTTCCCCTTCTTCCCCTAGACTTCCCTTCTTCCCCGAGACTTCCGCTATACTTCCCCTACTTTCCCTAGACTTCCCCTACACTTTCCCTTCCCTCTATACTTCCCCTTCTTCCCCTAGATTTACCCTTCTTCTCCTAGACTTCCCCTTCTTCCCCTAGACTTCCCCTTCCGTCTATACTTCCCCTTCTTCCCCTAGACTTCCCCTAGACTTCCCTTTACTCTATACGTCCCCTTCTTCCCCTAGACTTCCCCTAGACTTCCCCTTCCCTCTCTACTTCCCCTTCTTCCCCTAGACTTCCCCTTCTTCCCCTAGACTTCCCCTTCTTCCCCTAGACTTCCCCTTTTTCCCCTAGACTTCCCCTTCCCTCTATACTTCCTCTTCTTCCCCTAGACTTCCCCTTCTTCCCCTAGACTTCCCCTAGACTTCCCCTTCTTCCCCTAGACTTCCCCTTCTTCCCCTAGATTCCCCTAGACTTCCCCTTCCCTCTATACTTCCCCTTCTTCCCCTAGACTTCCCCTTCTTCCCCTAGACTTCCCCTTCTTCCCCTAGACTTCCCCTAGACTTCCCATTCCCTCTATACTTCCCCTTCTTCCCCTAGACTTTCTCTTCCCTCTATACTTCCCCTTCTTCCCCTAGACTTCCCCTTCCGTCTATACTTCCCCTTCTTCCCCTAGACTTCCCCTAGACTTCCCTTTACTCTATACTTCCCCTTCTTCCCCTAGACTTCCCCTAGACTTCCCCTTCCCTCTCTACTTCCCCTTCTTCCCCTAGACTTCCCCTTCTTCCCCTAGACTTCCCCTTCTTCCCCTAGACTTCCCCTTTTTCCCCTAGACTTCCCCTTCCCTCTATACTTCCTCTTCTTCCCCTAGACTTCCCCTTCTTCCCCTAGACTTCCACTTCTTCCCCTAGACTTCCCCTAGACTTCCCCTTCTTCTCCTAGACTTCCCCTAGACTTCCCCTTCCCTCTATACTTCCCCTTCTTCCCCTAGACTTTCTCTTCCCTCTATACTTCCCCTTCTTCCCCTAGACTTCCCCTTCTTCCCCTAGACTTCCCCTTCTTCCCCTAGACTTCCCCTTCCCTCTATACTTCCCCTTCTTCCCCTAGACTTCCCCTAGACTTCCCTTCCCTCTATACTTCCCCTTCTTCCCCGAGACTTCCCCTTCCCTCTCTACTTCCCCTTCCCTCTCTACTTCCCCTTCTTCCCCTAGACTTCCCCTTCTTCCCCTAGACTTCCCCTTCTTCCCCTAGACTTCCCCTTCCCTCTATACTTCCCCTTCTTCCATTAGACTTCCCCTTCCCTCTATACTTCCCCTTCTTCCCCTAGACTTCCCCTAGACTTCCCCTTCTTCCCCTAGACTTCCCCTAGACTTCCCCTTCCCTCTATACTTCCCCTACTTCCCCTAGACTTCCCCTTCCCTCTATACTTCCCCTTCTTCCCCTAGACTTCCCCTTCTTCCCCTAGACTTCCTCTTCTTCCCCTAGACTTCCCCTTCTTCCCTTAGACTTCCCCTTCTTCCCCTAGACTTCCCCTTCCCTCTATACTTCCCCTGCTTCCCCTAGACTTCCCCTAGACTTCCCCTTCTTCCCCTAGACTTCCCCTAGACTTCCCTTCCCTCTATACTTCCCCTTCTTCCCCTAGACTTCCTCTAGACTTCCCCGTCCCTCTCTACTTCCCCTTCTTCCCCTAGACTTCCCCTTCTTCCCCTAGACTTCCCCTTCTTCCCCTAGACTTCCCCTTCCCTCTATACTTCCCCTTCTTCCATTAGACTTCCCCTTCCCTCTATACTTCCCCTGCTTCCCCTAGACTTCCCCTAGTGTTCCCCTTCTTCCCCTAGACATCCCCTAGACTTCCCCTTCCCTCTATACTTCCCCTTCTTCCCCTAGACTTCCCCTTCCCCCTATACTTCCCCTTCTTCCCCTAGAATTCCCCTTCTTCCCCTAGACTTCCTCTTCTTCCCCTAGACTTCCCCTTCCCTCTATACTTCCCCTTCTTCCCCTAGACTTCCCCTTCTTCCCTTAGACTTCCCCTTCTTCCACTAGATTTCCCCTTCTTCCCTTAGACTTCCCCTTCTTCCCCTATACTTCCCCTTCCCTCTATACTTCCCCTGCTTCCCCTAGACTTCCCCTAGACGTCCCCTTCTTCCCCTAGACTTCCCCTAGACTTCCCTTCCCTCTATACTTCCCCTTCTTCCCCTAGATTTCCCCTAGACTTCCCCTTCCCTCTCTACTTCCCCTTCTTCCCCTAGACTTCCCCTTCTTCCCCTAGACTTCCCCTTCCCTCTATACTTCCCCTTCTTCCATTAGACTTCCCCTTCCCTCTATACTTCCCCTGCTTCCCCTAGACTTCCCCTAGACTTCCCCTTCTTCCCCTAGACTTCCCCTAGACTTCCCCTTCTTCCCCTAGACTAACCCTTCCCTCTATACTTCCCCTTCTTCCCCTAGACTTCCCCTTCTTCCCCTAGACTTCCCCTTTCCTCTATACTTCCCCTTCTTCCCCTAGACTTCCCCTTCTTCGCCTAGACTTCCCCTTCTTCCCTTAGACTTCCCCTTCCCTCTATACTTCCCCTTCTTCCATTAGTCTTCCCCTTCCCTCTATACTTCCCCTGCTTCCCCTAGACTTCCCCTAGTCTTCCCCTTCTTCCCCTAGACTGCCCCTAGACTTCCCCTTCCCTGTATACTTCCCCTTCTTCCCCTAGACTTCCCCTTCCCCCTATACTTCCCCTTCTTCCCCTAGACTTCCCCTTCTTCCCCTAGACTTCCTCTTCTTCCCCTAGACTTCCCCTTCCCTCTATACTTCCCCTTCTTCCCCTAGACTTCCCCTTCTTCCCTTAGACTTCCCCTTCTTCCCCTAGACTTCCCCTTCTTCCCTTAGACTTCCCGTTCTTCCCCTATACTTCCCCTTCCCTCTATACTTCCCCTGCTTCCCCTAGACTTCCCCTAGACGTCCCCTTCTTCCCCTAGACTTCCCCTAGACTTCCCTTCCCTCTATACTTCCCCTTCTTCCCCTAGATTTCCCCTAGATTTCCCCTTCCCTCTCTACTTCCCCGTCTTCCCCTAGACTTCCCCTTCTTCCCCTAGACTTCCCCTTCCCTCTATACTTCCCCTTCTTCCATTAGACTTCCCCTTCCCTCTATACTTCCCCTGCTTCCCCTAGACTTCCCCTAGACTTCCCCTTCTTCCCCTAGACTTCCCCTAGACTTCCCATTCCCTCTATACTTCCCCTTCTTCCCCTAGACTATCCCTTCCCTCTATACTTCCCCTTCTTCCCCTAGACTTCCCCTTCTTCCCCTAGACTTCCTCTTCTTCCCCTAGACTTCCCCTAGACTTCCCCTTCCCTCTATACTTCCCCTTCTTCCCCTAGACTTCCCCTTCCCTCTATACTTCCCCTTCTTCCCCTAGACTTCCCCTTCCCTCTATACTTCCCCTTCTTCCCCTAGACTTCGCCTAGACTTCCACTTCTTCCCCTAGACTTCCCCTTCTTCCCCTAGACTTCCCCTGGACTTCCCCTTTCCTCTATACTTCCCCTTCTTCCCCTAGACTTCCCCTAGATTTCCCCTTCCCTCTATACTTCCCCTTCTTCCCCTAGACTTCCCCTAGACTTCCCCTTCCCTCTATACTTCCCCTTCTTCCCCTAGACTTCCCCTTCTTCCCCTAGACTTCCTCTTCTTCCCCTAGACTTCCCCTAGACTTCCCCTTCCCTCTATACTTCCCCTTCTTCCCCTAGACTTCCCCTTCCCTCTATACTTCCCCTTCTTCCCCTAGACTTCCCCTTCTTCTCCTAGACTTCCCCTTCTTCCCCTAGACTTCCCCTTCCCTCTATACTTCCCCTTCTTCCCCTAGACTTCTCCTAGACTTCCACTTCTTCCCCTAGACTTCCCCTTCTTCCCCTAGATTTCCCCTAGACTTCCCCTTCCCTCTATACTTCCCCTTCTTCCCCTAGACTTCCCCTTCTTCCCCTAGACTTCCCCTTCTTCCCCTAGACTTCCCCTTCCCTCTATACTTCCCCTTCTTCCCCTAGACTTCCCCTTCTTCCCCTAGACTTCCCCTTCTTCCCCTAGACTTCCCCTTCCCTCTATACTTCCCCTTCTTCCCCTAGACTTCCCCTAGACTTCCCTTCCCTCTATACTTCCCCTTCTTCCCCTAGACTTCCCCTAGACTTCCCCTTCCCTCTCTACTTCCCCTTCTTCCCCTAGACTTCCCCTTCTTCCCCTAGACTTCCCCTTCTTCCCCTAGACTTCCCCTTCCCTCTATACTTCCCCTTCTTCCCCTAGACTTCCCCTAGATTTCCCCTTCCCTCTATACTTCCCCTTCTTCCCCTAGACTTCCCCTTCTTCCCCTAGACTTCCCCTTCCCTCTATACTGCCCCTTCTTCCATTAGACTTCCCCTTCCCTCTATACTTCCCCTCCTTCCCCTAGACTTCCCCTAGACTTCCCCTTCTTCCCCTAGACTTCCCCTTCTTCCCATAGACTTCCCCTTCTTCCCCTAGACTTCCCCTTCCCTCTATACTTCCCCTTCTTCCATTAGACTTCCCCTTCCCTCTATACTTCCCCTCCTTCCCCTAGACTTCCCCTAGACTTCCCCTTCTTCCCCTAGACTTCCCCTAGACTTCCCCTTCCCTCTATACTTCCCCTTCTTCCCCTAGACTAACCCTTCCCTCTATACTTCCCCTTCTTCCCCTAGACTTCCCCTTCTTCCCCTAGACTTCCTCTTCTTCCCCTAGACTTCCCCTAGACTTCCCCTTCCCTCTATACTTCCCCTTCTTCCCCTAGACTTCCCCTTCCCTCTATACTTCCCCTTCTTCCCCTAGACTTCCCCTTCTTCTCCTAGACTTCCCCTTCTTCCCCTAGACTTCCCCTTCCCTCTATACTTCCCCTTCTTCCCCTAGACTTCGCCTAGACTTCCACTTCTTCCCCTAGACTTCCCCTTCTTCCCCTAGATTTCCCCTAGACTTCCCCTTCCCTCTATACTTCCCCTTCTTCCCCTAGACTTCCCCTTCTTCCCCTAGACTTCCCCTTCTTCCCCTAGACTTCCCCTTCCCTCTATACTTCCCCTTCTTCCCCTAGACTTCCCCTTCTTCCCCTAGACTTCCCCTTCTTCCCCTAGACTTCCCCTTCCCTCTATACTTCCCCTTCTTCCCCTAGACTTCCCCTAGACTTCCCTTCCCTCTATACTTCCCCTTCTTCCCCTAGACTTCCCCTAGACTTCCCCTTCCCTCTCTACTTCCCCTTCTTCCCCTAGACTTCCCCTTCTTCCCCTAGACTTCCCCTTCTTCCCCTAGACTTCCCCTTCCCTCTATACTTCCCCTTCTTCCCCTAGACTTCCCCTAGACTTCCCCTTCCCTCTATACTTCCCCTTCTTCCCCTAGACTTCCCCTTCTTCCCCTAGACTTCCCCTTCCCTCTATACTGCCCCTTCTTCCCCTAGACTTCTCCTAGACTTCCCCTTCCATCTATACTGCCCGTTCTTCCCCTAGACTTCCCCTGGACTTCCCCTTTCCTCTATACTTCCCCTTCTTCCCCTAGACTTCCCCTAGATTTCCCCTTCCCTCTATACTTCCCCTTCTTCCCCTAGACTTCCCCTAGACTTCCCCTTCCCTCTATACTTCCCCTTCTTCCCCTAGACTTCCCCTTCTTCCCCTAGACTTCCTCTTCTTCCCCTAGACTTCCCCTAGACTTCCCCTTCCCTCTATACTTCCCCTTCTTCCCCTAGACTTCCCCTTCCCTCTATACTTCCCCTTCTTCCCCTAGACTTCCCCTTCCCTCTATACTTCCCCTTCTTCCCCTAGACTTCGCCTAGACTTCCACTTCTTCCCCTAGACTTCCCCTTCTTCCCCTAGACTTCCCCTGGACTTGCCCTTTCCTCTATACTTCCCCTTCTTCCCCTAGACTTCCCCTAGATTTCCCCTTCCCTCTATACTTCCCCTTCTTCCCCTAGACTTCCCCTAGACTTCCCCTTCCCTCTATACTTCCCCTTCTTCCCCTAGACTTCCCCTTCTTCCCCTAGACTTCCTCTTCTTCCCCTAGACTTCCCCTAGACTTCCCCTTCCCTCTATACTTCCCCTTCTTCCCCTAGACTTCCCCTTCCCTCTATACTTCCCCTTCTTCCCCTAGACTTCCCCTTCTTCTCCTAGACTTCCCCTTCTTCCCCTAGACTTCCCCTTCCCTCTATACTTCCCCTTCTTCCCCTAGACTTCTCCTAGACTTCCACTTCTTCCCCTAGACTTCCCCTTCTTCCCCTAGATTTCCCCTAGACTTCCCCTTCCCTCTATACTTCCCCTTCTTCCCCTAGACTTCCCCTTCTTCCCCTAGACTTCCCCTTCTTCCCCTAGACTTCCCCTTCCCTCTATACTTCCCCTTCTTCCCCTAGACTTCCCCTTCTTCCCCTAGACTTCCCCTTCTTCCCCTAGACTTCCCCTTCCCTCTATACTTCCCCTTCTTCCCCTAGACTTCCCCTAGACTTCCCTTCCCTCTATACTTCCCCTTCTTCCCCTAGACTTCCCCTAGACTTCCCCTTCCCTCTCTACTTCCCCTTCTTCCCCTAGACTTCCCCTTCTTCCCCTAGACTTCCCCTTCTTCCCCTAGACTTCCCCTTCCCTCTATACTTCCCCTTCTTCCCCTAGACTTCCCCTAGATTTCCCCTTCCCTCTATACTTCCCCTTCTTCCCCTAGACTTCCCCTTCCCTCTATACTGCCCCTTCTTCCATTAGACTTCCCCTTCCCTCTATACTTCCCCTCCTTCCCCTAGACTTCCCCTAGACTTCCCCTTCTTCCCCTAGACTTCCCCTTCTTCCCATAGACTTCCCCTTCTTCCCCTAGACTTCCCCTTCCCTCTATACTTCCCCTTCTTCCATTAGACTTCCCCTTCCCTCTATACTTCCCCTCCTTCCCCTAGACTTCCCCTAGACTTCCCCTTCTTCCCCTAGACTTCCCCTAGACTTCCCCTTCCCTCTATACTTCCCCTTCTTCCCCTAGACTAACCCTTCCCTCTATACTTCCCCTTCTTCCCCTAGACTTCCCCTTCTTCCCCTAGACTTCCTCTTCTTCCCCTAGACTTCCCCTAGACTTCCCCTTCCCTCTATACTTCCCCTTCTTCCCCTAGACTTCCCCTTCCCTCTATACTTCCCCTTCTTCCCCTAGACTTCCCCTTCTTCTCCTAGACTTCCCCTTCTTCCCCTAGACTTCCCCTTCCCTCTATACTTCCCCTTCTTCCCCTAGACTTCGCCTAGACTTCCACTTCTTCCCCTAGACTTCCCCTTCTTCCCCTAGATTTCCCCTAGACTTCCCCTTCCCTCTATACTTCCCCTTCTTCCCCTAGACTTCCCCTTCTTCCCCTAGACTTCCCCTTCTTCCCCTAGACTTCCCCTTCCCTCTATACTTCCCCTTCTTCCCCTAGACTTCCCCTTCTTCCCCTAGACTTCCCCTTCTTCCCCTAGACTTCCCCTTCCCTCTATACTTCCCCTTCTTCCCCTAGACTTCCCCTAGACTTCCCTTCCCTCTATACTTCCCCTTCTTCCCCTAGACTTCCCCTAGACTTCCCCTTCCCTCTCTACTTCCCCTTCTTCCCCTAGACTTCCCCTTCTTCCCCTAGACTTCCCCTTCTTCCCCTAGACTTCCCCTTCCCTCTATACTTCCCCTTCTTCCCCTAGACTTCCCCTAGACTTCCCCTTCCCTCTATACTTCCCCTTCTTCCCCTAGACTTCCCCTTCTTCCCCTAGACTTCCCCTTCCCTCTATACTGCCCCTTCTTCCCCTAGACTTCTCCTAGACTTCCCCTTCCATCTATACTGCCCGTTCTTCCCCTAGACTTCCCCTGGACTTCCCCTTTCCTCTATACTTCCCCTTCTTCCCCTAGACTTCCCCTAGATTTCCCCTTCCCTCTATACTTCCCCTTCTTCCCCTAGACTTCCCCTAGACTTCCCCTTCCCTCTATACTTCCCCTTCTTCCCCTAGACTTCCCCTTCTTCCCCTAGACTTCCTCTTCTTCCCCTAGACTTCCCCTAGACTTCCCCTTCCCTCTATACTTCCCCTTCTTCCCCTAGACTTCCCCTTCCCTCTATACTTCCCCTTCTTCCCCTAGACTTCCCCTTCTTCTCCTAGACTTCCCCTTCTTCCCCTAGACTTCCCCTTCCCTCTATACTTCCCCTGCTTCCCCTAGACTTCGCCTAGACTTCCACTTCTTCCCCTAGACTTCCCCTTCTTCCCCTAGATTTCCCCTAGACTTCCCCTTCCCTCTATACTTCCCCTTCTTCCCCTAGACTTCCCCTTCTTCCCCTAGACTTCCCCTTCTTCCCCTAGACTTCCCCTTCCCTCTATACTTCCCCTTCTTCCCCTAGACTTCCCCTTCTTCCCCTAGACTTCCCCTTCTTCCCCTAGACTTCCCCTTCCCTCTATACTTCCCCTTCTTCCCCTAGACTTCCCCTAGACTTCCCTTCCCTCTATACTTCCCCTTCTTCCCCTAGACTTCCCCTAGACTTCCCCTTCCCTCTCTACTTCCCCTTCTTCCCCTAGACTTCCCCTTCTTCCCCTAGACTTCCCCTTCTTCCCCTAGACTTCCCCTTCCCTCTATACTTCCCCTTCTTCCCCTAGACTTCCCCTAGATTTCCCCTTCCCTCTATACTTCCCCTTCTTCCCCTAGACTTCCCCTTCTTCCCCTAGACTTCCCCTTCCCTCTATACTGCCCCTTCTTCCCCTAGACTTCTCCTAGACTTCCCCTTCCCTCTATACTGCCCCTTCTTCCCCTAGACTTCCCCTGGACTTCCCCTTTCCTCTATACTTCCCCTTCTTCCCCTAGACTTCCCCTAGATTTCCCCTTCCCTCTATACTTCCCCTTCTTCCCCTAGACTTCCCCTAGACTTCCCCTTCCCTCTATACTTCCCCTTCTTCCCCTAGACTTCCCCTAGACTTCCCCTTCCCTCTATACTTCCCCTTCTTCCCCTAGACTTCCCCTTCCCTCTATACTTCCCCTTCTTCCCCTAGACTTCCCCTAGACTTCCCCTTCCCTCTATACTTCCCCTTCTTCCCCTATTCTACCCCTGGACTTCCCCTTCCCTCTATACTTCCCCTTCTTCCCCTAGACTTCCCCTTCTTCCCCTAGACTTCTCCTTCTTCCCCTAGACTAAGCTTTCTTCCCCTAGACTTCCCCTTCTTCCCCTAGACTTCCCTTCTTCCCCGAGACTTCCCCTAGACTTCCCCTTCTTCCCCTAGACTTCCCCTTCTTCCCTTAGATTTCCCCTTCTTCCCCGAGACTTCCCCTAGACTTCCCCTTCCCTCTATACTTCCCCTTCTTCCCCTAGACTTCCCCTTCTTCCCCGAGACTTCCCCTAGACTTCCCCTTCCCTGTATACTTCCCCTTCTTCCCCTAGACTTCCCCTTCTTCCCCTAGACTTCCCCTTCTTCCCTTAGATTTCCCCTTCTTCCCCGAGACTTCCCCTAGACTTCTTCTTCCCTCTATACTTCCCCTTCTTCCCCTAGACTTCCCCTTCTTCTCCTAGACTTCCCCTTCTTCCCCTAGACTTCCCCTTCCCTCTATACTTCCCCTTCTTCCCCTAGACTTCCCCTAGACTTCCACTTCTTCCCCTAGACTTCCCCTTCTTCCCCTAGACTTCCCCTAGACTTCCCCTTCCCTCTATACTTCCCCTTCTTCTCCTAGACTTCCCCTTCTTCCCCTAGACTTCCCCTTCTTCCCCTAGACTTCCCCTTCTTCCCTTAGACTTCCCCTTCTTCCCCTAGACTTCCCCTTCTTCCCCTAGACTTCCCCTTCTTCCCTAGACTTCCCCTAGACTTCCCCTTGCCTCTATACTTCCCCTTCTTCCCCTAGACTTTCTCTTCCCTCTATACTTCCCCTTCTTCCCCTAGACTTCCCCTTCTTCCCCTAGACTACCCCATCTTCCCCTAGACTTCCCCTTCCCTCTATACTTCCCCTTCTTCCCCTAGACTTCCCCTAGACTTCCCTTCCCTCTATACTTCCCCTTCTTCCCCTAGACTTCCCCTTCCCTCTATACTTCCCCTTCTTCCCCTAGACTTCCCCTAGACGTCCCCTTCCGTCTATACTTCCCCTTCTTCCCCTAGTCTACCCCTGGACTTCCCCTTCCCTCTATACTTCCCCTTCTTCCCCTAGACTTCCCCTTCTTCCCCTAGACTTCCCCTTCTTCCCCTAGACTAAGCTTTCTTCCCCTAGACTTCCCCTTCTTCCCCTAGACTTCCCTTCTTCCCCGAGACTTCCCCTATACTTCCCCTACTTTCCCTAGACTTCCCCTACACTTTCCCTTCCCTCTATACTTCCCCTTCTTCCCCTAGACTTACCCTTCTTCTCCTAGACTTCCCCTTCTTCCCCTAGACTTCCCCTTCCCTCTATACTTCCCCTTCTTCCCCTAGACTTCCCCTAGACTTCCACTTCTTCCCCTAGACTTCCCCTTCTTCCCCTAGACTTCCCCTAGACTTCCCCTTCCCTCTATACTTCCCCTTCTTCCCCTAGACTTCCCCTTCTTCCCCTAGACTTCCCCTTCTTCCCCTAGACTTCCCCTAGACTTCCCATTCCTTCTATACTTCCCCTTCTTCCCCTAGACTTTCTCTTCCCTCTATACTTCCCCTTCTTCCCCTAGACTTCCCCTTCTTCCCCTAGACTTCCCCTTCCGTCTATACTTCCCCTTCTTCCCCTAGACTTCCCCTAGACTTCCCTTCCCTCTATACTTCCCCTTCTTCCCCTAGACTTCCCCTAGACTTCCCCTTCCCTCTCTACTTCCCCTTCTTCCCCTAGACTTCCCCTTCTTCCCCTAGACTTCCCCTTCTTCCCCTAGACTTCCCCTTCTTCCCCTAGACTTCCCCTTTTTCCCCTAGACTTCCCCTTCCCTCTATACTTCCTCTTCTTCCCCTAGACTTCCCCTTCTTCCCCTAGACTTCCACTTCTTCCCCTAGACTTCCCCTAGACTTCCCCTTCCCTCTATACTTCCCCTTCTTCCCCTAGACTTTCTCTTCCCTCTATACTTCCCCTTCTTCCCCTAGACTTCCCCTTCTTCCCCTAGACTTCCCCTTCTTCCCCTAGACTTCCCCTTCCCTCTATACTTCCCCTTCTTCCCCTAGACTTCCCCTAGACTTCCCTTCCCTCTATACTTCCCCTTCTTCCCCGAGACTTCCCCTAGACTTCCCCTTCCCTCTCTACTTCCCCTTCTTCCCCTAGACTTCCCCTTCTTCCCCTAGACTTCCCCTTCTTCCCCTAGACTTCCCCTTCCCTCTATACTTCCCCTTCTTCCATTAGACTTCCCCTTCCCTCTATACTTCCCCTTCTTCCCCTAGACTTCCCCTAGACTTCCCCTTCTTCCCCTAGACTTCCCCTAGACTTCCCCTTCCCTCTATACTTCCCCTACTTCCCCTAGACTTCCCCTTCCCTCTATACTTCCCCTTCTTCCCCTAGACTTCCCCTTCTTCCCCTAGACTTCCTCTTCTTCCCCTGGACTTCCCCTTCCCTCTATACTTCCCCTTCTTCCCCTAGACTTCCCCTTCTTCCCTTAGACTTCCCCTTCTTCCCCTAGACTTCCCCTTCCCTCTATACTTCCCCTGCTTCCCCTAGACTTCCCCTTCTTCCCCTAGACTTCCCCTAGACTTCCCTTCCCTCTATACTTCCCCTTCTTCCCCTAGACTTCCTCTAGACTTCCCCTTCCCTCTCTACTTCCCCTTCTTCCCCTAGACTTCCCCTTCTTCCCCTAGACTTCCCCTTCTTCCCCTAGACTTCCTCTTCCCTCTATACTTCCCCTTCTTCCATTAGAGTTCCCCTTCCCTCTATACTTCCCCTGCTTCCCCTAGACTTCCCCTAGTCTTCCCCTTCTTCCCCTAGACTTCCCCTAGACTTCCCCTTCCCTCTATACTTCCCCTTCTTCCCCTAGACTTCCCCTTCCTCCTATACTTCCCCTTCTTCCCCTAGACTTCCCCTTCTTCCCCTAGACTTCCTCTTCTTCCCCTATACTTCCTCTTCCCTCTATACTTCCCCTTCTTCCCCTAGACTTCCCCTTCTTCCCCTAGACTTCCCCTTCTTCCCTTAGACTTCCCCTTCTTCCCCTATACTTCCCCTTCCCTCTATACTTCCCCAGCTTCCCCTAGACTTCCCCTAGACGTCCCCTTCTTCCCTTAGACTTCCCCTAGACTTCCCTTCCCTCTATACTTCCCCTTCTTCCCCTAGATTTCCCCTAGACTTCCCCTTCCCTCTCTACTTCCCCTTCTTCCCCTAGACTTCCCCTTCTTCCCCTAGACTTCCCCTTCTTCCCCTAGACTTCCCCTTCCCTCTATACTTCCCCTTCTTCCATTAGACTTCCCCTTCCCTCTATACTTCCCCTGCTTCCCCTAGACTTCCCCTAGACTTCCCCTTCTTCCCCTAGACTTCCCCTAGACTTCCCCTTCCCTCTATACTTCCCCTTCTTCCCCTAGACTAACCCTTCCCTATATACTTCCCCTTCTTCCCCTAGACTTCCCCTTCTTCCCCTAGACTTCCCCTTCCCCTTCTTCCCCTAGACTTCCCCTTCTTCCCCTAGACTTCCCCTTCTTCCCTTAGACTTCCCCTTCCCTCTATACTTCCCCTTCTTCCATTAGTCTTCCCCTTCCCTCTATACTTCCCCTGCTTCCCCTAGACTTCCCCTAGTCTTCCCCTTCTTCCCCTAGACTGCCCCTAGACTTCCCCTTCCCTCTATACTTCCCCTTCTTCCCCTAGACTTCCCCTTCTTCCCCTAGACTTCCCCTTCTTCCCCTAGACTTCCCCTAGACTTCCCATTCCCTCTATACTTCCCCTTCTTCCCCTAGACTTTCTCTTCCCTCTATACTTCCCCTTCTTCCCCTAGACTTCCCCTTCCGTCTATACTTCCCCTTCTTCCCCTAGACTTCCCCTAGACTTCCCTTTACTCTATACTTCCCCTTCTTCCCCTAGACTTCCCCTAGACTTCCCCTTCCCTCTCTACTTCCCCTTCTTCCCCTAGACTTCCCCTTCTTCCCCTAGACTTCCCCTTCTTCCCCTAGACTTCCCCTTTTTCCCCTAGACTTCCCCTTCCCTCTATACTTCCTCTTCTTCCCCTAGACTTCCCCTTCTTCCCCTAGACTTCCACTTCTTCCCCTAGACTTCCCCTAGACTTCCCCTTCTTCTCCTAGACTTCCCCTAGACTTCCCCTTCCCTCTATACTTCCCCTTCTTCCCCTAGACTTTCTCTTCCCTCTATACTTCCCCTTCTTCCCCTAGACTTCCCCTTCTTCCCCTAGACTTCCCCTTCTTCCCCTAGACTTCCCCTTCCCTCTATACTTCCCCTTCTTCCCCTAGACTTCCCCTAGACTTCCCTTCCCTCTATACTTCCCCTTCTTCCCCGAGACTTCCCCTTCCCTCTCTACTTCCCCTTCCCTCTCTACTTCCCCTTCTTCCCCTAGACTTCCCCTTCTTCCCCTAGACTTCCCCTTCTTCCCCTAGACTTCCCCTTCCCTCTATACTTCCCCTTCTTCCATTAGACTTCCCCTTCCCTCTATACTTCCCCTTCTTCCCCTAGACTTCCCCTAGACTTCCCCTTCTTCCCCTAGACTTCCCCTAGACTTCCCCTTCCCTCTATACTTCCCCTACTTCCCCTAGACTTCCCCTTCCCTCTATACTTCCCCTTCTTCCCCTAGACTTCCCCTTCTTCCCCTAGACTTCCTCTTCTTCCCCTAGACTTCCCCTTCTTCCCTTAGACTTCCCCTTCTTCCCCTAGACTTCCCCTTCCCTCTATACTTCCCCTGCTTCCCCTAGACTTCCCCTAGACTTCCCCTTCTTCCCCTAGACTTCCCCTAGACTTCCCTTCCCTCTATACTTCCCCTTCTTCCCCTAGACTTCCTCTAGACTTCCCCGTCCCTCTCTACTTCCCCTTCTTCCCCTAGACTTCCCCTTCTTCCCCTAGACTTCCCCTTCTTCCCCTAGACTTCCCCTTCCCTCTATACTTCCCCTTCTTCCATTAGACTTCCCCTTCCCTCTATACTTCCCCTGCTTCCCCTAGACTTCCCCTAGTGTTCCCCTTCTTCCCCTAGACATCCCCTAGACTTCCCCTTCCCTCTATACTTCCCCTTCTTCCCCTAGACTTCCCCTTCCCCCTATACTTCCCCTTCTTCCCCTAGAATTCCCCTTCTTCCCCTAGACTTCCTCTTCTTCCCCTAGACTTCCCCTTCCCTCTATACTTCCCCTTCTTCCCCTAGACTTCCCCTTCTTCCCTTAGACTTCCCCTTCTTCCACTAGATTTCCCCTTCTTCCCTTAGACTTCCCCTTCTTCCCCTATACTTCCCCTTCCCTCTATACTTCCCCTGCTTCCCCTAGACTTCCCCTAGACGTCCCCTTCTTCCCCTAGACTTCCCCTAGACTTCCCTTCCCTCTATACTTCCCCTTCTTCCCCTAGATTTCCCCTAGACTTCCCCTTCCCTCTCTACTTCCCCTTCTTCCCCTAGACTTCCCCTTCTTCCCCTAGACTTCCCCTTCCCTCTATACTTCCCCTTCTTCCATTAGACTTCCCCTTCCCTCTATACTTCCCCTGCTTCCCCTAGACTTCCCCTAGACTTCCCCTTCTTCCCCTAGACTTCCCCTAGACTTCCCCTTCTTCCCCTAGACTAACCCTTCCCTCTATACTTCCCCTTCTTCCCCTAGACTTCCCCTTCTTCCCCTAGACTTCCCCTTTCCTCTATACTTCCCCTTCTTCCCCTAGACTTCCCCTTCTTCGCCTAGACTTCCCCTTCTTCCCTTAGACTTCCCCTTCCCTCTATACTTCCCCTTCTTCCATTAGTCTTCCCCTTCCCTCTATACTTCCCCTGCTTCCCCTAGACTTCCCCTAGTCTTCCCCTTCTTCCCCTAGACTGCCCCTAGACTTCCCCTTCCCTGTATACTTCCCCTTCTTCCCCTAGACTTCCCCTTCCCCCTATACTTCCCCTTCTTCCCCTAGACTTCCCCTTCTTCCCCTAGACTTCCTCTTCTTCCCCTAGACTTCCCCTTCCCTCTATACTTCCCCTTCTTCCCCTAGACTTCCCCTTCTTCCCTTAGACTTCCCCTTCTTCCCCTAGACTTCCCCTTCTTCCCTTAGACTTCCCGTTCTTCCCCTATACTTCCCCTTCCCTCTATACTTCCCCTGCTTCCCCTAGACTTCCCCTAGACGTCCCCTTCTTCCCCTAGACTTCCCCTAGACTTCCCTTCCCTCTATACTTCCCCTTCTTCCCCTAGATTTCCCCTAGATTTCCCCTTCCCTCTCTACTTCCCCGTCTTCCCCTAGACTTCCCCTTCTTCCCCTAGACTTCCCCTTCCCTCTATACTTCCCCTTCTTCCATTAGACTTCCCCTTCCCTCTATACTTCCCCTGCTTCCCCTAGACTTCCCCTAGACTTCCCCTTCTTCCCCTAGACTTCCCCTAGACTTCCCATTCCCTCTATACTTCCCCTTCTTCCCCTAGACTATCCCTTCCCTCTATACTTCCCCTTCTTCCCCTAGACTTCCCCTTCTTCCCCTAGACTTCCTCTTCTTCCCCTAGACTTCCCCTAGACTTCCCCTTCCCTCTATACTTCCCCTTCTTCCCCTAGACTTCCCCTTCCCTCTATACTTCCCCTTCTTCCCCTAGACTTCCCCTTCCCTCTATACTTCCCCTTCTTCCCCTAGACTTCGCCTAGACTTCCACTTCTTCCCCTAGACTTCCCCTTCTTCCCCTAGACTTCCCCTGGACTTCCCCTTTCCTCTATACTTCCCCTTCTTCCCCTAGACTTCCCCTAGATTTCCCCTTCCCTCTATACTTCCCCTTCTTCCCCTAGACTTCCCCTAGACTTCCCCTTCCCTCTATACTTCCCCTTCTTCCCCTAGACTTCCCCTTCTTCCCCTAGACTTCCTCTTCTTCCCCTAGACTTCCCCTAGACTTCCCCTTCCCTCTATACTTCCCCTTCTTCCCCTAGACTTCCCCTTCCCTCTATACTTCCCCTTCTTCCCCTAGACTTCCCCTTCTTCTCCTAGACTTCCCCTTCTTCCCCTAGACTTCCCCTTCCCTCTATACTTCCCCTTCTTCCCCTAGACTTCTCCTAGACTTCCACTTCTTCCCCTAGACTTCCCCTTCTTCCCCTAGATTTCCCCTAGACTTCCCCTTCCCTCTATACTTCCCCTTCTTCCCCTAGACTTCCCCTTCTTCCCCTAGACTTCCCCTTCTTCCCCTAGACTTCCCCTTCCCTCTATACTTCCCCTTCTTCCCCTAGACTTCCCCTTCTTCCCCTAGACTTCCCCTTCTTCCCCTAGACTTCCCCTTCCCTCTATACTTCCCCTTCTTCCCCTAGACTTCCCCTAGACTTCCCTTCCCTCTATACTTCCCCTTCTTCCCCTAGACTTCCCCTAGACTTCCCCTTCCCTCTCTACTTCCCCTTCTTCCCCTAGACTTCCCCTTCTTCCCCTAGACTTCCCCTTCTTCCCCTAGACTTCCCCTTCCCTCTATACTTCCCCTTCTTCCCCTAGACTTCCCCTAGATTTCCCCTTCCCTCTATACTTCCCCTTCTTCCCCTAGACTTCCCCTTCTTCCCCTAGACTTCCCCTTCCCTCTATACTGCCCCTTCTTCCATTAGACTTCCCCTTCCCTCTATACTTCCCCTCCTTCCCCTAGACTTCCCCTAGACTTCCCCTTCTTCCCCTAGACTTCCCCTTCTTCCCATAGACTTCCCCTTCTTCCCCTAGACTTCCCCTTCCCTCTATACTTCCCCTTCTTCCATTAGACTTCCCCTTCCCTCTATACTTCCCCTCCTTCCCCTAGACTTCCCCTAGACTTCCCCTTCTTCCCCTAGACTTCCCCTAGACTTCCCCTTCCCTCTATACTTCCCCTTCTTCCCCTAGACTAACCCTTCCCTCTATACTTCCCCTTCTTCCCCTAGACTTCCCCTTCTTCCCCTAGACTTCCTCTTCTTCCCCTAGACTTCCCCTAGACTTCCCCTTCCCTCTATACTTCCCCTTCTTCCCCTAGACTTCCCCTTCCCTCTATACTTCCCCTTCTTCCCCTAGACTTCCCCTTCTTCTCCTAGACTTCCCCTTCTTCCCCTAGACTTCCCCTTCCCTCTATACTTCCCCTTCTTCCCCTAGACTTCGCCTAGACTTCCACTTCTTCCCCTAGACTTCCCCTTCTTCCCCTAGATTTCCCCTAGACTTCCCCTTCCCTCTATACTTCCCCTTCTTCCCCTAGACTTCCCCTTCTTCCCCTAGACTTCCCCTTCTTCCCCTAGACTTCCCCTTCCCTCTATACTTCCCCTTCTTCCCCTAGACTTCCCCTTCTTCCCCTAGACTTCCCCTTCTTCCCCTAGACTTCCCCTTCCCTCTATACTTCCCCTTCTTCCCCTAGACTTCCCCTAGACTTCCCTTCCCTCTATACTTCCCCTTCTTCCCCTAGACTTCCCCTAGACTTCCCCTTCCCTCTCTACTTCCCCTTCTTCCCCTAGACTTCCCCTTCTTCCCCTAGACTTCCCCTTCTTCCCCTAGACTTCCCCTTCCCTCTATACTTCCCCTTCTTCCCCTAGACTTCCCCTAGACTTCCCCTTCCCTCTATACTTCCCCTTCTTCCCCTAGACTTCCCCTTCTTCCCCTAGACTTCCCCTTCCCTCTATACTGCCCCTTCTTCCCCTAGACTTCTCCTAGACTTCCCCTTCCATCTATACTGCCCGTTCTTCCCCTAGACTTCCCCTGGACTTCCCCTTTCCTCTATACTTCCCCTTCTTCCCCTAGACTTCCCCTAGATTTCCCCTTCCCTCTATACTTCCCCTTCTTCCCCTAGACTTCCCCTAGACTTCCCCTTCCCTCTATACTTCCCCTTCTTCCCCTAGACTTCCCCTTCTTCCCCTAGACTTCCTCTTCTTCCCCTAGACTTCCCCTAGACTTCCCCTTCCCTCTATACTTCCCCTTCTTCCCCTAGACTTCCCCTTCCCTCTATACTTCCCCTTCTTCCCCTAGACTTCCCCTTCCCTCTATACTTCCCCTTCTTCCCCTAGACTTCGCCTAGACTTCCACTTCTTCCCCTAGACTTCCCCTTCTTCCCCTAGACTTCCCCTGGACTTGCCCTTTCCTCTATACTTCCCCTTCTTCCCCTAGACTTCCCCTAGATTTCCCCTTCCCTCTATACTTCCCCTTCTTCCCCTAGACTTCCCCTAGACTTCCCCTTCCCTCTATACTTCCCCTTCTTCCCCTAGACTTCCCCTTCTTCCCCTAGACTTCCTCTTCTTCCCCTAGACTTCCCCTAGACTTCCCCTTCCCTCTATACTTCCCCTTCTTCCCCTAGACTTCCCCTTCCCTCTATACTTCCCCTTCTTCCCCTAGACTTCCCCTTCTTCTCCTAGACTTCCCCTTCTTCCCCTAGACTTCCCCTTCCCTCTATACTTCCCCTTCTTCCCCTAGACTTCTCCTAGACTTCCACTTCTTCCCCTAGACTTCCCCTTCTTCCCCTAGATTTCCCCTAGACTTCCCCTTCCCTCTATACTTCCCCTTCTTCCCCTAGACTTCCCCTTCTTCCCCTAGACTTCCCCTTCTTCCCCTAGACTTCCCCTTCCCTCTATACTTCCCCTTCTTCCCCTAGACTTCCCCTTCTTCCCCTAGACTTCCCCTTCTTCCCCTAGACTTCCCCTTCCCTCTATACTTCCCCTTCTTCCCCTAGACTTCCCCTAGACTTCCCTTCCCTCTATACTTCCCCTTCTTCCCCTAGACTTCCCCTAGACTTCCCCTTCCCTCTCTACTTCCCCTTCTTCCCCTAGACTTCCCCTTCTTCCCCTAGACTTCCCCTTCTTCCCCTAGACTTCCCCTTCCCTCTATACTTCCCCTTCTTCCCCTAGACTTCCCCTAGATTTCCCCTTCCCTCTATACTTCCCCTTCTTCCCCTAGACTTCCCCTTCCCTCTATACTGCCCCTTCTTCCATTAGACTTCCCCTTCCCTCTATACTTCCCCTCCTTCCCCTAGACTTCCCCTAGACTTCCCCTTCTTCCCCTAGACTTCCCCTTCTTCCCATAGACTTCCCCTTCTTCCCCTAGACTTCCCCTTCCCTCTATACTTCCCCTTCTTCCATTAGACTTCCCCTTCCCTCTATACTTCCCCTCCTTCCCCTAGACTTCCCCTAGACTTCCCCTTCTTCCCCTAGACTTCCCCTAGACTTCCCCTTCCCTCTATACTTCCCCTTCTTCCCCTAGACTAACCCTTCCCTCTATACTTCCCCTTCTTCCCCTAGACTTCCCCTTCTTCCCCTAGACTTCCTCTTCTTCCCCTAGACTTCCCCTAGACTTCCCCTTCCCTCTATACTTCCCCTTCTTCCCCTAGACTTCCCCTTCCCTCTATACTTCCCCTTCTTCCCCTAGACTTCCCCTTCTTCTCCTAGACTTCCCCTTCTTCCCCTAGACTTCCCCTTCCCTCTATACTTCCCCTTCTTCCCCTAGACTTCGCCTAGACTTCCACTTCTTCCCCTAGACTTCCCCTTCTTCCCCTAGATTTCCCCTAGACTTCCCCTTCCCTCTATACTTCCCCTTCTTCCCCTAGACTTCCCCTTCTTCCCCTAGACTTCCCCTTCTTCCCCTAGACTTCCCCTTCCCTCTATACTTCCCCTTCTTCCCCTAGACTTCCCCTTCTTCCCCTAGACTTCCCCTTCTTCCCCTAGACTTCCCCTTCCCTCTATACTTCCCCTTCTTCCCCTAGACTTCCCCTAGACTTCCCTTCCCTCTATACTTCCCCTTCTTCCCCTAGACTTCCCCTAGACTTCCCCTTCCCTCTCTACTTCCCCTTCTTCCCCTAGACTTCCCCTTCTTCCCCTAGACTTCCCCTTCTTCCCCTAGACTTCCCCTTCCCTCTATACTTCCCCTTCTTCCCCTAGACTTCCCCTAGACTTCCCCTTCCCTCTATACTTCCCCTTCTTCCCCTAGACTTCCCCTTCTTCCCCTAGACTTCCCCTTCCCTCTATACTGCCCCTTCTTCCCCTAGACTTCTCCTAGACTTCCCCTTCCATCTATACTGCCCGTTCTTCCCCTAGACTTCCCCTGGACTTCCCCTTTCCTCTATACTTCCCCTTCTTCCCCTAGACTTCCCCTAGATTTCCCCTTCCCTCTATACTTCCCCTTCTTCCCCTAGACTTCCCCTAGACTTCCCCTTCCCTCTATACTTCCCCTTCTTCCCCTAGACTTCCCCTTCTTCCCCTAGACTTCCTCTTCTTCCCCTAGACTTCCCCTAGACTTCCCCTTCCCTCTATACTTCCCCTTCTTCCCCTAGACTTCCCCTTCCCTCTATACTTCCCCTTCTTCCCCTAGACTTCCCCTTCTTCTCCTAGACTTCCCCTTCTTCCCCTAGACTTCCCCTTCCCTCTATACTTCCCCTGCTTCCCCTAGACTTCGCCTAGACTTCCACTTCTTCCCCTAGACTTCCCCTTCTTCCCCTAGATTTCCCCTAGACTTCCCCTTCCCTCTATACTTCCCCTTCTTCCCCTAGACTTCCCCTTCTTCCCCTAGACTTCCCCTTCTTCCCCTAGACTTCCCCTTCCCTCTATACTTCCCCTTCTTCCCCTAGACTTCCCCTTCTTCCCCTAGACTTCCCCTTCTTCCCCTAGACTTCCCCTTCCCTCTATACTTCCCCTTCTTCCCCTAGACTTCCCCTAGACTTCCCTTCCCTCTATACTTCCCCTTCTTCCCCTAGACTTCCCCTAGACTTCCCCTTCCCTCTCTACTTCCCCTTCTTCCCCTAGACTTCCCCTTCTTCCCCTAGACTTCCCCTTCTTCCCCTAGACTTCCCCTTCCCTCTATACTTCCCCTTCTTCCCCTAGACTTCCCCTAGATTTCCCCTTCCCTCTATACTTCCCCTTCTTCCCCTAGACTTCCCCTTCTTCCCCTAGACTTCCCCTTCCCTCTATACTGCCCCTTCTTCCCCTAGACTTCTCCTAGACTTCCCCTTCCCTCTATACTGCCCCTTCTTCCCCTAGACTTCCCCTGGACTTCCCCTTTCCTCTATACTTCCCCTTCTTCCCCTAGACTTCCCCTAGATTTCCCCTTCCCTCTATACTTCCCCTTCTTCCCCTAGACTTCCCCTAGACTTCCCCTTCCCTCTATACTTCCCCTTCTTCCCCTAGACTTCCCCTAGACTTCCCCTTCCCTCTATACTTCCCCTTCTTCCCCTAGACTTCCCCTTCCCTCTATACTTCCCCTTCTTCCCCTAGACTTCCCCTAGACTTCCCCTTCCCTCTATACTTCCCCTTCTTCCCCTATTCTACCCCTGGACTTCCCCTTCCCTCTATACTTCCCCTTCTTCCCCTAGACTTCCCCTTCTTCCCCTAGACTTCTCCTTCTTCCCCTAGACTAAGCTTTCTTCCCCTAGACTTCCCCTTCTTCCCCTAGACTTCCCTTCTTCCCCGAGACTTCCCCTAGACTTCCCCTTCTTCCCCTAGACTTCCCCTTCTTCCCGTAGATTTCCCCTTCTTCCCCGAGACTTCCCCTAGACTTCCCCTTCCCTCTATACTTCCCCTTCTTCCCCTAGACTTCCCCTTCTTCCCCGAGACTTCCCCTAGACTTCCCCTTCCCTGTATACTTCCCCTTCTTCCCCTAGACTTCCCCTTCTTCCCCTAGACTTCCCCTTCTTCCCTTAGATTTCCCCTTCTTCCCCGAGACTTCCCCTAGACTTCTTCTTCCCTCTATACTTCCCCTTCTTCCCCTAGACTTCCCCTTCTTCTCCTAGACTTCCCCTTCTTCCCCTAGACTTCCCCTTCCCTCTATACTTCCCCTTCTTCCCCTAGACTTCCCCTAGACTTCCACTTCTTCCCCTAGACTTCCCCTTCTTCCCCTAGACTTCCCCTAGACTTCCCCTTCCCTCTATACTTCCCCTTCTTCTCCTAGACTTCCCCTTCTTCCCCTAGACTTCCCCTTCTTCCCCTAGACTTCCCCTTCTTCCCTTAGACTTCCCCTTCTTCCCCTAGACTTCCCCTTCTTCCCCTAGACTTCCCCTTCTTCCCTAGACTTCCCCTAGACTTCCCCTTGCCTCTATACTTCCCCTTCTTCCCCTAGACTTTCTCTTCCCTCTATACTTCCCCTTCTTCCCCTAGACTTCCCCTTCTTCCCCTAGACTACCCCATCTTCCCCTAGACTTCCCCTTCCCTCTATACTTCCCCTTCTTCCCCTAGACTTCCCCTAGACTTCCCTTCCCTCTATACTTCCCCTTCTTCCCCTAGACTTCCCCTTCCCTCTATACTTCCCCTTCTTCCCCTAGACTTCCCCTAGACGTCCCCTTCCGTCTATACTTCCCCTTCTTCCCCTAGTCTACCCCTGGACTTCCCCTTCCCTCTATACTTCCCCTTCTTCCCCTAGACTTCCCCTTCTTCCCCTAGACTTCCCCTTCTTCCCCTAGACTAAGCTTTCTTCCCCTAGACTTCCCCTTCTTCCCCTAGACTTCCCTTCTTCCCCGAGACTTCCCCTATACTTCCCCTACTTTCCCTAGACTTCCCCTACACTTTCCCTTCCCTCTATACTTCCCCTTCTTCCCCTAGACTTACCCTTCTTCTCCTAGACTTCCCCTTCTTCCCCTAGACTTCCCCTTCCCTCTATACTTCCCCTTCTTCCCCTAGACTTCCCCTAGACTTCCACTTCTTCCCCTAGACTTCCCCTTCTTCCCCTAGACTTCCCCTAGACTTCCCCTTCCCTCTATACTTCCCCTTCTTCCCCTAGACTTCCCCTTCTTCCCCTAGACTTCCCCTTCTTCCCCTAGACTTCCCCTAGACTTCCCATTCCTTCTATACTTCCCCTTCTTCCCCTAGACTTTCTCTTCCCTCTATACTTCCCCTTCTTCCCCTAGACTTCCCCTTCTTCCCCTAGACTTCCCCTTCCGTCTATACTTCCCCTTCTTCCCCTAGACTTCCCCTAGACTTCCCTTCCCTCTATACTTCCCCTTCTTCCCCTAGACTTCCCCTAGACTTCCCCTTCCCTCTCTACTTCCCCTTCTTCCCCTAGACTTCCCCTTCTTCCCCTAGACTTCCCCTTCTTCCCCTAGACTTCCCCTTCTTCCCCTAGACTTCCCCTTTTTCCCCTAGACTTCCCCTTCCCTCTATACTTCCTCTTCTTCCCCTAGACTTCCCCTTCTTCCCCTAGACTTCCACTTCTTCCCCTAGACTTCCCCTAGACTTCCCCTTCCCTCTATACTTCCCCTTCTTCCCCTAGACTTTCTCTTCCCTCTATACTTCCCCTTCTTCCCCTAGACTTCCCCTTCTTCCCCTAGACTTCCCCTTCTTCCCCTAGACTTCCCCTTCCCTCTATACTTCCCCTTCTTCCCCTAGACTTCCCCTAGACTTCCCTTCCCTCTATACTTCCCCTTCTTCCCCGAGACTTCCCCTAGACTTCCCCTTCCCTCTCTACTTCCCCTTCTTCCCCTAGACTTCCCCTTCTTCCCCTAGACTTCCCCTTCTTCCCCTAGACTTCCCCTTCCCTCTATACTTCCCCTTCTTCCATTAGACTTCCCCTTCCCTCTATACTTCCCCTTCTTCCCCTAGACTTCCCCTAGACTTCCCCTTCTTCCCCTAGACTTCCCCTAGACTTCCCCTTCCCTCTATACTTCCCCTACTTCCCCTAGACTTCCCCTTCCCTCTATACTTCCCCTTCTTCCCCTAGACTTCCCCTTCTTCCCCTAGACTTCCTCTTCTTCCCCTGGACTTCCCCTTCCCTCTATACTTCCCCTTCTTCCCCTAGACTTCCCCTTCTTCCCTTAGACTTCCCCTTCTTCCCCTAGACTTCCCCTTCCCTCTATACTTCCCCTGCTTCCCCTAGACTTCCCCTTCTTCCCCTAGACTTCCCCTAGACTTCCCTTCCCTCTATACTTCCCCTTCTTCCCCTAGACTTCCTCTAGACTTCCCCTTCCCTCTCTACTTCCCCTTCTTCCCCTAGACTTCCCCTTCTTCCCCTAGACTTCCCCTTCTTCCCCTAGACTTCCTCTTCCCTCTATACTTCCCCTTCTTCCATTAGAGTTCCCCTTCCCTCTATACTTCCCCTGCTTCCCCTAGACTTCCCCTAGTCTTCCCCTTCTTCCCCTAGACTTCCCCTAGACTTCCCCTTCCCTCTATACTTCCCCTTCTTCCCCTAGACTTCCCCTTCCTCCTATACTTCCCCTTCTTCCCCTAGACTTCCCCTTCTTCCCCTAGACTTCCTCTTCTTCCCCTATACTTCCTCTTCCCTCTATACTTCCCCTTCTTCCCCTAGACTTCCCCTTCTTCCCCTAGACTTCCCCTTCTTCCCTTAGACTTCCCCTTCTTCCCCTATACTTCCCCTTCCCTCTATACTTCCCCAGCTTCCCCTAGACTTCCCCTAGACGTCCCCTTCTTCCCTTAGACTTCCCCTAGACTTCCCTTCCCTCTATACTTCCCCTTCTTCCCCTAGATTTCCCCTAGACTTCCCCTTCCCTCTCTACTTCCCCTTCTTCCCCTAGACTTCCCCTTCTTCCCCTAGACTTCCCCTTCTTCCCCTAGACTTCCCCTTCCCTCTATACTTCCCCTTCTTCCATTAGACTTCCCCTTCCCTCTATACTTCCCCTGCTTCCCCTAGACTTCCCCTAGACTTCCCCTTCTTCCCCTAGACTTCCCCTAGACTTCCCCTTCCCTCTATACTTCCCCTTCTTCCCCTAGACTAACCCTTCCCTATATACTTCCCCTTCTTCCCCTAGACTTCCCCTTCTTCCCCTAGACTTCCCCTTCCCCTTCTTCCCCTAGACTTCCCCTTCTTCCCCTAGACTTCCCCTTCTTCCCTTAGACTTCCCCTTCCCTCTATACTTCCCCTTCTTCCATTAGTCTTCCCCTTCCCTCTATACTTCCCCTGCTTCCCCTAGACTTCCCCTAGTCTTCCCCTTCTTCCCCTAGACTGCCCCTAGACTTCCCCTTCCCTCTATACTTCCCCTTCTTCCCCTAGACTTCCCCTTCCCCCTATACTACCCCTTCTTCCCCTAGACTTCCCCTTCTTCCCCTAGACTTCCTCTTCTTCCCATAGACTTCCCCTTCCTCTATACTTCCCCTTCTTCCCCTAGACTTCCCCTTCTTCCCTTAGACTTCCCCTTCTTCCCCTAGACTTCCCCTTCTTCCCTTAGACTTCCCCTTCTTCCCCTATATTTCCCCTTCCCTCTATACTTCCCCGGCTTCCCCTAGACTTCCCCTAGACGTCCCCTTCTTCCCCTAGACTTCCCCTAGACTTCCCTTCCCTCTATACTTCCCCTTCTTCCCCTAGACTTCCCCTAGACTTCCCCTTCCCTCTCTACTTCCCCTTCTTCCCCTAGACTTCCCCTTCTTCCCCAAGACTTCCCCTTCTTCCCCTAGACTTCCCCTTCCCTCTATACTTCCCCTTCTTCCATTAGACTTCCCCTTCCCTCTATACTTCCCCTGCTTCCCCTAGACTTCCCCTAGACTTCCCCTTCCCTCTCTACTTCCCCTTCTTCCCCTAGACTTCCCCTTCTTCCCCTAGACTTCCCCTTCTTCCCCTAGACTTTCCCTTCCCTCTATACTTCCCCTTCTTCCATTAGACTTCCCCTTCCCTCTATACTTCCCCTGCTTCCCCTAGACTTCCCCTAGACTTCCACTTCTTCCCCTAGACTTCCCCTTCTTCCCCTAGACTTCCCCTAGACTTCCCCTTCCCTCTATACTTCCCCTTCTTCTCCTAGACTTCCCCTTCTTCCCCTAGACTTCCCCTTCTTCCCCTAGACTTCCCCTTCTTCCCTTAGACTTCCCCTTCTTCCCCTAGACTTCCCCTTCTTCCCCTAGACTTCCCCTTCTTCCCTAGACTTCCCCTAGACTTCCCCTTGCCTCTATACTTCCCCTTCTTCCCCTAGACTTTCTCTTCCCTCTATACTTCCCCTTCTTCCCCTAGACTTCCCCTTCTTCCCCTAGACTACCCCATCTTCCCCTAGACTTCCCCTTCCCTCTATACTTCCCCTTCTTCCCCTAGACTTCCCCTAGACTTCCCTTCCCTCTATACTTCCCCTTCTTCCCCTAGACTTCCCCTTCCCTCTATACTTCCCCTTCTTCCCCTAGACTTCCCCTAGACGTCCCCTTCCGTCTATACTTCCCCTTCTTCCCCTAGTCTACCCCTGGACTTCCCCTTCCCTCTATACTTCCCCTTCTTCCCCTAGACTTCCCCTTCTTCCCCTAGACTTCCCCTTCTTCCCCTAGACTAAGCTTTCTTCCCCTAGACTTCCCCTTCTTCCCCTAGACTTCCCTTCTTCCCCGAGACTTCCCCTATACTTCCCCTACTTTCCCTAGACTTCCCCTACACTTTCCCTTCCCTCTATACTTCCCCTTCTTCCCCTAGACTTACCCTTCTTCTCCTAGACTTCCCCTTCTTCCCCTAGACTTCCCCTTCCCTCTATACTTCCCCTTCTTCCCCTAGACTTCCCCTAGACTTCCACTTCTTCCCCTAGACTTCCCCTTCTTCCCCTAGACTTCCCCTAGACTTCCCCTTCCCTCTATACTTCCCCTTCTTCCCCTAGACTTCCCCTTCTTCCCCTAGACTTCCCCTTCTTCCCCTAGACTTCCCCTAGACTTCCCATTCCTTCTATACTTCCCCTTCTTCCCCTAGACTTTCTCTTCCCTCTATACTTCCCCTTCTTCCCCTAGACTTCCCCTTCTTCCCCTAGACTTCCCCTTCCGTCTATACTTCCCCTTCTTCCCCTAGACTTCCCCTAGACTTCCCTTCCCTCTATACTTCCCCTTCTTCCCCTAGACTTCCCCTAGACTTCCCCTTCCCTCTCTACTTCCCCTTCTTCCCCTAGACTTCCCCTTCTTCCCCTAGACTTCCCCTTCTTCCCCTAGACTTCCCCTTCTTCCCCTAGACTTCCCCTTTTTCCCCTAGACTTCCCCTTCCCTCTATACTTCCTCTTCTTCCCCTAGACTTCCCCTTCTTCCCCTAGACTTCCACTTCTTCCCCTAGACTTCCCCTAGACTTCCCCTTCCCTCTATACTTCCCCTTCTTCCCCTAGACTTTCTCTTCCCTCTATACTTCCCCTTCTTCCCCTAGACTTCCCCTTCTTCCCCTAGACTTCCCCTTCTTCCCCTAGACTTCCCCTTCCCTCTATACTTCCCCTTCTTCCCCTAGACTTCCCCTAGACTTCCCTTCCCTCTATACTTCCCCTTCTTCCCCGAGACTTCCCCTAGACTTCCCCTTCCCTCTCTACTTCCCCTTCTTCCCCTAGACTTCCCCTTCTTCCCCTAGACTTCCCCTTCTTCCCCTAGACTTCCCCTTCCCTCTATACTTCCCCTTCTTCCATTAGACTTCCCCTTCCCTCTATACTTCCCCTTCTTCCCCTAGACTTCCCCTAGACTTCCCCTTCTTCCCCTAGACTTCCCCTAGACTTCCCCTTCCCTCTATACTTCCCCTACTTCCCCTAGACTTCCCCTTCCCTCTATACTTCCCCTTCTTCCCCTAGACTTCCCCTTCTTCCCCTAGACTTCCTCTTCTTCCCCTGGACTTCCCCTTCCCTCTATACTTCCCCTTCTTCCCCTAGACTTCCCCTTCTTCCCTTAGACTTCCCCTTCTTCCCCTAGACTTCCCCTTCCCTCTATACTTCCCCTGCTTCCCCTAGACTTCCCCTTCTTCCCCTAGACTTCCCCTAGACTTCCCTTCCCTCTATACTTCCCCTTCTTCCCCTAGACTTCCTCTAGACTTCCCCTTCCCTCTCTACTTCCCCTTCTTCCCCTAGACTTCCCCTTCTTCCCCTAGACTTCCCCTTCTTCCCCTAGACTTCCTCTTCCCTCTATACTTCCCCTTCTTCCATTAGAGTTCCCCTTCCCTCTATACTTCCCCTGCTTCCCCTAGACTTCCCCTAGTCTTCCCCTTCTTCCCCTAGACTTCCCCTAGACTTCCCCTTCCCTCTATACTTCCCCTTCTTCCCCTAGACTTCCCCTTCCTCCTATACTTCCCCTTCTTCCCCTAGACTTCCCCTTCTTCCCCTAGACTTCCTCTTCTTCCCCTATACTTCCTCTTCCCTCTATACTTCCCCTTCTTCCCCTAGACTTCCCCTTCTTCCCCTAGACTTCCCCTTCTTCCCTTAGACTTCCCCTTCTTCCCCTATACTTCCCCTTCCCTCTATACTTCCCCAGCTTCCCCTAGACTTCCCCTAGACGTCCCCTTCTTCCCTTAGACTTCCCCTAGACTTCCCTTCCCTCTATACTTCCCCTTCTTCCCCTAGATTTCCCCTAGACTTCCCCTTCCCTCTCTACTTCCCCTTCTTCCCCTAGACTTCCCCTTCTTCCCCTAGACTTCCCCTTCTTCCCCTAGACTTCCCCTTCCCTCTATACTTCCCCTTCTTCCATTAGACTTCCCCTTCCCTCTATACTTCCCCTGCTTCCCCTAGACTTCCCCTAGACTTCCCCTTCTTCCCCTAGACTTCCCCTAGACTTCCCCTTCCCTCTATACTTCCCCTTCTTCCCCTAGACTAACCCTTCCCTATATACTTCCCCTTCTTCCCCTAGACTTCCCCTTCTTCCCCTAGACTTCCCCTTCCCCTTCTTCCCCTAGACTTCCCCTTCTTCCCCTAGACTTCCCCTTCTTCCCTTAGACTTCCCCTTCCCTCTATACTTCCCCTTCTTCCATTAGTCTTCCCCTTCCCTCTATACTTCCCCTGCTTCCCCTAGACTTCCCCTAGTCTTCCCCTTCTTCCCCTAGACTGCCCCTAGACTTCCCCTTCCCTCTATACTTCCCCTTCTTCCCCTAGACTTCCCCTTCCCCCTATACTACCCCTTCTTCCCCTAGACTTCCCCTTCTTCCCCTAGACTTCCTCTTCTTCCCATAGACTTCCCCTTCCTCTATACTTCCCCTTCTTCCCCTAGACTTCCCCTTCTTCCCTTAGACTTCCCCTTCTTCCCCTAGACTTCCCCTTCTTCCCTTAGACTTCCCCTTCTTCCCCTATATTTCCCCTTCCCTCTATACTTCCCCGGCTTCCCCTAGACTTCCCCTAGACGTCCCCTTCTTCCCCTAGACTTCCCCTAGACTTCCCTTCCCTCTATACTTCCCCTTCTTCCCCTAGACTTCCCCTAGACTTCCCCTTCCCTCTCTACTTCCCCTTCTTCCCCTAGACTTCCCCTTCTTCCCCAAGACTTCCCCTTCTTCCCCTAGACTTCCCCTTCCCTCTATACTTCCCCTTCTTCCATTAGACTTCCCCTTCCCTCTATACTTCCCCTGCTTCCCCTAGACTTCCCCTAGACTTCCCCTTCCCTCTCTACTTCCCCTTCTTCCCCTAGACTTCCCCTTCTTCCCCTAGACTTCCCCTTCTTCCCCTAGACTTTCCCTTCCCTCTATACTTCCCCTTCTTCCATTAGACTTCCCCTTCCCTCTATACTTCCCCTGCTTCCCCTAGACTTCCCCTAGTCTTCCCCTTCTTCCCCTAGACTTCTCCTAGACTTCCCCTTCCCTCTATACTTCCCCTTCTTCCCCTAGACTTCCCCTTCCCTCTATACTTCCCCTTCTTCCCCTAGACTTCCTCTTCTTCCCCTAGACTTCCCCTTCCCTCTATACTTCCCCTTCTTCCCCTAGACTTCCCCTTTTTCCCTTAGACTTCCCCTTCTTCCCCTAGACTTCCCCTTCTTCCCTTAGACTTCCCCTTCTTCCCCTAGACTTCCCCTTTTTCCCTTAGACTTCCCCTGCTTCCCCTAGACTTCCCCTAGACGTCCCCTTCTTCCCCTAGACTTCCCCTAGACTTCCCTTCCCTCTATACTTCCCCTTCTTCCCCTAGACTTCCCCTAGACTTCCCCTACCCTCTCTACTTCCCCTTCTTCCCCTAGACTTCCCCTTCTTCCCCTAGACTTCCCCTTCTTCCCCTAGACTTCCCCTTCCCTCTATACTTCCCCTTCTTCCATTAGACTTCCCCTTCCCTCTATACTTCCCCTGCTTCCCCTAGACTTCCCCTAGACTTCCCCTTCTTCCCCTAGACTTCCCCTAGACTTCCCCTTCCCTCTATACTTCCCCTTCTTCCCCTAGACTTCCCCTTCCCTCTATACTTCCCCTTCTTCCCCTAGACTTCCCCTAGACTTCCCTTCCCTCTATACTTCCCCTTCTTCCCCTAGACTTCCCCTAGACTTCCCCTTCCCTCTCTACTTCCCCTTCTTCCCCTAGACTTCCCCTTCTTCCCCTAGACTTCCCCTTCTTCCCCTAAACTTCCCCTTCTTCCCCTATACTTCCCCTTCCCTCTATACTTCCCCTTCTTCCCCTAGACTTCCCCTAGACTTCCCCTTCCCTCTATACTTCCCCTTCTTCCCCTAGACTTCCCCTAGACTTCCCCTTCCCTCTATACTTCCCCTTCTTCCCCTAGACTTCCCCTTCCCTCTATACTTCCCCTTCTCCCCTAGACTTCCCCTTTTTCCCTTAGACTTCCCCTGCTTCCCCTAGACTTCCCCTAGACGTCCCCTTCTTCCCCTAGACTTCCCCTAGACTTCCCTTCCCTCTATACTTCCCCTTCTTCCCCTAGACTTCCCCTAGACTTCCCCTACCCTCTCTACTTCCCCTTCTTCCCCTAGACTTCCCCTTCTTCCCCTAGACTTCCCCTTCTTCCCCTAGACTTCCCCTTCCCTCTATACTTCCCCTTCTTCCATTAGACTTCCCCTTCCCTCTATACTTCCCCTGCTTCCCCTAGACTTCCCCTAGACTTCCCCTTCTTCCCCTAGACTTCCCCTAGACTTCCCCTTCCCTCTATACTTCCCCTTCTTCCCCTAGACTTCCCCTTCCCTCTATACTTCCCCTTCTTCCCCTAGACTTCCCCTAGACTTCCCTTCCCTCTATACTTCCCCTTCTTCCCCTAGACTTCCCCTAGACTTCCCCTTCCCTCTCTACTTCCCCTTCTTCCCCTAGACTTCCCCTTCTTCCCCTAGACTTCCCCTTCTTCCCCTAAACTTCCCCTTCTTCCCCTATACTTCCCCTTCCCTCTATACTTCCCCTTCTTCCCCTAGACTTCCCCTAGACTTCCCCTTCCCTCTATACTTCCCCTTCTTCCCCTAGACTTCCCCTAGACTTCCCCTTCCCTCTATACTTCCCCTTCTTCCCCTAGACTTCCCCTTCCCTCTATACTTCCCCTTCTCCCCTAGACTTCCGCTAGACTTCCCCTTCCCTCTATACTTCCCCTTCTTCCCCTAGACTTCCCCTTCCCTCTATACTTCCCCTTCTTCCCCTAGACTTCCCCTAGACTTCCCCTTCTTCCCCTAGACTTCCCCTTTTTCCCCTAGACTTCCCCTTCCCTCTATACTTCCTCCTCTTCCCCTAGACTTCCCCTTCTTCCCCTAGACTTCCCCTTCTTCCCCTAGACTTCCCCTAGACTTCCCCTTTCCTCTATATTTCCTCTTCTTTCCCTAGACTTCCACTAGACGTCCCCTTCCCTCTATACTTCCCCTTCTCCCCTAGACTTCCCCTAGACTTCCCCTTCCCTCTATACTTCCCCTTCTTCCCCTAGACTTCCCCTAGACTTCCCCTTCTTCCCCTAGACTTCCCCTTTTTCCCCTAGACTTCCCCTTCCCTCTATACTTCCTCTTCTTCCCCTAGACTTCCCCTTCTTCCCCTAGACTTCCACTTCTTCCCCTAGACTTTCCGTAGACTTCCCCTTCCCTCTATACCTTCCCTTCTTCCCCTTCTTCCCCTAGACTTCCCCTTCTTCCCTTAGACTTCCCCTGGACTTCCCCTTCCCTCTATACTTCCCCTTCTTCCCCTAGACTTTCTCTTCCCTCTATACTTCCCCTTCTTCCCCTAGACTTCCCCTTCTTCCCCTAGACTTCCCCTTCTTCCCCTAGACTTCTCCTTCTTCCCCTAGACTAAGCTTTCTTCCCCTAGACTTCCCCTTCTTCCCCTAGACTTCCCTTCTTCCCCGAGACTTCCCCTAGACTTCCCCTTCTTCCCCTAGACTTCCCCTTCTTCCCTTAGATTTCCCCTTCTTCCCCGAGACTTCCCCTAGACTTCCCCTTCCCTCTATACTTCCCCTTCTTCCCCTAGACTTCCCCTTCTTCCCCGAGACTTCCCCTAGACTTCCCCTTCCCTGTATACTTCCCCTTCTTCCCCTAGACTTCCCCTTCTTCCCCTAGACTTCCCCTTCTTCCCTTAGATTTCCCCTTCTTCCCCGAGACTTCCCCTAGACTTCTTCTTCCCTCTATACTTCCCCTTCTTCCCCTAGACTTCCCCTTCTTCTCCTAGACTTCCCCTTCTTCCCCTAGACTTCCCCTTCCCTCTATACTTCCCCTTCTTCCCCTAGACTTCCCCTAGACTTCCACTTCTTCCCCTAGACTTCCCCTTCTTCCCCTAGACTTCCCCTAGACTTCCCCTTCCCTCTATACTTCCCCTTCTTCTCCTAGACTTCCCCTTCTTCCCCTAGACTTCCCCTTCTTCCCCTAGACTTCCCCTTCTTCCCTTAGACTTCCCCTTCTTCCCCTAGACTTCCCCTTCTTCCCCTAGACTTCCCCTTCTTCCCTAGACTTCCCCTAGACTTCCCCTTGCCTCTATACTTCCCCTTCTTCCCCTAGACTTTCTCTTCCCTCTATACTTCCCCTTCTTCCCCTAGACTTCCCCTTCTTCCCCTAGACTACCCCATCTTCCCCTAGACTTCCCCTTCCCTCTATACTTCCCCTTCTTCCCCTAGACTTCCCCTAGACTTCCCTTCCCTCTATACTTCCCCTTCTTCCCCTAGACTTCCCCTTCCCTCTATACTTCCCCTTCTTCCCCTAGACTTCCCCTAGACGTCCCCTTCCGTCTATACTTCCCCTTCTTCCCCTAGTCTACCCCTGGACTTCCCCTTCCCTCTATACTTCCCCTTCTTCCCCTAGACTTCCCCTTCTTCCCCTAGACTTCCCCTTCTTCCCCTAGACTAAGCTTTCTTCCCCTAGACTTCCCCTTCTTCCCCTAGACTTCCCTTCTTCCCCGAGACTTCCCCTATACTTCCCCTACTTTCCCTAGACTTCCCCTACACTTTCCCTTCCCTCTATACTTCCCCTTCTTCCCCTAGACTTACCCTTCTTCTCCTAGACTTCCCCTTCTTCCCCTAGACTTCCCCTTCCCTCTATACTTCCCCTTCTTCCCCTAGACTTCCCCTAGACTTCCACTTCTTCCCCTAGACTTCCCCTTCTTCCCCTAGACTTCCCCTAGACTTCCCCTTCCCTCTATACTTCCCCTTCTTCCCCTAGACTTCCCCTTCTTCCCCTAGACTTCCCCTTCTTCCCCTAGACTTCCCCTAGACTTCCCATTCCTTCTATACTTCCCCTTCTTCCCCTAGACTTTCTCTTCCCTCTATACTTCCCCTTCTTCCCCTAGACTTCCCCTTCTTCCCCTAGACTTCCCCTTCCGTCTATACTTCCCCTTCTTCCCCTAGACTTCCCCTAGACTTCCCTTCCCTCTATACTTCCCCTTCTTCCCCTAGACTTCCCCTAGACTTCCCCTTCCCTCTCTACTTCCCCTTCTTCCCCTAGACTTCCCCTTCTTCCCCTAGACTTCCCCTTCTTCCCCTAGACTTCCCCTTCTTCCCCTAGACTTCCCCTTTTTCCCCTAGACTTCCCCTTCCCTCTATACTTCCTCTTCTTCCCCTAGACTTCCCCTTCTTCCCCTAGACTTCCACTTCTTCCCCTAGACTTCCCCTAGACTTCCCCTTCCCTCTATACTTCCCCTTCTTCCCCTAGACTTTCTCTTCCCTCTATACTTCCCCTTCTTCCCCTAGACTTCCCCTTCTTCCCCTAGACTTCCCCTTCTTCCCCTAGACTTCCCCTTCCCTCTATACTTCCCCTTCTTCCCCTAGACTTCCCCTAGACTTCCCTTCCCTCTATACTTCCCCTTCTTCCCCGAGACTTCCCCTAGACTTCCCCTTCCCTCTCTACTTCCCCTTCTTCCCCTAGACTTCCCCTTCTTCCCCTAGACTTCCCCTTCTTCCCCTAGACTTCCCCTTCCCTCTATACTTCCCCTTCTTCCATTAGACTTCCCCTTCCCTCTATACTTCCCCTTCTTCCCCTAGACTTCCCCTAGACTTCCCCTTCTTCCCCTAGACTTCCCCTAGACTTCCCCTTCCCTCTATACTTCCCCTACTTCCCCTAGACTTCCCCTTCCCTCTATACTTCCCCTTCTTCCCCTAGACTTCCCCTTCTTCCCCTAGACTTCCTCTTCTTCCCCTGGACTTCCCCTTCCCTCTATACTTCCCCTTCTTCCCCTAGACTTCCCCTTCTTCCCTTAGACTTCCCCTTCTTCCCCTAGACTTCCCCTTCCCTCTATACTTCCCCTGCTTCCCCTAGACTTCCCCTTCTTCCCCTAGACTTCCCCTAGACTTCCCTTCCCTCTATACTTCCCCTTCTTCCCCTAGACTTCCTCTAGACTTCCCCTTCCCTCTCTACTTCCCCTTCTTCCCCTAGACTTCCCCTTCTTCCCCTAGACTTCCCCTTCTTCCCCTAGACTTCCTCTTCCCTCTATACTTCCCCTTCTTCCATTAGAGTTCCCCTTCCCTCTATACTTCCCCTGCTTCCCCTAGACTTCCCCTAGTCTTCCCCTTCTTCCCCTAGACTTCCCCTAGACTTCCCCTTCCCTCTATACTTCCCCTTCTTCCCCTAGACTTCCCCTTCCTCCTATACTTCCCCTTCTTCCCCTAGACTTCCCCTTCTTCCCCTAGACTTCCTCTTCTTCCCCTATACTTCCTCTTCCCTCTATACTTCCCCTTCTTCCCCTAGACTTCCCCTTCTTCCCCTAGACTTCCCCTTCTTCCCTTAGACTTCCCCTTCTTCCCCTATACTTCCCCTTCCCTCTATACTTCCCCAGCTTCCCCTAGACTTCCCCTAGACGTCCCCTTCTTCCCTTAGACTTCCCCTAGACTTCCCTTCCCTCTATACTTCCCCTTCTTCCCCTAGATTTCCCCTAGACTTCCCCTTCCCTCTCTACTTCCCCTTCTTCCCCTAGACTTCCCCTTCTTCCCCTAGACTTCCCCTTCTTCCCCTAGACTTCCCCTTCCCTCTATACTTCCCCTTCTTCCATTAGACTTCCCCTTCCCTCTATACTTCCCCTGCTTCCCCTAGACTTCCCCTAGACTTCCCCTTCTTCCCCTAGACTTCCCCTAGACTTCCCCTTCCCTCTATACTTCCCCTTCTTCCCCTAGACTAACCCTTCCCTATATACTTCCCCTTCTTCCCCTAGACTTCCCCTTCTTCCCCTAGACTTCCCCTTCCCCTTCTTCCCCTAGACTTCCCCTTCTTCCCCTAGACTTCCCCTTCTTCCCTTAGACTTCCCCTTCCCTCTATACTTCCCCTTCTTCCATTAGTCTTCCCCTTCCCTCTATACTTCCCCTGCTTCCCCTAGACTTCCCCTAGTCTTCCCCTTCTTCCCCTAGACTGCCCCTAGACTTCCCCTTCCCTCTATACTTCCCCTTCTTCCCCTAGACTTCCCCTTCCCCCTATACTACCCCTTCTTCCCCTAGACTTCCCCTTCTTCCCCTAGACTTCCTCTTCTTCCCATAGACTTCCCCTTCCTCTATACTTCCCCTTCTTCCCCTAGACTTCCCCTTCTTCCCTTAGACTTCCCCTTCTTCCCCTAGACTTCCCCTTCTTCCCTTAGACTTCCCCTTCTTCCCCTATATTTCCCCTTCCCTCTATACTTCCCCGGCTTCCCCTAGACTTCCCCTAGACGTCCCCTTCTTCCCCTAGACTTCCCCTAGACTTCCCTTCCCTCTATACTTCCCCTTCTTCCCCTAGACTTCCCCTAGACTTCCCCTTCCCTCTCTACTTCCCCTTCTTCCCCTAGACTTCCCCTTCTTCCCCAAGACTTCCCCTTCTTCCCCTAGACTTCCCCTTCCCTCTATACTTCCCCTTCTTCCATTAGACTTCCCCTTCCCTCTATACTTCCCCTGCTTCCCCTAGACTTCCCCTAGACTTCCCCTTCCCTCTCTACTTCCCCTTCTTCCCCTAGACTTCCCCTTCTTCCCCTAGACTTCCCCTTCTTCCCCTAGACTTTCCCTTCCCTCTATACTTCCCCTTCTTCCATTAGACTTCCCCTTCCCTCTATACTTCCCCTGCTTCCCCTAGACTTCCCCTAGTCTTCCCCTTCTTCCCCTAGACTTCTCCTAGACTTCCCCTTCCCTCTATACTTCCCCTTCTTCCCCTAGACTTCCCCTTCCCTCTATACTTCCCCTTCTTCCCCTAGACTTCCTCTTCTTCCCCTAGACTTCCCCTTCCCTCTATACTTCCCCTTCTTCCCCTAGACTTCCCCTTTTTCCCTTAGACTTCCCCTTCTTCCCCTAGACTTCCCCTTCTTCCCTTAGACTTCCCCTTCTTCCCCTAGACTTCCCCTTTTTCCCTTAGACTTCCCCTGCTTCCCCTAGACTTCCCCTAGACGTCCCCTTCTTCCCCTAGACTTCCCCTAGACTTCCCTTCCCTCTATACTTCCCCTTCTTCCCCTAGACTTCCCCTAGACTTCCCCTACCCTCTCTACTTCCCCTTCTTCCCCTAGACTTCCCCTTCTTCCCCTAGACTTCCCCTTCTTCCCCTAGACTTCCCCTTCCCTCTATACTTCCCCTTCTTCCATTAGACTTCCCCTTCCCTCTATACTTCCCCTGCTTCCCCTAGACTTCCCCTAGACTTCCCCTTCTTCCCCTAGACTTCCCCTAGACTTCCCCTTCCCTCTATACTTCCCCTTCTTCCCCTAGACTTCCCCTTCCCTCTATACTTCCCCTTCTTCCCCTAGACTTCCCCTAGACTTCCCTTCCCTCTATACTTCCCCTTCTTCCCCTAGACTTCCCCTAGACTTCCCCTTCCCTCTCTACTTCCCCTTCTTCCCCTAGACTTCCCCTTCTTCCCCTAGACTTCCCCTTCTTCCCCTAAACTTCCCCTTCTTCCCCTATACTTCCCCTTCCCTCTATACTTCCCCTTCTTCCCCTAGACTTCCCCTAGACTTCCCCTTCCCTCTATACTTCCCCTTCTTCCCCTAGACTTCCCCTAGACTTCCCCTTCCCTCTATACTTCCCCTTCTTCCCCTAGACTTCCCCTTCCCTCTATACTTCCCCTTCTCCCCTAGACTTCCGCTAGACTTCCCCTTCCCTCTATACTTCCCCTTCTTCCCCTAGACTTCCCCTTCCCTCTATACTTCCCCTTCTTCCCCTAGACTTCCCCTAGACTTCCCCTTCTTCCCCTAGACTTCCCCTTTTTCCCCTAGACTTCCCCTTCCCTCTATACTTCCTCCTCTTCCCCTAGACTTCCCCTTCTTCCCCTAGACTTCCCCTTCTTCCCCTAGACTTCCCCTAGACTTCCCCTTTCCTCTATATTTCCTCTTCTTTCCCTAGACTTCCACTAGACGTCCCCTTCCCTCTATACTTCCCCTTCTCCCCTAGACTTCCCCTAGACTTCCCCTTCCCTCTATACTTCCCCTTCTTCCCCTAGACTTCCCCTAGACTTCCCCTTCTTCCCCTAGACTTCCCCTTTTTCCCCTAGACTTCCCCTTCCCTCTATACTTCCTCTTCTTCCCCTAGACTTCCCCTTCTTCCCCTAGACTTCCACTTCTTCCCCTAGACTTTCCGTAGACTTCCCCTTCCCTCTATACCTTCCCTTCTTCCCCTTCTTCCCCTAGACTTCCCCTTCTTCTCTTAGACTTCCCCTGGACTTCCCCTTCCCTCTATACTTCCCCTTCTTCCCCTAGACTTTCTCTTCCCTCTATACTTCCCCTTCTTCCCCTAGACTTCCCCTTCTTCCCCTAGACTTCCCCTTCTTCCCCTAGACTTCTCCTTCCCTCTATACTTCCCCTTCTTCCCCTAGACTTCCCCTAGACTTCACTTCCCTCTATACTTCCCCTTCTTCCCCTAGACTTCCCCTAGACTTCCCCTTCCCTCTCTACTTCCCCTTCTTCCCCTAGACTTCCCCTTCTTCCCCTAGACTTCCCCTTCTTCCCCTAGACTTCCCCTTCCCTCTATACTTCCCCTTCTTCCATTAGACTTCCCCTTCCCTCTATACTTCCCCTGCTTCCCCTAGACTTCCCCTAGACTTCCCCTTCTTCCCCTAGACTTCCCCTAGACTTCCCCTTCCCTCTATACTTCCCCTTCTTCCCCTAGACTCCCCCTTCCCTCTATACTTCCCCTTCTTCCCCTAGACTTCCCCTTCTTCCCCTAGACTTCCTCTTCTTCCCCTAGACTTCCCCTTCCCTCTATACTTCCCCTTCTTCCCCTAGACTTCCCCTTCTTCCCTTAGACTTCCCCTTCTTCCCCTAGACTTCCCCTTCCCTCTATACTTCCCCTGCTTCCCCTAGACTTCCCCTAGACTTCCCCTTCTTCCCCTAGACTTCCCCTAGACTTCCCTTCCCTCTATACTTCCCCTTCTTCCCCTAGACTTCCCCTAGACTTCACCTTCCCTCTCTACTTCCCCTTCTTCCCCTAGACTTCCCCTTCTTCCCCTAGACTTCCCCTTCTTCCCCTAGACTTCCCCTTCCCTCTATACTTCCCCTTCTTCCATTAGACTTCCCCTTCCCTCTATACTTCCCCTGCTTCCCCTAGACTTCCCCTAGTCTTCCCCTTCTTCCCCTAGACTTCTCCTAGACTTCCCCTTCCCTCTATACTTCCCCTTCTTCCCCTAGACTTCCCCTTCCCTCTATACTTCCCCTTCTTCCCCTAGACTTCCCCTTCTTCCCCTAGACTTCCTCTTCTTCCCCTAGACTTCCCCTTCCCTCTATACTTCCCCTTCTTCCCCTAGACTTCCTCTTCTTCCCTTAGACTTCCCCTTCTTCCCCTAGACTTCCCCTTCTTCCCTTAGACTTCCCCTTCTTCCCCTATACTTCCCCTTCCCTCTATACTTCCCCTGCTTCCCCTAGAATTCCCCTAGACGTCCCCTTCTTCCCCTAGACTTCCCCTAGACTTCCCTTCCCTCTCTACTTCCCCTTCTTCCCCTAGACTTCCCCTAGACTTTCCCTTCCCTCTCTACTTCCCCTTCTTCCCCTAGACTTCCCCTTCTTCCCCTAGACTTCCCCTTCTTCCATTAGACTTCCCCTTCCCTCTATACTTCCCCTGCTTCCCCAAGACTTCCCCTAGACTTCCCCTTCTTCCCCTAGACTTCCCCTAGACTTCCCCTTCCCTCTATACTTCCCCTTCTTCCCCTAGACTTCCCCTTCCCTCTATACTTCCCCTTCTTCCCCTAGACTTCCCCTTCTTCCCCTAGACTTCCTCTTCTTCCCCTAGACTTCCCCTAGACTTCCCCTTCCCTCTATACTTCCCCTTCTTCCCCTAGACTTCCCCTTCCCTCTATACTTCCCCTTCTTCCCCTAGACTTCCCCTAGACTTCCCCTTCCGTCTATACTTCCCCTTCTTCCCCTAGACTTTCTCTTCCCTCTATACTTCCCCTTCTTCCCCTAGACTTCCCCTTCTTCCCCTAGACTTCCCCTAGACTTCCCATTCCCTCTATACTTCCCCTTCTTCCCCTAGACTTTCTCTTCCCTCTATACTTCCCCTTCTTCCCCTAGACTTCCCCTTCTTCCCCTAGACTTCCCCTTCCGTCTATACTTCCCCTTCTTCCCCTAGACTTCCCCTAGACTTCCCCTTCCCTCTCTACTTCCCCTTCTTCCCCTAGACTTCCCCTTCTTCCCCTAGACTTCCCCTTCTTCCCCTAGACTTCCCCTTTTTCCCCTAGACTTCCCCTTCCCTCTATACTTCCTCTTCTTCCCCTAGACTTCCCCTTCTTCCCCTAGACTTCCACTTCTTCCCCTAGACTTCCCCTAGACTTCCCCTTCCCTCTATACTTCCCCTTCTTCCCCTAGACTTTCTCTTCCCTCTATACTTCCCCTTCTTCCCCTAGACTTCCCCTTCTTCCCCTAGACTTCCCCTTCTTCCCCTAGACTTCCCCTTCCCTCTATACTTCCCCTTCTTCCCCTAGACTTCCCCTAGACTTCCCTTCCCTCTATACTTCCCCTTCTTCCCCGAGACTTCCCCTAGACTTCCCCTTCCCTCTCTACTTCCCCTTCTTCCCCTAGACTTCCCCTTCTTCCCCTAGACTTCCCCTTCTTCCCCTAGACTTCCCCTTCCCTCTATACTTCCCCTTCTTCCATTAGACTTCCCCTTCCCTCTATACTTCCCCTTCTTCCCCTAGACTTCCCCTAGACTTCCCCTTCTTCCCCTAGACTTCCCCTAGACTTCCCCTTCCCTCTATACTTCCCCTACTTCCCCTAGACTTCCCCTTCCCTCTATACTTCCCCTTCTTCCCCTAGACTTCCCCTTCTTCCCCTAGACTTCCTCTTCTTCCCCTAGACTTCCCCTTCCCTCTATACTTCCCCTTCTTCCCCTAGACTTCCCCTTCTTCCCTTAGACTTCCCCTTCTTCCCCTAGACATCCCCTTCCCTCTATACTTCCCCTGCTTCCCCTAGACTTCCCTTTCTTCCCCTAGACTTCCCCT
The DNA here is from genome assembly GCA_029215795.1 of Anniella stebbinsi. Taxonomy (NCBI): domain Eukaryota; kingdom Metazoa; phylum Chordata; class Lepidosauria; order Squamata; family Anniellidae; genus Anniella; species Anniella stebbinsi. Next base: position 179,067 of record JARDYH010000028.1, read on the forward strand.
AGACTTCCCTTCCCTCTATACTTCCCCTTCTTCCCCTAGACTTCCTCTAGACTTCCCCTTCCCTCTCTACTTCCCCTTCTTCCCCTAGACTTCCCCTTCTTCCCCTAGACTTCCCCTTCTTCCCCTAGACTTCCTCTTCCCTCTATACTTCCCCTTCTTCCATTAGACTTCCCCTTCCCTCTATACTTCCCCTGCTTCCCCTAGACTTCCCCTAGTCTTCCCCTTCTTCCCCTAGACTTCCCCTAGACTTCCCCTTCCCTCTATACTTCCACTTCTTCCCCTAGACTTCCCCTTCCTCCTATACTTCCCCTTCTTCCCCTAGACTTCCCCTTTCCTCTATACTTCCCCTACTCCCCTAGACTTCCCCTAGACTTCCCCTTCCCTCTATACTTCCTCTTCTTCCCTTAGACTTCCCCTTCTTCCCCTAGACTTCCCCTTCTTCCTTTAGACTTCCCCTTCTTCCCCTATACTTCCCCTTCCCTCTATACTTCCCCTGCTTCCCCTAGAATTCCCCTAGACGTCCCCTTCTTCCCCTAGACTTCCCCTAGACTTCCCTTCCCTCTATACTTCCCCTTCTTCCCCTAGACTTTCCCTAGACTTTCCCTTCCCTCTCTACTTCCCCTTCTTCCCCTAGACTTCCCCTTCTTCCCCTAGACTTCCCCTTCCCTCTATACTTCCCCTTCTTCCATTAGACTTCCCCTTCCCTCTATACTTCCCCTGCTTCCCCAAGACTTCCCCTAGACTTCCCCTTCTTCCCCTAGACTTCCCCTAGACTTCCCCTTCCCTCTATACTTCCCCTTCTTCCCCTAGACTTCCCCTTCCCTCTATACTTCCCGTTCTTCCCCTAGACTTCGCCTTCTTCCCCTAGACTTCCTCTTCTTCCCCTAGACTTCCCCTAGACTTCCCCTTCCCTCTATACTTCCCCTTCTTCCCCTAGACTTCCCCTTCCCTCTATACTTCCCCTTCTTCCCCTAGACTTCCCCTAGACTTCCCCTTCCGTCTATACTTCCCCTTCTTCCCCTAGACTTTCTCTTCCCTCTATACTTCCCCTTCTTCCCCTAGACTTCCCCTTCTTCCCCTAGACTTCCCCTAGACTTCCCATTCCCTCTATACTTCCCCTTCTTCCCCTAGACTTTCTCTTCCCTCTATACTTCCCCTTCTTCCCCTAAACTTCCCCTTCTTCCCCTAGACTTCCTCTTCTTCCCCTAGACTTCCCCTTTTTCCCCTAGACTTCCCCTTCCCTCTATACTTCCTCTTCTTCCCCTAGACTTCCCCTTCTTCCCCTAGACTTCCACTTCTTCCCCTAGACTTCCCCTAGACCTCCCCTTCCCTCTATACTTCCCCTTCTTCCCCTAGACTTTCTCTTCCCTCTATACTTCCCCTTCTTCCCCTAAACTTCCCCTTCTTCCCCTAGACTTCCTCTTCCGTCTATACTTCCCCTTCTTCCCCTAGACTTCCCCTAGACTTCCCTTTCCTCTATACTTCCCCTTCTTCCCCTAGACTTCCCCTAGACTTCCCCTTCCCTCTCTACTTCCCCTTCTTCCCCTAGACTTCCCCTTCTTCCCCTAGACTTCCCCTTCTTCCCCTAGACTTCCCCTTTTTCCCCTAGACTTCCCCTTCCCTCTATACTTCCTCTTCTTCCCCTAGACTTCCCCTTCTTCCCCTAGACTTCCACTTCTTCCCCTAGACTTCCCCTAGACCTCCCCTTCCCTCTATACTTCCCCTTCTTCCCCTAGACTTTCTCTTCCCTCTATACTTCCCCTTCTTCCCCTAGACTTCCCCTTCTTCCCCTAGACTTCCCCTTCTTCCCCTAGACTTCCCCTTCCCTCTATACTTCCCCTTCTTCCCCTAGACTTCCCCTAGACTTCCCTTCCCTCTATACTTCCCCTTCTTCCCCGAGACTTCCCCTAGACTTCCCCTTCCCTCTCTACTTCCCCTTCTTCCCCTAGACTTCCCCTTCTTCCCCTAGACTTCCCCTTCTTCCCCTAGACTTCCCCTTCCCTCTATACTTCCCCTTCTTCCATTAGACTTCCCCTTCCCTCTATACTTCCCCTTCTTCCCCTAGACTTCCCCTAGACTTCCCCTTCTTCCCCTAGACTTCCCCTAGACTTCCCCTTCCCTCTATACTTCCCCTACTTCCCCTAGACTTCCCCTTCCCTCTATACTTCCCCTTCTTCCCCTAGACTTCCCCTTCTTCCCCTAGACTTCCTCTTCTTCCCCTAGACTTCCCCTTCCCTCTATACTTCCCCTTCTTCCCCTAGACTTCCCCTTCTTCCCTTAGACTTCCCCTTCTTCCCCTAGACTTCCCCTTCCCTCTATACTTCCCCTGCTTCCCCTAGACTTCCCCTTCTTCCCCTAGACTTCCCCTAGACTTCCCTTCCCTCTATACTTCCCCTTCTTCCCCTAGACTTCCTCTAGACTTCCCCTTCCCTCTCTACTTCCCCTTCTTCCCCTAGACTTCCCCTTCTTCCCCTAGACTTCCCCTTCTTCCCCTAGACTTCCTCTTCCCTCTATACTTCCCCTTCTTCCATTAGACTTCCCCTTCCCCTAGACTTCCCCTTCCCCCTATACTTCCCCTTCTTCCCCTAGACTTCCCCTTCTTCCCCTAGACTTCCTCTTCTTCCCATAGACTTCCCCTTCCCTCTATACTTCCCCTTTTTCCCCTAGACTTCCCCTTCTTCCCTTAGACTTCCCCTTCTTCCCCTAGACTTCCCCTTCTTCCCTTAGACTTCCCCTTCTTCCCCTATACTTCCCCTTCCCTCTATACTTCCCCTGCTTCCCCTAGACTTCCCCTAGACGTCCCCTTCTTCCCCTAGACTTCCCCTAGACTTCCCTTCCCTCTATACTTCCCCTTCTTCCCCTAGACTTCCCCTAGACTTCCCCTTCCCTCTCTACTTCCCCTTCTTCCCCTAGACTTCCCCTTCCCTCTATACTTCCCGTTCTTCCCCTAGACTTCCTCTTCTTCCCCTAGACTTCCCCTAGACTTCCCCTTCCCTCTATACTTCCCCTTATTCCCCTAGACTTCCCCTTCCCTCTATACTTCCCCTTCTTCCCCTAGACTTCCCCTAGACTTCCCCTTCCGTCTATACTTCCCCTTCTTCCCCTAGACTTTCTCTTCCCTCTATACTTCCCCTTCTTCCCCTAGACTTCCCCTTCTTCCCCTAGACTTCCCCTAGACTTCCCATTCCCTCTATACTTCCCCTTCTTCCCCTAGACTTTCTCTTCCCTCTATACTTCCCCTTCTTCCCCTAGACTTCCCCTTCTTCCCCTAGACTTCCCCTTCCGTCTATACTTCCCCTTCTTCCCCTAGACTTCCCCTAGACTTCCCTTCCCTCTATACTTCCCCTTCTTCCCCTAGACTTCCCCTAGACTTCCCCTTCCCTCTCTACTTCCCCTTCTTCCCCTAGACTTCCCCTTCTTCCCCTAGACTTCCCCTTCTTCCCCTAGACTTCCCCTTTTTCCCCTAGACTTCCCCTTCCCTCTATACTTCCTCTTCTTCCCCTAGACTTCCCCTTCTTCCCCTAGACTTCCCCTTCTTCCCCTAGACTTCCCCTTCCCTCTATACTTCCCCTTCTTCCATTAGACTTCCCCTTCCCTCTATACTTCCCCTTCTTCCCCTAGACTTCCCCTAGACTTCCCCTTCTTCCCCTAGACTTCCCCTAGACTTCCCCTTCCCTCTATACTTCCCCTACTTCCCCTAGACTTCCCCTTCCCTCTATACTTCCCCTTCTTCCCCTAGACTTCCCCTTCTTCCCCTAGACTTCCTCTTCTTCCCCTAGACTTCCCCTTCCCTCTATACTTCCCCTTCTTCCCCTAGACTTCCCCTTCTTCCCTTAGACTTCCCCTTCTTCCCCTAGACTTCCCCTTCCCTCTATACTTCCCCTGCTTCCCCTAGACTTCCCCTTCTTCCCCTAGACTTCCCCTAGACTTCCCTTCCCTCTATACTTCCCCTTCTTCCCCTAGACTTCCTCTAGACTTCCCCTTCCCTCTCTACTTCCCCTTCTTCCCCTAGACTTCCCCTTCTTCCCCTAGACTTCCCCTTCTTCCCCTAGACTTCCTCTTCCCTCTATACTTCCCCTTCTTCCATTAGACTTCCCCTTCCCTCTATACTTCCCCTGCTTCCCCTAGACTTCCCCTAGACTTCCCCTTCCCTCTATACTTCCTCTTCTTCCCCTAGACTTCCCCTTCTTCCCCTAGACTTCCACTTCTTCCCCTAGACTTTCCGTAGACTTCCCCTTCCCTCTATACCTTCCCTTCTTCCCCTTTTTCCCCTAGACTTCCCCTTCTTCCCTTAGACTTCCCCTGGACTTCCCCTTCCCTCTATACTTCCCCTTCTTCCCCTAGACTTCCCCTTCTTCCCCTAGACTTCCCCTTCTTCCCCTAGACTTCTCCTTCCCTCTATACTTCCCCTTCTTCCCCTAGACTTCCCCTAGACTTCACTTCCCTCTATACTTCCCCCTCTTCCCCTAGACTTCCCCTAGACTTCCCCTTCCCTCTCTACTTCCCCTTCTTCCCCTAGACTTCCCCTTCTTCCCCTAGACTTCCCCTTCTTCCCCTAGACTTCCCCTTCCCTCTATACTTCCCCTTCTTCCATTAGACTTCCCCTCCCCTCTATACTTCCCCTGCTTCCCCTAGACTTCCCCTAGACTTCCCCTTCTTCCCCTAGACTTCCCCTAGACTTCCCCTTCCCTCTATACTTCCCCTTCTTCCCCTAGACTTCCCCTTCCCTCTATACTTCCCCTTCTTCCCCTAGACTTCCCCTTCTTCCCCTAGACTTCCTCTTCTTCCCCTAGACTTCCCCTTCCCTCTATACTTCCCCTTCTTCCCGTAGACTTCCCCTTCTTCCTTAGACTTCCCCTTCTTCCCCTAGACTTCCCCTTCCCTCTATACTTCCCCTGCTTCCCCTAGACTTCCCCTAGACTTCCCCTTCTTCCCCTAGACTTCCCCTAGACTTCCCTTCCCTCTATACTTCCCCTTCTTCCCCTAGACTTCCCCTAGACTTCACCTTCCCTCTCTACTTCCCCTTCTTCCCCTAGACTTCCCCTTCTTCCCCTAGACTTCCCCTTCTTCCCCTAGACTTTCCCTTCCCTCTATACTTCCCCTTCTTCCCCTAGACTTCCCCTAGACTTCCCCTTCCCTCTCTACTTCCCCTTCTTCCCCTAGACTTCCCCTTCTTCCCCTAGACTTCCCCTTCTTCCCCTAGACTTCCCCTTTTTCCCCTAGACTTCCCCTTCCCTCTATACTTCCTCTTCTTCCCCTAGACTTCCCCTTCTTCCCCTAGACTTCCCCTTCTTCCCCTAGACTTCCCCTTCCCTCTATACTTCCCCTTCTTCCATTAGACTTCCCCTTCCCTCTATACTTCCCCTTCTTCCCCTAGACTTCCCCTAGACTTCCCCTTCTTCCCCTAGACTTCCCCTAGACTTCCCCTTCCCTCTATAGTTCCCCTACTTCCCCTAGACTTCCCCTTCCCTCTATACTTCCCCTTCTTCCCCTAGACTTCCCCTTCTTCCCCTAGACTTCCTCTTCTTCCCCTAGACTTCCCCTTCCCTCTATACTTCCCCTTCTTCCCCTAGACTTCCCCTTCTTCCCTTAGACTTCCCCTTCTTCCCCTAGACTTCCCCTTCCCTCTATACTTCCCCTGCTTCCCCTAGACTTCCCCTTCTTCCCCTAGACTTCCCCTAGACTTCCCTTCCCTCTATACTTCCCCTTCTTCCCCTAGACTTCCTCTAGACTTCCCCTTCCCTCTCTACTTCCCCTTCTTCCCCTAGACTTCCCCTTCTTCCCCTAGACTTCCCCTTCTTCCCCTAGACTTCCTCTTCCCTCTATACTTCCCCTTCTTCCATTAGACTTCCCCTTCCCTCTATACTTCCCCTGCTTCCCCTAGACTTCCCCTAGACTTCCCCTTCCCTCTATACTTCCTCTTCTTCCCCTAGACTTCCCCTTCTTCCCCTAGACTTCCACTTCTTCCCCTAGACTTTCCGTAGACTTCCCCTTCCCTCTATACCTTCCCTTCTTCCCCTTTTTCCCCTAGACTTCCCCTTCTTCCCTTAGACTTCCCCTGGACTTCCCCTTCCCTCTATACTTCCCCTTCTTCCCCTAGACTTCCCCTTCTTCCCCTAGACTTCCCCTTCTTCCCCTAGACTTCTCCTTCCCTCTATACTTCCCCTTCTTCCCCTAGACTTCCCCTAGACTTCACTTCCCTCTATACTTCCCCTTCTTCCCCTAGACTTCCCCTAGACTTCCCCTTCCCTCTCTACTTCCCCTTCTTCCCCTAGACTTCCCCTTCTTCCCCTAGACTTCCCCTTCTTCCCCTAGACTTCCCCTTCCCTCTATACTTCCCCTTCTTCCATTAGACTTCCCCTTCCCTCTATACTTCCCCTGCTTCCCCTAGACTTCCCCTAGACTTCCCCTTCTTCCCCTAGACTTCCCCTAGACTTCCCCTTCCCTCTATACTTCCCCTTCTTCCCCTAGACTTCCCCTTCCCTCTATACTTCCCCTTCTTCCCCTAGACTTCCCCTTCTTCCCCTAGACTTCCTCTTCTTCCCCTAGACTTCCCCTTCCCTCTATACTTCCCCTTCTTCCCGTAGACTTCCCCTTCTTCCTTAGACTTCCCCTTCTTCCCCTAGACTTCCCCTTCCCTCTATACTTCCCCTGCTTCCCCTAGACTTCCCCTAGACTTCCCCTTCTTCCCCTAGACTTCCCCTAGACTTCCCTTCCCTCTATACTTCCCCTTCTTCCCCTAGACTTCCCCTAGACTTCACCTTCCCTCTCTACTTCCCCTTCTTCCCCTAGACTTCCCCTTCTTCCCCTAGACTTCCCCTTCTTCCCCTAGACTTTCCCTTCCCTCTATACTTCCCCTTCTTCCATTAGACTTCCCCTTCCCTCTATACTTCCCCTGCTTCCCCTAGACTTCCCCTAGTCTTCCCCTTCTTCCCCTAGACTTCTCCTAGACTTCCCCTTCCCTCTATACTTCCCCTTCTTCCCCTAGACTTCCCCTTCCCTCTATACTTCCCCTTCTTCCCCTAGACTTCCCCTTCTTCCCCTAGACTTCCTCTTCTTCCCCTAGACTTCCCCTTCCCTCTATACTTCCCCTTCTTCCCCTAGACTTCCTCTTCTTCCCTTAGACTTCCCCTTCTTCCCCTAGACTTCCCCTTCTTCCCTTAGACTTCCCCTTCTTCCCCTATACTTCCCCTTCCCTCTATACTTCCCCTGCTTCCCCTAGAATTCCCCTAGACGTCCCCTTCTTCCCCTAGACTTCCCCTAGACTTCCCTTCCCTCTATACTTCCCCTTCTTCCCCTAGACTTCCCCTAGACTTTCCCTTCCCTCTCTACTTCCCCTTCTTCCCCTAGACTTCCCCTTCTTCCCCTAGACTTCCCCTTCTTCCCCTAGACTTCCCCTTCCGTCTATACTTCCCCTTCTTCCATTAGACTTCCCCTTCCCTCTATACTTCCCCTGCTTCCCCTAGACTTCCCCTAGACTTCCCCTTCTTCCCCTAGACTTCCCCTAGACTTCCCTTCCCTCTATACTTCCCCTTCTTCCCCTAGACTTCCCCTAGACTTCCCCTTCCCTCTCTACTTCCCCTTCTTCCCCTAGACTTCCCCTTCTTCCCCTAGACTTCCCCTTCTTCCCCTAAACTTCCCCTTCTTCCCCTATACTTCCCCTTCCCTCTATACTTCCCCTTCTTCCCCTAGACTTCCCCTAGACTTCCCCTTCCCTCTATACTTCCCCTTCTTCCCCTAGACTTCCCCTAGACTTCCCCTTCCCTCTATACTTCCCCTTCTTCCCCTAGACTTCCCCTTCCCTCTATACTTCCCCTTCTCCCCTAGACTTCCGCTAGACTTCCCCTTCCCTCTATACTTCCCCTTCTTCCCCTAGACTTCCCCTTCCCTCTATACTTCCCCTTCTTCCCCTAGACTTCCCCTAGACTTCCCCTTCTTCCCCTAGACTTCCCCTTTTTCCCCTAGACTTCCCCTTCCCTCTATACTTCCTCCTCTTCCCCTAGACTTCCCCTTCTTCCCCTAGACTTCCCCTTCTTCCCCTAGACTTCCCCTAGACTTCCCCTTTCCTCTATATTTCCTCTTCTTTCCCTAGACTTCCACTAGACGTCCCCTTCCCTCTATACTTCCCCTTCTCCCCTAGACTTCCCCTAGACTTCCCCTTCCCTCTATACTTCCCCTTCTTCCCCTAGACTTCCCCTAGACTTCCCCTTCTTCCCCTAGACTTCCCCTTTTTCCCCTAGACTTCCCCTTCCCTCTATACTTCCTCTTCTTCCCCTAGACTTCCCCTTCTTCCCCTAGACTTCCACTTCTTCCCCTAGACTTTCCGTAGACTTCCCCTTCCCTCTATACCTTCCCTTCTTCCCCTTCTTCCCCTAGACTTCCCCTTCTTCCCTTAGACTTCCCCTGGACTTCCCCTTCCCTCTATACTTCCCCTTCTTCCCCTAGACTTTCTCTTCCCTCTATACTTCCCCTTCTTCCCCTAGACTTCCCCTTCTTCCCCTAGACTTCCCCTTCTTCCCCTAGACTTCTCCTTCCCTCTATACTTCCCCTTCTTCCCCTAGACTTCCCCTAGACTTCACTTCCCTCTATACTTCCCCTTCTTCCCCTAGACTTCCCCTAGACTTCCCCTTCCCTCTCTACTTCCCCTTCTTCCCCTAGACTTCCCCTTCTTCCCCTAGACTTCCCCTTCTTCCCCTAGACTTCCCCTTCCCTCTATACTTCCCCTTCTTCCATTAGACTTCCCCTTCCCTCTATACTTCCCCTGCTTCCCCTAGACTTCCCCTAGACTTCCCCTTCTTCCCCTAGACTTCCCCTAGACTTCCCCTTCCCTCTATACTTCCCCTTCTTCCCCTAGACTCCCCCTTCCCTCTATACTTCCCCTTCTTCCCCTAGACTTCCCCTTCTTCCCCTAGACTTCCTCTTCTTCCCCTAGACTTCCCCTTCCCTCTATACTTCCCCTTCTTCCCCTAGACTTCCCCTTCTTCCCTTAGACTTCCCCTTCTTCCCCTAGACTTCCCCTTCCCTCTATACTTCCCCTGCTTCCCCTAGACTTCCCCTAGACTTCCCCTTCTTCCCCTAGACTTCCCCTAGACTTCCCTTCCCTCTATACTTCCCCTTCTTCCCCTAGACTTCCCCTAGACTTCACCTTCCCTCTCTACTTCCCCTTCTTCCCCTAGACTTCCCCTTCTTCCCCTAGACTTCCCCTTCTTCCCCTAGACTTTCCCTTCCCTCTATACTTCCCCTTCTTCCATTAGACTTCCCCTTCCCTCTATACTTCCCCTGCTTCCCCTAGACTTCCCGTAGTCTTCCCCTTCTTCCCCTAGACTTCTCCTAGACTTCCCCTTCCCTCTATACTTCCCCTTCTTCCCCTAGACTTCCCCTTCCCTCTATACTTCCCCTTCTTCCCCTAGACTTCCCCTTCTTCCCCTAGACTTCCTCTTCTTCCCCTAGACTTCCCCTTCCCTCTATACTTCCCCTTCTTCCCCTAGACTTCCTCTTCTTCCCTTAGACTTCCCCTTCTTCCCCTAGACTTCCCCTTCTTCCCTTAGACTTCCCCTTCTTCCCCTATACTTCCCCTTCCCTCTATACTTCCCCTGCTTCCCCTAGAATTCCCCTAGACGTCCCCTTCTTCCCCTAGACTTCCCCTAGACTTCCCTTCCCTCTCTACTTCCCCTTCTTCCCCTAGACTTCCCCTAGACTTTCCCTTCCCTCTCTACTTCCCCTTCTTCCCCTAGACTTCCCCTTCTTCCCCTAGACTTCCCCTTCTTCCCCTAGACTTCCCCTTCCCTCTATACTTCCCCTTCTTCCATTAGACTTCCCCTTCCCTCTATACTTCCCCTGCTTCCCCAAGACTTCCCCTAGACTTCCCCTTCTTCCCCTAGACTTCCCCTAGACTTCCCCTTCCCTCTATACTTCCCCTTCTTCCCCTAGACTTCCCCTTCCCTCTATACTTCCCCTTCTTCCCCTAGACTTCCCCTTCTTCCCCTAGACTTCCTCTTCTTCCCCTAGACTTCCCCTAGACTTCCCCTTCCCTCTATACTTCCCCTTCTTCCCCTAGACTTCCCCTTCCCTCTATACTTCCCCTTCTTCCCCTAGACTTCCCCTAGACTTCCCCTACCGTCTATACTTCCCCTTCTTCCCCTAGACTTTCTCTTCCCTCTATACTTCCCCTTCTTCCCCTAGACTTCCCCTTCTTCCCCTAGACTTCCCCTAGACTTCCCATTCCCTCTATACTTCCCCTTCTTCCCCTAGACTTTCTCTTCCCTCTATACTTCCCCTTCTTCCCCTAGACTTCCCCTTCTTCCCCTAGACTTCCCCTTCCGTCTATACTTCCCCTTCTTCCCCTAGACTTCCCCTTCCCTCTATACTTCCTCTTCTTCCCCTAGACTTCCCCTTCTTCCCCTAGACTTCCACTTCTTCCCCTAGACTTCCCCTAGACTTCCCCTTCCCTCTATACTTCCCCTTCTTCCCCTAGACTTTCTCTTCCCTCTATACTTCCCCTTCTTCCCCTAGACTTCCCCTTCTTCCCCTAGACTTCCCCTTCTTCCCCTAGACTTCCCCTTCCCTCTATACTTCCCCTTCTTCCCCTAGACTTCCCCTAGACTTCCCTTCCCTCTATACTTCCCCTTCTTCCCCGAGACTTCCCCTAGACTTCCCCTTCCCTCTCTACTTCCCCTTCTTCCCCTAGACTTCCCCTTCTTCCCCTAGACTTCCCCTTCTTCCCCTAGACTTCCCCTTCCCTCTATACTTCCCCTTCTTCCATTAGACTTCCCCTTCCCTCTATACTTCCCCTTCTTCCCCTAGACTTCCCCTAGACTTCCCCTTCTTCCCCTAGACTTCCCCTAGACTTCCCCTTCCCTCTATACTTCCCCTACTTCCCCTAGACTTCCCCTTCCCTCTATACTTCCCCTTCTTCCCCTAGACTTCCCCTTCTTCCCCTAGACTTCCTCTTCTTCCCCTAGACTTCCCCTTCCCTCTATACTTCCCCTTCTTCCCCTAGACTTCCCCTTCTTCCCTTAGACTTCCCCTTCTTCCCCTAGACATCCCCTTCCCTCTATACTTCCCCTGCTTCCCCTAGACTTCCCTTTCTTCCCCTAGACTTCCCCTAGACTTCCCTTCCCTCTATACTTCCCCTTCTTCCCCTAGACTTCCTCTAGACTTCCCCTTCCCTCTCTACTTCCCCTTCTTCCCCTAGACTTCCCCTTCTTCCCCTAGACTTCCCCTTCTTCCCCTAGACTTCCTCTTCCCTCTATACTTCCCCTTCTTCCATTAGACTTCCCCTTCCCTCTATACTTCCCCTGCTTCCCCTAGACTTCCCCTAGTCTTCCCCTTCTTCCCCTAGACTTCCCCTAGACTTCCCCTTCCCTCTATACTTCCCCTTCTTCCCCTAGACTTCCCCTTCCTCCTATACTTCCCCTTCTTCCCCTAGACTTCCCCTTTCCTCTATACTTCCCCTACTCCCCTAGACTTCCCCTAGACTTCCCCTTCCCTCTATACTTCCTCTTCTTCCCTTAGACTTCCCCTTCTTCCCCTAGACTTCCCCTTCTTCCTTTAGACTTCCCCTTCTTCCCCTATACTTCCCCTTCCCTCTATACTTCCCCTGCTTCCCCTAGAATTCCCCTAGACGTCCCCTTCTTCCCCTAGACTTCCCCTAGACTTCCCTTCCCTCTATACTTCCCCTTCTTCCCCTAGACTTTCCCTAGACTTTCCCTTCCCTCTCTACTTCCCCTTCTTCCCCTAGACTTCCCCTTCTTCCCCTAGACTTCCCCTTCCCTCTATACTTCCCCTTCTTCCATTAGACTTCCCCTTCCCTCTATACTTCCCCTGCTTCCCCAAGACTTCCCCTAGACTTCCCCTTCTTCCCCTAGACTTCCCCTAGACTTCCCCTTCCCTCTATACTTCCCCTTCTTCCCCTAGACTTCCCCTTCCCTCTATACTTCCCGTTCTTCCCCTAGACTTCGCCTTCTTCCCCTAGACTTCCTCTTCTTCCCCTAGACTTCCCCTAGACTTCCCCTTCCCTCTATACTTCCCCTTCTTCCCCTAGACTTCCCCTTCCCTCTATACTTCCCCTTCTTCCCCTAGACTTCCCCTAGACTTCCCCTTCCGTCTATACTTCCCCTTCTTCCCCTAGACTTTCTCTTCCCTCTATACTTCCCCTTCTTCCCCTAGACTTCCCCTTCTTCCCCTAGACTTCCCCTAGACTTCCCATTCCCTCTATACTTCCCCTTCTTCCCCTAGACTTTCTCTTCCCTCTATACTTCCCCTTCTTCCCCTAAACTTCCCCTTCTTCCCCTAGACTTCCTCTTCTTCCCCTAGACTTCCCCTTTTTCCCCTAGACTTCCCCTTCCCTCTATACTTCCTCTTCTTCCCCTAGACTTCCCCTTCTTCCCCTAGACTTCCACTTCTTCCCCTAGACTTCCCCTAGACCTCCCCTTCCCTCTATACTTCCCCTTCTTCCCCTAGACTTTCTCTTCCCTCTATACTTCCCCTTCTTCCCCTAAACTTCCCCTTCTTCCCCTAGACTTCCTCTTCCCTCTATACTTCCCCTTCTTCCCCTAGACTTCCCCTAGACTTCCCTTTCCTCTATACTTCCCCTTCTTCCCCTAGACTTCCCCTAGACTTCCCCTTCCCTCTCTACTTCCCCTTCTTCCCCTAGACTTCCCCTTCTTCCCCTAGACTTCCCCTTCTTCCCCTAGACTTCCCCTTTTTCCCCTAGACTTCCCCTTCCCTCTATACTTCCTCTTCTTCCCCTAGACTTCCCCTTCTTCCCCTAGACTTCCACTTCTTCCCCTAGACTTCCCCTAGACCTCCCCTTCCCTCTATACTTCCCCTTCTTCCCCTAGACTTTCTCTTCCCTCTCTACTTCCCCTTCTTCCCCTAGACTTCCCCTTCTTCCCCTAGACTTCCCCTTCTTCCCCTAGACTTCCCCTTCCCTCTATACTTCCCCTTCTTCCATTAGACTTCCCCTTCCCTCTATACTTCCCCTTCTTCCCCTAGACTTCCCCTAGACTTCCCCTTCTTCCCCTAGACTTCCCCTAGACTTCCCCTTCCCTCTATACTTCCCCTACTTCCCCTAGACTTCCCCTTCCCTCTATACTTCCCCTTCTTCCCCTAGACTTCCCCTTCTTCCCCTAGACTTCCTCTTCTTCCCCTAGACTTCCCCTTCCCTCTATACTTCCCCTTCTTCCCCTAGACTTCCCCTTCTTCCCTTAGACTTCCCCTTCTTCCCCTAGACTTCCCCTTCCCTCTATACTTCCCCTGCTTCCCCTAGACTTCCCCTTCTTCCCCTAGACTTCCCCTAGACTTCCCTTCCCTCTATACTTCCCCTTCTTCCCCTAGACTTCCTCTAGACTTCCCCTTCCCTCTCTACTTCCCCTTCTTCCCCTAGACTTCCCCTTCTTCCCCTAGACTTCCCCTTCTTCCCCTAGACTTCCTCTTCCCTCTATACTTCCCCTTCTTCCATTAGACTTCCCCTTCCCCTAGACTTCCCCTTCCCCCTATACTTCCCCTTCTTCCCCTAGACTTCCCCTTCTTCCCCTAGACTTCCTCTTCTTCCCATAGACTTCCCCTTCCCTCTATACTTCCCCTTTTTCCCCTAGACTTCCCCTTCTTCCCTTAGACTTCCCCTTCTTCCCCTAGACTTCCCCTTCTTCCCTTAGACTTCCCCTTCTTCCCCTATACTTCCCCTTCCCTCTATACTTCCCCTGCTTCCCCTAGACTTCCCCTAGACGTCCCCTTCTTCCCCTAGACTTCCCCTAGACTTCCCTTCCCTCTATACTTCCCCTTCTTCCCCTAGACTTCCCCTAGACTTCCCCTTCCCTCTCTACTTCCCCTTCTTCCCCTAGACTTCCCCTTCCCTCTATACTTCCCGTTCTTCCCCTAGACTTCCCCTTCTTCCCCTAGACTTCCTCTTCTTCCCCTAGACTTCCCCTAGACTTCCCCTTCCCTCTATACTTCCCCTTCTTCCCCTAGACTTCCCCTTCCCTCTATACTTCCCCTTCTTCCCCTAGACTTCCCCTAGACTTCCGCTTCCGTCTATACTTCCCCTTCTTCCCCTAGACTTTCTCTTCCCTCTATACTTCCCCTTCTTCCCCTAGACTTCCCCTTCTTCCCCTAGACTTCCCCTAGACTTCCCATTCCCTCTATACTTCCCCTTCTTCCCCTAGACTTTCTCTTCCCTCTATACTTCCCCTTCTTCCCCTAGACTTCCCCTTCTTCCCCTAGACTTCCCCTTCCGTCTATACTTCCCCTTCTTCCCCTAGACTTCCCCTAGACTTCCCTTCCCTCTATACTTCCCCTTCTTCCCCTAGACTTCCCCTAGACTTCCCCTTCCCTCTCTACTTCCCCTTCTTCCCCTAGACTTCCCCTTCTTCCCCTAGACTTCCCCTTCTTCCCCTAGACTTCCCCTTTTTCCCCTAGACTTCCCCTTCCCTCTATACTTCCTCTTCTTCCCCTAGACTTCCCCTTCTTCCCCTAGACTTCCCCTTCTTCCCCTAGACTTCCCCTTCCCTCTATACTTCCCCTTCTTCCATTAGACTTCCCCTTCCCTCTATACTTCCCCTTCTTCCCCTAGACTTCCCCTAGACTTCCCCTTCTTCCCCTAGACTTCCCCTAGACTTCCCCTTCCCTCTATACTTCCCCTACTTCCCCTAGACTTCCCCTTCCCTCTATACTTCCCCTTCTTCCCCTAGACTTCCCCTTCTTCCCCTAGACTTCCTCTTCTTCCCCTAGACTTCCCCTTCCCTCTATACTTCCCCTTCTTCCCCTAGACTTCCCCTTCTTCCCTTAGACTTCCCCTTCTTCCCCTAGACTTCCCCTTCCCTCTATACTTCCCCTGCTTCCCCTAGACTTCCCCTTCTTCCCCTAGACTTCCCCTAGACTTCCCTTCCCTCTATACTTCCCCTTCTTCCCCTAGACTTCCTCTAGACTTCCCCTTCCCTCTCTACTTCCCCTTCTTCCCCTAGACTTCCCCTTCTTCCCCTAGACTTCCCCTTCTTCCCCTAGACTTCCTCTTCCCTCTATACTTCCCCTTCTTCCATTAGACTTCCCCTTCCCTCTATACTTCCCCTGCTTCCCCTAGACTTCCCCTAGACTTCCCCTTCCCTCTATACTTCCTCTTCTTCCCCTAGACTTCCCCTTCTTCCCCTAGACTTCCACTTCTTCCCCTAGACTTTCCGTAGACTTCCCCTTCCCTCTATACCTTCCCTTCTTCCCCTTCTTCCCCTAGACTTCCCCTTCTTCCCTTAGACTTCCCCTGGACTTCCCCTTCCCTCTATACTTCCCCTTCTTCCCCTAGACTTTCTCTTCCCTCTATACTTCCCCTTCTTCCCCTAGACTTCCCCTTCTTCCCCTAGACTTCCCCTAGACTTCCCCTTCCCTCTATACTTCCCCTTCTTCCCCTAGACTAACCCTTCCCTCTATACTTCCCCTTCTTCCCCTAGACTTCCCCTTCTTCCCCTAGACTTCCTCTTCTTCCCCTAGACTTCCCCTAGACTTCCCCTTCCCTCTATACTTCCCCTTCTTCCCCTAGACTTCCCCTTCCCTCTATACTTCCCCTTCTTCCCCTAGACTTCCCCTTCTTCTCCTAGACTTCCCCTTCTTCCCCTAGACTTCCCCTTCCCTCTATACTTCCCCTGCTTCCCCTAGACTTACCCTAGACTTCCCCTTCTTCCCCTAGACTTCCCCTTCTTCCCTTAGACTTCCCCTTCTTCCCCTATACTTCCCCTTCCCTCTATACTGCCCCTGCTTCCCCTAGAATTCCCCTAGACGTCCCCTTCTTCCCCTAGACTTCCCCTAGACTTCCCTTCCCTCTATACTTCCCCTTCTTCCCCTAGACTTCCCCTAGACTTTCCCTTCCCTCTCTACTTCCCCTTCTTCCCCTAGACTTCCCCTTCTTCCCCTAGACTTCCCCTTCTTCCCCTAGACTTCCCCTTCCCTCTATACTTCCCCTTCTCCATTAGACTTCCCCTTCCCTCTATACTTCCCCTGCTTCCCCTAGACTTCCCCTAGACTTCCCCTTCTTCCCCTAGACTTCCCCTTTTTCCCCTAGACTTCCCCTTCCCTCTATACTTCCTCTTCTTCCCCTAGACTTCCCCTTCTTCCCCTAGACTTCCCCTTCTTCCCCTAGACTTCCCCTTCCCTCTATACTTCCCCTTCTTCCATTAGACTTCCCCTTCCCTCTATACTTCCCCTTCTTCCCCTAGACTTCCCCTAGACTTCCCCTTCTTCCCCTAGACTTCCCCTAGACTTCCCCTTCCCTCTATACTTCCCCTACTTCCCCTAGACTTCCCCTTCCCTCTATACTTCCCCTTCTTCCCCTAGACTTCCCCTTCTTCCCCTAGACTTCCTCTTCTTCCCCTAGACTTCCCCTTCCCTCTATACTTCCCCTTCTTCCCCTAGACTTCCCCTTCTTCCCTTAGACTTCCCCTTCTTCCCCTAGACTTCCCCTTCCCTCTATACTTCCCCTGCTTCCCCTAGACTTCCCCTTCTTCCCCTAGACTTCCCCTAGACTTCCCTTCCCTCTATACTTCCCCTTCTTCCCCTAGACTTCCTCTAGACTTCCCCTTCCCTCTCTACTTCCCCTTCTTCCCCTAGACTTCCCCTTCTTCCCCTAGACTTCCCCTTCTTCCCCTAGACTTCCTCTTCCCTCTATACTTCCCCTTCTTCCATTAGACTTCCCCTTCCCTCTATACTTCCCCTGCTTCCCCTAGACTTCCCCTAGACTTCCCCTTCCCTCTATACTTCCTCTTCTTCCCCTAGACTTCCCCTTCTTCCCCTAGACTTCCACTTCTTCCCCTAGACTTTCCGTAGACTTCCCCTTCCCTCTATACCTTCCCTTCTTCCCCTTCTTCCCCTAGACTTCCCCTTCTTCCCTTAGACTTCCCCTGGACTTCCCCTTCCCTCTATACTTCCCCTTCTTCCCCTAGACTTTCTCTTCCCTCTATACTTCCCCTTCTTCCCCTAGACTTCCCCTTCTTCCCCTAGACTTCCCCTAGACTTCCCCTTCCCTCTATACTTCCCCTTCTTCCCCTAGACTAACCCTTCCCTCTATACTTCCCCTTCTTCCCCTAGACTTCCCCTTCTTCCCCTAGACTTCCTCTTCTTCCCCTAGACTTCCCCTAGACTTCCCCTTCCCTCTATACTTCCCCTTCTTCCCCTAGACTTCCCCTTCCCTCTATACTTCCCCTTCTTCCCCTAGACTTCCCCTTCTTCTCCTAGACTTCCCCTTCTTCCCCTAGACTTCCCCTTCCCTCTATACTTCCCCTGCTTCCCCTAGACTTACCCTAGACTTCCCCTTCTTCCCCTAGACTTCCCCTTCTTCCCTTAGACTTCCCCTTCTTCCCCTATACTTCCCCTTCCCTCTATACTGCCCCTGCTTCCCCTAGAATTCCCCTAGACGTCCCCTTCTTCCCCTAGACTTCCCCTAGACTTCCCTTCCCTCTATACTTCCCCTTCTTCCCCTAGACTTCCCCTAGACTTTCCCTTCCCTCTCTACTTCCCCTTCTTCCCCTAGACTTCCCCTTCTTCCCCTAGACTTCCCCTTCTTCCCCTAGACTTCCCCTTCCCTCTATACTTCCCCTTCTCCATTAGACTTCCCCTTCCCTCTATACTTCCCCTGCTTCCCCTAGACTTCCCCTAGACTTCCCCTTCTTCCCCTAGACTTCCCCTAGACTTCCCCTTCCCTCTATACTTCCCCTTCTTCCCCTAGACTTCCCCTTCTTCTCCTAGACTTCCCCTTCTTCCCCTAGACTTCCCCTTCCCTCTATACTTCCCCTGCTTCCCCTAGACTTCCCCTAGACTTCCCCTTCTTCCCCTAGACTTCCCCTTCTTCCCTTAGACTTCCCCTTCTTCCCCTATACTTCCCCTTCCCTCTATACTTCCCCTGCTTCCCCTAGACTTCCCCTAGACTTCCCCTTCTTCCCCTAGACTTCCCCTTCTTCCCCTAGACTTCCCCTTCCCTCTATACTTCCCCTTCTCCATTAGACTTCACCTTCCCTCTATACTTCCCCTGCTTCCCCTAGACTTCCCCTAGACTTCCCCTTCTTCCCCTAGACTTCCCCTAGACTTCCCCTTCCCTCTATATTTCCCCTTCTTCCCCTAGACTTCCCCTTCCCTCTATACTTCCCGTTCTTCCCCTAGACTTCCCCTTCTTCCCCTAGACTTCCTCTTCTTCCCCTAGACTTCCCCTAGACTTCCCCTTCCCTCTATACTTCCCCTTCTTCCCCTAGACTTCCCCTTCCCTCTATACTTCCCCTTCTTCCCCTAGACTTCCCCTAGACTTCCCCTTCCGTCTATACTTCCCCTTCTTCCCCTAGTCTACCCCTGGACTTCCCCTTCCCTCTATACTTCCCCTTCTTCCCCTAGACTTCCCCTTCTTCCCCTAGACTTCCCCTTCTTCCCCTAGACTAAGCTTTCTTCCCCTAGACTTCCCCTTCTTCCCCTAGACTTCCCTTCTTCCCCGAGACTTCCGCTATACTTCCCCTACTTTCCCTAGACTTCCCCTACACTTTCCCTTCCCTCTATACTTCCCCTTCTTCCCCTAGATTTACCCTTCTTCTCCTAGACTTCCCCTTCTTCCCCTAGACTTCCCCTTCCCTCTATACTTCCCCTTCTTCCCCTAGACTTCCCCTAGACTTCCACTTCTTCCCCTAGACTTCCCCTTCTTCCCCTAGACTTCCCCTAGACTTCCCCTTCCCTCTATACTTCCCCTTCTTCCCCTAGACTTCCCCTTCTTCCCCTAGACTTCCCCTTCTTCCCCTAGACTTCCCCTAGACTTCCCATTCCCTCTATACTTCCCCTTCTTCCCCTAGACTTTCTCTTCCCTCTATACTTCCCCTTCTTCCCCTAGACTTCCCCTTCCGTCTATACTTCCCCTTCTTCCCCTAGACTTCCCCTAGACTTCCCTTTACTCTATACTTCCCCTTCTTCCCCTAGACTTCCCCTAGACTTCCCCTTCCCTCTCTACTTCCCCTTCTTCCCCTAGACTTCCCCTTCTTCCCCTAGACTTCCCCTTCTTCCCCTAGACTTCCCCTTTTTCCCCTAGACTTCCCCTTCCCTCTATACTTCCTCTTCTTCCCCTAGACTTCCCCTTCTTCCCCTAGACTTCCACTTCTTCCCCTAGACTTCCCCTAGACTTCCCCTTCTTCTCCTAGACTTCCCCTAGACTTCCCCTTCCCTCTATACTTCCCCTTCTTCCCCTAGACTTTCTCTTCCCTCTATACTTCCCCTTCTTCCCCTAGACTTCCCCTTCTTCCCCTAGACTTCCCCTTCTTCCCCTAGACTTCCCCTTCCCTCTATACTTCCCCTTCTTCCCCTAGACTTCCCCTAGACTTCCCTTCCCTCTATACTTCCCCTTCTTCCCCGAGACTTCCCCTTCCCTCTCTACTTCCCCTTCCCTCTCTACTTCCCCTTCTTCCCCTAGACTTCCCCTTCTTCCCCTAGACTTCCCCTTCTTCCCCTAGACTTCCCCTTCCCTCTATACTTCCCCTTCTTCCATTAGACTTCCCCTTCCCTCTATACTTCCCCTTCTTCCCCTAGACTTCCCCTAGACTTCCCCTTCTTCCCCTAGACTTCCCCTAGACTTCCCCTTCCCTCTATACTTCCCCTACTTCCCCTAGACTTCCCCTTCCCTCTATACTTCCCCTTCTTCCCCTAGACTTCCCCTTCTTCCCCTAGACTTCCTCTTCTTCCCCTAGACTTCCCCTTCTTCCCTTAGACTTCCCCTTCTTCCCCTAGACTTCCCCTTCCCTCTATACTTCCCCTGCTTCCCCTAGACTTCCCCTAGACTTCCCCTTCTTCCCCTAGACTTCCCCTAGACTTCCCTTCCCTCTATACTTCCCCTTCTTCCCCTAGACTTCCTCTAGACTTCCCCGTCCCTCTCTACTTCCCCTTCTTCCCCTAGACTTCCCCTTCTTCCCCTAGACTTCCCCTTCTTCCCCTAGACTTCCCCTTCCCTCTATACTTCCCCTTCTTCCATTAGACTTCCCCTTCCCTCTATACTTCCCCTGCTTCCCCTAGACTTCCCCTAGTGTTCCCCTTCTTCCCCTAGACATCCCCTAGACTTCCCCTTCCCTCTATACTTCCCCTTCTTCCCCTAGACTTCCCCTTCCCCCTATACTTCCCCTTCTTCCCCTAGAATTCCCCTTCTTCCCCTAGACTTCCTCTTCTTCCCCTAGACTTCCCCTTCCCTCTATACTTCCCCTTCTTCCCCTAGACTTCCCCTTCTTCCCTTAGACTTCCCCTTCTTCCACTAGACTTCCCCTTCTTCCCTTAGACTTCCCCTTCTTCCCCTATACTTCCCCTTCCCTCTATACTTCCCCTGCTTCCCCTAGACTTCCCCTAGACGTCCCCTTCTTCCCCTAGACTTCCCCTAGACTTCCCTTCCCTCTATACTTCCCCTTCTTCCCCTAGATTTCCCCTAGACTTCCCCTTCCCTCTCTACTTCCCCTTCTTCCCCTAGACTTCCCCTTCTTCCCCTAGACTTCCCCTTCCCTCTATACTTCCCCTTCTTCCATTAGACTTCCCCTTCCCTCTATACTTCCCCTGCTTCCCCTAGACTTCCCCTAGACTTTCCCTTCTTCCCCTAGACTTCCCCTAGACTTCCCCTTCTTCCCCTAGACTAACCCTTCCCTCTATACTTCCCCTTCTTCCCCTAGACTTCCCCTTCTTCCCCTAGACTTCCCCTTTCCTCTATACTTCCCCTTCTTCCCCTAGACTTCCCCTTCTTCGCCTAGACTTCCCCTTCTTCCCTTAGACTTCCCCTTCCCTCTATACTTCCCCTTCTTCCATTAGTCTTCCCCTTCCCTCTATACTTCCCCTGCTTCCCCTAGACTTCCCCTAGTCTTCCCCTTCTTCCCCTAGACTGCCCCTAGACTTCCCCTTCCCTGTATACTTCCCCTTCTTCCCCTAGACTTCCCCTTCCCCCTATACTTCCCCTTCTTCCCCTAGACTTCCCCTTCTTCCCCTAGACTTCCTCTTCTTCCCCTAGACTTCCCCTTCCCTCTATACTTCCCCTTCTTCCCCTAGACTTCCCCTTCTTCCCTTAGACTTCCCCTTCTTCCCCTAGACTTCCCCTTCTTCCCTTAGACTTCCCGTTCTTCCCCTATACTTCCCCTTCCCTCTATACTTCCCCTGCTTCCCCTAGACTTCCCCTAGACGTCCCCTTCTTCCCCTAGACTTCCCCTAGACTTCCCTTCCCTCTATACTTCCCCTTCTTCCCCTAGATTTCCCCTAGATTTCCCCTTCCCTCTCTACTTCCCCTTCTTCCCCTAGACTTCCCCTTCTTCCCCTAGACTTCCCCTTCCCTCTATACTTCCCCTTCTTCCATTAGACTTCCCCTTCCCTCTATACTTCCCCTGCTTCCCCTAGACTTCCCCTAGACTTCCCCTTCTTCCCCTAGACTTCCCCTAGACTTCCCATTCCCTCTATACTTCCCCTTCTTCCCCTAGACTAACCCTTCCCTCTATACTTCCCCTTCTTCCCCTAGACTTCCCCTTCTTCCCCTAGACTTCCTCTTCTTCCCCTAGACTTCCCCTAGACTTCCCCTTCCCTCTATACTTCCCCTTCTTCCCCTAGACTTCCCCTTCCCTCTATACTTCCCCTTCTTCCCCTAGACTTCCCCTTCCCTCTATACTTCCCCTTCTTCCCCTAGACTTCGCCTAGACTTCCACTTCTTCCCCTAGACTTCCCCTTCTTCCCCTAGACTTCCCCTGGACTTCCCCTTTCCTCTATACTTCCCCTTCTTCCCCTAGACTTCCCCTAGATTTCCCCTTCCCTCTATACTTCCCCTTCTTCCCCTAGACTTCCCCTAGACTTCCCCTTCCCTCTATACTTCCCCTTCTTCCCCTAGACTTCCCCTTCTTCCCCTAGACTTCCTCTTCTTCCCCTAGACTTCCCCTAGACTTCCCCTTCCCTCTATACTTCCCCTTCTTCCCCTAGACTTCCCCTTCCCTCTATACTTCCCCTTCTTCCCCTAGACTTCCCCTTCTTCTCCTAGACTTCCCCTTCTTCCCCTAGACTTCCCCTTCCCTCTATACTTCCCCTTCTTCCCCTAGACTTCGCCTAGACTTCCACTTCTTCCCCTAGACTTCCCCTTCTTCCCCTAGATTTCCCCTAGACTTCCCCTTCCCTCTATACTTCCCCTTCTTCCCCTAGACTTCCCCTTCTTCCCCTAGACTTCCCCTTCTTCCCCTAGACTTCCCCTTCCCTCTATACTTCCCCTTCTTCCCCTAGACTTCCCCTTCTTCCCCTAGACTTCCCCTTCTTCCCCTAGACTTCCCCTTCCCTCTATACTTCCCCTTCTTCCCCTAGACTTCCCCTAGACTTCCCTTCCCTCTATACTTCCCCTTCTTCCCCTAGACTTCCCCTAGACTTCCCCTTCCCTCTCTACTTCCCCTTCTTCCCCTAGACTTCCCCTTCTTCCCCTAGACTTCCCCTTCTTCCCCTAGACTTCCCCTTCCCTCTATACTTCCCCTTCTTCCCCTAGACTTCCCCTAGATTTCCCCTTCCCTCTATACTTCCCCTTCTTCCCCTAGACTTCCCCTTCTTCCCCTAGACTTCCCCTTCCCTCTATACTGCCCCTTCTTCCATTAGACTTCCCCTTCCCTCTATACTTCCCCTCCTTCCCCTAGACTTCCCCTAGACTTCCCCTTCTTCCCCTAGACTTCCCCTTCTTCCCATAGACTTCCCCTTCTTCCCCTAGACTTCCCCTTCCCTCTATACTTCCCCTTCTTCCATTAGACTTCCCCTTCCCTCTATACTTCCCCTCCTTCCCCTAGACTTCCCCTAGACTTCCCCTTCTTCCCCTAGACTTCCCCTAGACTTCCCCTTCCCTCTATACTTCCCCTTCTTCCCCTAGACTAACCCTTCCCTCTATACTTCCCCTTCTTCCCCTAGACTTCCCCTAGATTTCCCCTTCCCTCTATACTTCCCCTTCTTCCCCTAGACTTCCCCTTCTTCCCCTAGACTTCCCCTTCCCTCTATACTGCCCCTTCTTCCCCTAGACTTCTCCTAGACTTCCCCTTCCCTCTATACTGCCCCTTCTTCCCCTAGACTTCCCCTGGACTTCCCCTTTCCTCTATACTTCCCCTTCTTCCCCTAGACTTCCCCTAGATTTCCCCTTCCCTCTATACTTCCCCTTCTTCCCCTAGACTTCCCCTAGACTTCCCCTTCCCTCTATACTTCCCCTTCTTCCCCTAGACTTCCCCTAGACTTCCCCTTCCCTCTATACTTCCCCTTCTTCCCCTAGACTTCCCCTTCCCTCTATACTTCCCCTTCTTCCCCTAGACTTCCCCTAGACTTCCCCTTCCCTCTATACTTCCCCTTCTTCCCCTATTCTACCCCTGGACTTCCCCTTCCCTCTATACTTCCCCTTCTTCCCCTAGACTTCCCCTTCTTCCCCTAGACTTCTCCTTCTTCCCCTAGACTAAGCTTTCTTCCCCTAGACTTCCCCTTCTTCCCCTAGACTTCCCTTCTTCCCCGAGACTTCCCCTAGACTTCCCCTTCTTCCCCTAGACTTCCCCTTCTTCCCTTAGATTTCCCCTTCTTCCCCGAGACTTCCCCTAGACTTCCCCTTCCCTCTATACTTCCCCTTCTTCCCCTAGACTTCCCCTTCTTCCCCGAGACTTCCCCTAGACTTCCCCTTCCCTGTATACTTCCCCTTCTTCCCCTAGACTTCCCCTTCTTCCCCTAGACTTCCCCTTCTTCCCTTAGATTTCCCCTTCTTCCCCGAGACTTCCCCTAGACTTCTTCTTCCCTCTATACTTCCCCTTCTTCCCCTAGACTTCCCCTTCTTCTCCTAGACTTCCCCTTCTTCCCCTAGACTTCCCCTTCCCTCTATACTTCCCCTTCTTCCCCTAGACTTCCCCTAGACTTCCACTTCTTCCCCTAGACTTCCCCTTCTTCCCCTAGACTTCCCCTAGACTTCCCCTTCCCTCTATACTTCCCCTTCTTCTCCTAGACTTCCCCTTCTTCCCCTAGACTTCCCCTTCTTCCCCTAGACTTCCCCTTCTTCCCTTAGACTTCCCCTTCTTCCCCTAGACTTCCCCTTCTTCCCCTAGACTTCCCCTTCTTCCCTAGACTTCCCCTAGACTTCCCCTTGCCTCTATACTTCCCCTTCTTCCCCTAGACTTTCTCTTCCCTCTATACTTCCCCTTCTTCCCCTAGACTTCCCCTTCTTCCCCTAGACTACCCCATCTTCCCCTAGACTTCCCCTTCCCTCTATACTTCCCCTTCTTCCCCTAGACTTCCCCTAGACTTCCCTTCCCTCTCTACTTCCCCTTCTTCCCCTAGACTTCCCCTTCCCTCTATACTTCCCCTTCTTCCCCTAGACTTCCCCTAGACGTCCCCTTCCGTCTATACTTCCCCTTCTTCCCCTAGTCTACCCCTGGACTTCCCCTTCCCTCTATACTTCCCCTTCTTCCCCTAGACTTCCCCTTCTTCCCCTAGGCTTCCCCTTCTTCCCCTAGACTAAGCTTTCTTCCCCTAGACTTCCCCTTCTTCCCCTAGACTTCCCTTCTTCCCCGAGACTTCCCCTATACTTCCCCTACTTTCCCTAGACTTCCCCTACACTTTCCCTTCCCTCTATACTTCCCCTTCTTCCCCTAGACTTACCCTTCTTCTCCTAGACTTCCCCTTCTTCCCCTAGACTTCCCCTTCCCTCTATACTTCCCCTTCTTCCCCTAGACTTCCCCTAGACTTCCACTTCTTCCCCTAGACTTCCCCTTCTTCCCCTAGACTTCCCCTAGACTTCCCCTTCCCTCTATACTTCCCCTTCTTCCCCTAGACTTCCCCTTCTTTCCCTAGACTTCCCCTTCTTCCCCTAGACTTCCCCTAGACTTCCCATTCCTTCTATACTTCCCCTTCTTCCCCTAGACTTTCTCTTCCCTCTATACTTCCCCTTCTTCCCCTAGACTTCCCCTTCTTCCCCTAGACTTCCCCTTCCGTCTATACTTCCCCTTCTTCCCCTAGACTTCCCCTAGACTTCCCTTCCCTCTATACTTCCCCTTCTTCCCCTAGACTTCCCCTAGACTTCCCCTTCCCTCTCTACTTCCCCTTCTTCCCCTAGACTTCCCCTTCTTCCCCTAGACTTCCCCTTCTTCCCCTAGACTTCCCCTTCTTCCCCTAGACTTCCCCTTTTTCCCCTAGACTTCCCCTTCCCTCTATACTTCCTCTTCTTCCCCTAGACTTCCCCTTCTTCCCCTAGACTTCCACTTCTTCCCCTAGACTTCCCCTAGACTTCCCCTTCCCTCTATACTTCCCCTTCTTCCCCTAGACTTTCTCTTCCCTCTATACTTCCCCTTCTTCCCCTAGACTTCCCCTTCTTCCCCTAGACTTCCCCTTCTTCCCCTAGACTTCCCCTTCCCTCTATACTTCCCCTTCTTCCCCTAGACTTCCCCTAGACTTCCCTTCCCTCTATACTTCCCCTTCTTCCCCGAGACTTCCCCTAGACTTCCCCTTCCCTCTCTACTTCCCCTTCTTCCCCTAGACTTCCCCTTCTTCCCCTAGACTTCCCCTTCTTCCCCTAGACTTCCCCTTCCCTCTATACTTCCCCTTCTTCCATTAGACTTCCCCTTCCCTCTATACTTCCCCTTCTTCCCCTAGACTTCCCCTAGACTTCCCCTTCTTCCCCTAGACTTCCCCTAGACTTCCCCTTCCCTCTATACTTCCCCTACTTCCCCTAGACTTCCCCTTCCCTCTATACTTCCCCTTCTTCCCCTAGACTTCCCCTTCTTCCCCTAGACTTCCTCTTCTTCCCCTAGACTTCCCCTTCCCTCTATACTTCCCCTTCTTCCCCTAGACTTCCCCTTCTTCCCTTAGACTTCCCCTTCTTCCCCTAGACTTCCCCTTCCCTCTATACTTCCCCTGCTTCCCCT
This sequence comes from Anniella stebbinsi, assembly GCA_029215795.1. NCBI lineage: Eukaryota > Metazoa > Chordata > Lepidosauria > Squamata > Anniellidae > Anniella > Anniella stebbinsi. The sequence goes on from JARDYH010000028.1 coordinate 204,938, forward strand.
AGACTTCCCCTTCTTCCCCTAGACTTCCCCTAGACTTCCCTTCCCTCTATACTTCCCCTTCTTCCCCTAGACTTCCTCTAGACTTCCCCTTCCCTCTCTACTTCCCCTTCTTCCCCTAGACTTCCCCTTCTTCCCCTAGACTTCCCCTTCTTCCCCTAGACTTCCTCTTCCCTCTATACTTACCCTTCTTCCATTAGACTTCCCCTTCCCTCTATACTTCCCCTGCTTCCCCTAGACTTCCCCTAGTCTTCCCCTTCTTCCCCTAGACTTCCCCTAGACTTCCCCTTCCCTCTATACTTCCCCTTCTTCCCCTAGACTTCCCCTTCCTCCTATACTTCCCCTTCTTCCCCTAGACTTCCCCTTCTTCCCCTAGACTTCCTCTTCTTCCCCTAGACTTCCCCTTCCCTCTATACTTCCCCTTCTTCCCCTAGACTTCCCCTTCTTCCCCTAGACTTCCCCTTCTTCCCTTAGACTTCCCCTTCTTCCCCTATACTTCCCCTTCCCTCTATACTTCCCCAGCTTCCCCTAGACTTCCCCTAGACGTCCCCTTCTTCCCTTAGACTTCCCCTAGACTTCCCTTCCCTCTATACTTCCCCTTCTTCCCCTAGATTTCCCCTAGACTTCCCCTTCCCTCTCTACTTCCCCTTCTTCCCCTAGACTTCCCCTTCTTCCCCTAGACTTCCCCTTCTTCCCCTAGACTTCCCCTTCCCTCTATACTTCCCCTTCTTCCATTAGACTTCCCCTTCCCTCTATACTTCCCCTGCTTCCCCTAGACTTCCCCTAGACTTCCCCTTCTTCCCCTAGACTTCCCCTAGACTTCCCCTTCCCTCTATACTTCCCCTTCTTCCCCTAGACTAACCCTTCCCTATATACTTCCCCTTCTTCCCCTAGACTTCCCCTTCTTCCCCTAGACTTCCCCTTCCCCTTCTTCCCCTATACTTCCCCTTCTTCCCCTAGACTTCCCCTTCTTCCCTTAGACTTCCCCTTCCCTCTATACTTCCCCTTCTTCCATTAGTCTTCCCCTTCCCTCTATACTTCCCCTGCTTCCCCTAGACTTCCCCTAGTCTTCCCCTTCTTCCCCTAGACTGCCCCTAGACTTCCCCTTCCCTCTATACTTCCCCTTCTTCCCCTAGACTTCCCCTTCCCCCTATACTACCCCTTCTTCCCCTAGACTTCCCCTTCTTCCCCTAGACTTCCTCTTCTTCCCATAGACTTCCCCTTCCCTCTATACTTCCCCTTCTTCCCCTAGACTTCCCCTTCTTCCCTTAGACTTCCCCTTCTTCCCCTAGACTTCCCCTTCTTCCCTTAGACTTCCCCTTCTTCCCCTATATTTCCCCTTCCCTCTATACTTCCCCTGCTTCCCCTAGACTTCCCCTAGACGTCCCCTTCTTCCCCTAGACTTCCCCTAGACTTCCCTTCCCTCTATACTTCCCCTTCTTCCCCTAGACTTCCCCTAGACTTCCCCTTCCCTCTCTACTTCCCCTTCTTCCCCTAGACTTCCCCTTCTTCCCCTAGACTTCCCCTTCTTCCCCTAGACTTCCCCTTCCCTCTATACTTCCCCTTCTTCCATTAGACTTCCCCTTCCCTCTATACTTCCCCTGCTTCCCCTAGACTTCCCCTAGACTTCCCCTTCCCTCTCTACTTCCCCTTCTTCCCCTAGACTTCCCCTTCTTCCCCTAGACTTCCCCTTCTTCCCCTAGACTTTCCCTTCCCTCTATACTTCCCCTTCTTCCATTAGACTTCCCCTTCCCTCTATACTTCCCCTGCTTCCCCTAGACTTCCCCTAGTCTTCCCCTTCTTCCCCTAGACTTCTCCTAGACTTCCCCTTCCCTCTATACTTCCCCTTCTTCCCCTAGACTTCCCCTTCCCTCTATACTTCCCCTTCTTCCCCTAGACTTCCTCTTCTTCCCCTAGACTTCCCCTTCCCTCTATACTTCCCCTTCTTCCCCTAGACTTCCCCTTTTTCCCTTAGACTTCCCCTTCTTCCCCTAGACTTCCCCTTCTTCCCTTAGACTTCCCCTTCTTCCCCTAGACTTCCCCTTTTTCCCTTAGACTTCCCCTGCTTCCCCTAGACTTCCCCTAGACGTCCCCTTCTTCCCCTAGACTTCCCCTAGACTTCCCTTCCCTCTATACTTCCCCTTCTTCCCCTAGACTTCCCCTAGACTTCCCCTACCCTCTCTACTTCCCCTTCTTCCCCTAGACTTCCCCTTCTTCCCCTAGACTTCCCCTTCTTCCCCTAGACTTCCCCTTCCCTCTATACTTCCCCTTCTTCCATTAGACTTCCCCTTCCCTCTATACTTCCCCTGCTTCCCCTAGACTTCCCCTAGACTTCCCCTTCTTCCCCTAGACTTCCCCTAGACTTCCCCTTCCCTCTATACTTCCCCTTCTTCCCCTAGACTTCCCCTTCCCTCTATACTTCCCCTTCTTCCCCTAGACTTCCCCTAGACTTCCCTTCCCTCTATACTTCCCCTTCTTCCCCTAGACTTCCCCTAGACTTCCCCTTCCCTCTCTACTTCCCCTTCTTCCCCTAGACTTCCCCTTCTTCCCCTAGACTTCCCCTTCTTCCCCTAAACTTCCCCTTCTTCCCCTATACTTCCCCTTCCCTCTATACTTCCCCTTCTTCCCCTAGACTTCCCCTAGACTTCCCCTTCCCTCTATACTTCCCCTTCTTCCCCTAGACTTCCCCTAGACTTCCCCTTCCCTCTATACTTCCCCTTCTTCCCCTAGACTTCCCCTTCCCTCTATACTTCCCCTTCTCCCCTAGACTTCCGCTAGACTTCCCCTTCCCTCTATACTTCCCCTTCTTCCCCTAGACTTCCCCTTCCCTCTATACTTCCCCTTCTTCCCCTAGACTTCCCCTAGACTTCCCCTTCTTCCCCTAGACTTCCCCTTTTTCCCCTAGACTTCCCCTTCCCTCTATACTTCCTCCTCTTCCCCTAGACTTCCCCTTCTTCCCCTAGACTTCCCCTTCTTCCCCTAGACTTCCCCTAGACTTCCCCTTTCCTCTATATTTCCTCTTCTTTCCCTAGACTTCCACTAGACGTCCCCTTCCCTCTATACTTCCCCTTCTCCCCTAGACTTCCCCTAGACTTCCCCTTCCCTCTATACTTCCCCTTCTTCCCCTAGACTTCCCCTAGACTTCCCCTTCTTCCCCTAGACTTCCCCTTTTTCCCCTAGACTTCCCCTTCCCTCTATACTTCCTCTTCTTCCCCTAGACTTCCCCTTCTTCCCCTAGACTTCCACTTCTTCCCCTAGACTTTCCGTAGACTTCCCCTTCCCTCTATACCTTCCCTTCTTCCCCTTCTTCCCCTAGACTTCCCCTTCTTCCCTTAGACTTCCCCTGGACTTCCCCTTCCCTCTATACTTCCCCTTCTTCCCCTAGACTTTCTCTTCCCTCTATACTTCCCCTTCTTCCCCTAGACTTCCCCTTCTTCCCCTAGACTTCCCCTTCTTCCCCTAGACTTCTCCTTCCCTCTATACTTCCCCTTCTTCCCCTAGACTTCCCCTAGACTTCACTTCCCTCTATACTTCCCCTTCTTCCCCTAGACTTCCCCTAGACTTCCCCTTCCCTCTCTACTTCCCCTTCTTCCCCTAGACTTCCCCTTCTTCCCCTAGACTTCCCCTTCTTCCCCTAGACTTCCCCTTCCCTCTATACTTCCCCTTCTTCCATTAGACTTCCCCTTCCCTCTATACTTCCCCTGCTTCCCCTAGACTTCCCCTAGACTTCCCCTTCTTCCCCTAGACTTCCCCTAGACTTCCCCTTCCCTCTATACTTCCCCTTCTTCCCCTAGACTCCCCCTTCCCTCTATACTTCCCCTTCTTCCCCTAGACTTCCCCTTCTTCCCCTAGACTTCCTCTTCTTCCCCTAGACTTCCCCTTCCCTCTATACTTCCCCTTCTTCCCCTAGACTTCCCCTTCTTCCCTTAGACTTCCCCTTCTTCCCCTAGACTTCCCCTTCCCTCTATACTTCCCCTGCTTCCCCTAGACTTCCCCTAGACTTCCCCTTCTTCCCCTAGACTTCCCCTAGACTTCCCTTCCCTCTATACTTCCCCTTCTTCCCCTAGACTTCCCCTAGACTTCACCTTCCCTCTCTACTTCCCCTTCTTCCCCTAGACTTCCCCTTCTTCCCCTAGACTTCCCCTTCTTCCCCTAGACTTTCCCTTCCCTCTATACTTCCCCTTCTTCCATTAGACTTCCCCTTCCCTCTATACTTCCCCTGCTTCCCCTAGACTTCCCCTAGTCTTCCCCTTCTTCCCCTAGACTTCTCCTAGACTTCCCCTTCCCTCTATACTTCCCCTTCTTCCCCTAGACTTCCCCTTCCCTCTATACTTCCCCTTCTTCCCCTAGACTTCCCCTTCTTCCCCTAGACTTCCTCTTCTTCCCCTAGACTTCCCCTTCCGTCTATACTTCCCCTTCTTCCCCTAGACTTCCTCTTCTTCCCTTAGACTTCCCCTTCTTCCCCTAGACTTCCCCTTCTTCCCTTAGACTTCCCCTTCTTCCCCTATACTTCCCCTTCCCTCTATACTTCCCCTGCCTCCCCTAGAATTCCCCTAGACGTCCCCTTCTTCCCCTAGACTTCCCCTAGACTTCCCTTCCCTCTCTACTTCCCCTTCTTCCCCTAGACTTCCCCTAGACTTTCCCTTCCCTCTCTACTTCCCCTTCTTCCCCTAGACTTCCCCTTCTTCCCCTAGACTTCCCCTTCTTCCCCTAGACTTCCCCTTCCCTCTATACTTCCCCTTCTTCCATTAGACTTCCCCTTCCCTCTATACTTCCCCTGCTTCCCCAAGACTTCCCCTAGACTTCCCCTTCTTCCCCTAGACTTCCCCTAGACTTCCCCTTCCCTCTATACTTCCCCTTCTTCCCCTAGACTTCCCCTTCCCTCTATACTTCCCCTTCTTCCCCTAGACTTCCCCTTCTTCCCCTAGACTTCCTCTTCTTCCCCTAGACTTCCCCTAGACTTCCCCTTCCCTCTATACTTCCCCTTCTTCCCCTAGACTTCCCCTTCCCTCTATACTTCCCCTTCTTCCCCTAGACTTCCCCTAGACTTCCCCTTCCGTCTATACTTCCCCTTCTTCCCCTAGACTTTCTCTTCCCTCTATACTTCCCCTTCTTCCCCTAGACTTCCCCTTCTTCCCCTAGACTTCCCCTAGACTTCCCATTCCCTCTATACTTCCCCTTCTTCCCCTAGACTTTCTCTTTCCTCTATACTTCCCCTTCTTCCCCTAGACTTCCCCTTCTTCCCCTAGACTTCCCCTTCCGTCTATACTTCCCCTTCTTCCCCTAGACTTCCCCTAGACTTCCCCTTCCCTCTCTACTTCCCCTTCTTCCACTAGACTTCCCCTTCTTCCCCTAGACTTCCCCTTCTTCCCCTAGACTTCCCCTTTTTCCCCTAGACTTCCCCTTCCCTCTATACTTCCTCTTCTTCCCCTAGACTTCCCCTTCTTCCCCTAGACTTCCACTTCTTCCCCTAGACTTCCCCTAGACTTCCCCTTCCCTCTATACTTCCCCTTCTTCCCCTAGACTTTCTCTTCCCTCTATACTTCCCCTTCTTCCCCTAGACTTCCCCTTCTTCCCCTAGACTTCCCCTTCTTCCCCTAGACTTCCCCTTCCCTCTATACTTCCCCTTCTTCCCCTAGACTTCCCCTAGACTTCCCTTCCCTCTATACTTCCCCTTCTTCCCCGAGACTTCCCCTAGACTTCCCCTTCCCTCTCTACTTCCCCTTCTTCCCCTAGACTTCCCCTTCTTCCCCTAGACTTCCCCTTCTTCCCCTAGACTTCCCCTTCCCTCTATACTTCCCCTTCTTCCATTAGACTTCCCCTTCCCTCTATACTTCCCCTTCTTCCCCTAGACTTCCCCTAGACTTCCCCTTCTTCCCCTAGACTTCCCCTAGACTTCCCCTTCCCTCTATACTTCCCCTACTTCCCCTAGACTTCCCCTTCCCTCTATACTTCCCCTTCTTCCCCTAGACTTCCCCTTCTTCCCCTAGACTTCCTCTTCTTCCCCTAGACTTCCCCTTCCCTCTATACTTCCCCTTCTTCCCCTAGACTTCCCCTTCTTCCCTTAGACTTCCCCTTCTTCCCCTAGACATCCCCTTCCCTCTATACTTCCCCTGCTTCCCCTAGACTTCCCTTTCTTCCCCTAGACTTCCCCTAGACTTCCCTTCCCTCTATACTTCCCCTTCTTCCCCTAGACTTCCCCTTCTTCCCCTAGACTTCCCCTTCTTCCCCTAGACTTCCTCTTCCCTCTATACTTCCCCTTCTTCCTCTAGACTTCCCCTTCCCTCTCTACTTCCCCTTCTTCCCCTAGACTTCCCCTTCTTCCCCTAGACTTCCCCTTCTTCCCCTAGACTTCCTCTTCCCTCTATACTTCCCCTTCTTCCATTAGACTTCCCCTTCCCTCTATACTTCCCCTGCTTCCCCTAGACTTCCCCTAGTCTTCCCCTTCTTCCCCTAGACTTCCCCTAGACTTCCCCTTCCCTCTATACTTCCCCTTCTTCCCCTAGACTTCCCCTTCCTCCTATACTTCCCCTTCTTCCCCTAGACTTCCCCTTTCCTCTATACTTCCCCTACTCCCCTAGACTTCCCCTAGACTTCCCCTTCCCTCTATACTTCCTCTTCTTCCCTTAGACTTCCCCTTCTTCCCCTAGACTTCCCCTTCTTCCTTTAGACTTCCCCTTCTTCCCCTATACTTCCCCTTCCCTCTATACTTCCCCTGCTTCCCCTAGAATTCCCCTAGACGTCCCCTTCTTCCCCTAGACTTCCCCTAGACTTCCCTTCCCTCTATACTTCCCCTTCTTCCCCTAGACTTTCCCTAGACTTTCCCTTCCCTCTCTACTTCCCCTTCTTCCCCTAGACTTCCCCTTCTTCCCCTAGACTTCCCCTTCCCTCTATACTTCCCCTTCTTCCATTAGACTTCCCCTTCCCTCTATACTTCCCCTGCTTCCCCAAGACTTCCCCTAGACTTCCCCTTCTTCCCCTAGACTTCCCCTAGACTTCCCCTTCCCTCTATACTTCCCCTTCTTCCCCTAGACTTCCCCTTCCCTCTATACTTCCCGTTCTTCCCCTAGACTTCGCCTTCTTCCCCTAGACTTCCTCTTCTTCCCCTAGACTTCCCCTAGACTTCCCCTTCCCTCTATACTTCCCCTTCTTCCCCTAGACTTCCCCTTCCCTCTATACTTCCCCTTCTTCCCCTAGACTTCCCCTAGACTTCCCCTTCCGTCTATACTTCCCCTTCTTCCCCTAGACTTTCTCTTCCCTCTATACTTCCCCTTCTTCCCCTAGACTTCCCCTTCTTCCCCTAGACTTCCCCTAGACTTCCCATTCCCTCTATACTTCCCCTTCTTCCCCTAGACTTTCTCTTCCCTCTATACTTCCCCTTCTTCCCCTAAACTTCCCCTTCTTCCCCTAGACTTCCTCTTCTTCCCCTAGACTTCCCCTTTTTCCCCTAGACTTCCCCTTCCCTCTATACTTCCTCTTCTTCCCCTAGACTTCCCCTTCTTCCCCTAGACTTCCACTTCTTCCCCTAGACTTCCCCTAGACCTCCCCTTCCCTCTATACTTCCCCTTCTTCCCCTAGACTTTCTCTTCCCTCTATACTTCCCCTTCTTCCCCTAAACTTCCCCTTCTTCCCCTAGACTTCCTCTTCCGTCTATACTTCCCCTTCTTCCCCTAGACTTCCCCTAGACTTCCCTTTCCTCTATACTTCCCCTTCTTCCCCTAGACTTCCCCTAGACTTCCCCTTCCCTCTCTACTTCTCCTTCTTCCCCTAGACTTCCCCTTCTTCCCCTAGACTTCCCCTTCTTCCCCTAGACTTCCCCTTTTTCCCCTAGACTTCCCCTTCCCTCTATACTTCCTCTTCTTCCCCTAGACTTCCCCTTCTTCCCCTAGACTTCCACTTCTTCCCCTAGACTTCCCCTAGACCTCCCCTTCCCTCTATACTTCCCCTTCTTCCCCTAGACTTTCTCTTCCCTCTATACTTCCCCTTCTTCCCCTAGACTTCCCCTTCTTCCCCTAGACTTCCCCTTCTTCCCCTAGACTTCCCCTTCCCTCTATACTTCCCCTTCTTCCCCTAGACTTCCCCTAGACTTCCCTTCCCTCTATACTTCCCCTTCTTCCCCGAGACTTCCCCTAGACTTCCCCTTCCCTCTCTACTTCCCCTTCTTCCCCTAGACTTCCCCTTCTTCCCCTAGACTTCCCCTTCTTCCCCTAGACTTCCCCTTCCCTCTATACTTCCCCTTCTTCCATTAGACTTCCCCTTCCCTCTATACTTCCCCTTCTTCCCCTAGACTTCCCCTAGACTTCCCCTTCTTCCCCTAGACTTCCCCTAGACTTCCCCTTCCCTCTATACTTCCCCTACTTCCCCTAGACTTCCCCTTCCCTCTATACTTCCCCTTCTTCCCCTAGACTTCCCCTTCTTCCCCTAGACTTCCTCTTCTTCCCCTAGACTTCCCCTTCCCTCTATACTTCCCCTTCTTCCCCTAGACTTCCCCTTCTTCCCTTAGACTTCCCCTTCTTCCCCTAGACTTCCCCTTCCCTCTATACTTCCCCTGCTTCCCCTAGACTTCCCCTTCTTCCCCTAGACTTCCCCTAGACTTCCCTTCCCTCTATACTTCCCCTTCTTCCCCTAGACTTCCTCTAGACTTCCCCTTCCCTCTCTACTTCCCCTTCTTCCCCTAGACTTCCCCTTCTTCCCCTAGACTTCCCCTTCTTCCCCTAGACTTCCTCTTCCCTCTATACTTCCCCTTCTTCCATTAGACTTCCCCTTCCCCTAGACTTCCCCTTCCCCCTATACTTCCCCTTCTTCCCCTAGACTTCCCCTTCTTCCCCTAGACTTCCTCTTCTTCCCATAGACTTCCCCTTCCCTCTATACTTCCCCTTTTTCCCCTAGACTTCCCCTTCTTCCCTTAGACTTCCCCTTCTTCCCCTAGACTTCCCCTTCTTCCCTTAGACTTCCCCTTCTTCCCCTATACTTCCCCTTCCCTCTATACTTCCCCTGCTTCCCCTAGACTTCCCCTAGACGTCCCCTTCTTCCCCTAGACTTCCCCTAGACTTCCCTTCCCTCTATACTTCCCCTTCTTCCCCTAGACTTCCCCTAGACTTCCCCTTCCCTCTCTACTTCCCCTTCTTCCCCTAGACTTCCCCTTCCCTCTATACTTCCCGTTCTTCCCCTAGACTTCCCCTTCTTCCCCTAGACTTCCTCTTCTTCCCCTAGACTTCCCCTAGACTTCCCCTTCCCTCTATACTTCCCCTTCTTCCCCTAGACTTCCCCTTCCCTCTATACTTCCCCTTCTTCCCCTAGACTTCCCCTAGACTTCCCCTTCCGTCTATACTTCCCCTTCTTCCCCTAGACTTTCTCTTCCCTCTATACTTCCCCTTCTTCCCCTAGACTTCCCCTTCTTCCCCTAGACTTCCCCTAGACTTCCCATTCCCTCTATACTTCCCCTTCTTCCCCTAGACTTTCTCTTCCCTCTATACTTCCCCTTCTTCCCCTAGACTTCCCCTTCTTCCCCTAGACTTCCCCTTCCGTCTATACTTCCCCTTCTTCCCCTAGACTTCCCCTAGACTTCCCTTCCCTCTATACTTCCCCTTCTTCCCCTAGACTTCCCCTAGACTTCCCCTTCCCTCTCTACTTCCCCTTCTTCCCCTAGACTTCCCCTTCTTCCCCTAGACTTCCCCTTCTTCCCCTAGACTTCCCCTTTTTCCCCTAGACTTCCCCTTCCCTCTATACTTCCTCTTCTTCCCCTAGACTTCCCCTTCTTCCCCTAGACTTCCCCTTCTTCCCCTAGACTTCCCCTTCCCTCTATACTTCCCCTTCTTCCATTAGACTTCCCCTTCCCTCTATACTTCCCCTTCTTCCCCTAGACTTCCCCTAGACTTCCCCTTCTTTCCCTAGACTTCCCCTAGACTTCCCCTTCCCTCTATACTTCCCCTACTTCCCCTAGACTTCCCCTTCCCTCTATACTTCCCCTTCTTCCCCTAGACTTCCCCTTCTTCCCCTAGACTTCCTCTTCTTCCCCTAGACTTCCCCTTCCCTCTATACTTCCCCTTCTTCCCCTAGACTTCCCCTTCTTCCCTTAGACTTCCCCTTCTTCCCCTAGACTTCCCCTTCCCTCTATAATTCCCCTGCTTCCCCTAGACTTCCCCTTCTTCCCCTAGACTTCCCCTAGACTTCCCTTCCCTCTATACTTCCCCTTCTTCCCCTAGACTTCCTCTAGACTTCCCCTTCCCTCTCTACTTCCCCTTCTTCCCCTGGACTTCCCCTTCTTCCCCTAGACTTCCCCTTCTTCCCCTAGACTTCCTCTTCCCTCTATACTTCCCCTTCTTCCATTAGACTTCCCCTTCCCTCTATACTTCCCCTGCTTCCCCTAGACTTCCCCTAGACTTCCACTTCCCTCTATACTTCCTCTTCTTCCCCTAGACTTCCCCTTCTTCCCCTAGACTTCCACTTCTTCCCCTAGACTTTCCGTAGACTTCCCCTTCCCTCTATACCTTCCCTTCTTCCCCTTCTTCCCCTAGACTTCCCCTTCTTCCCTTAGACTTCCCCTGGTCTTCCCCTTCCCTCTATACTTCCCCTTCTTCCCCTAGACTTTCTCTTCCCTCTATACTTCCCCTTCTTCCCCTAGACTTCCCCTTCTTCCCCTAGACTTCCCCTTCTTCCCCTAGACTTCTCCTTCCCTCTATACTTCCCCTTCTTCCCCTAGACTTCCCCTAGACTTCACTTCCCTCTATACTTCCCCTTCTTCCCCTAGACTTCCCCTAGACTTCCCCTTCCCTCTCTACTTCCCCTTCTTCCCCTAGACTTCCCCTTCTTCCCCTAGACTTCCCCTTCTTCCCCTAGACTTCCCCTTCCCTCTATACTTCCCCTTCTTCCATTAGACTTCCCCTTCCCTCTATACTTCCCCTGCTTCCCCTAGACTTCCCCTAGACTTCCCCTTCTTCCCCTAGACTTCCCCTAGACTTCCCCTTCCCTCTATACTTCCCCTTCTTCCCCTAGACTTCCCCTTCCCTCTATACTTCCCCTTCTTCCCCTAGACTTCCCCTTCTTCCCCTAGACTTCCTCTTCTTCCCCTAGACTTCCCCTTCCCTCTATACTTCCCCTTCTTCCCGTAGACTTCCCCTTCTTCCTTAGACTTCCCCTTCTTCCCCTAGACTTCCCCTTCCCTCTATACTTCCCCTGCTTCCCCTAGACTTCCCCTAGACTTCCCCTTCTTCCCCTAGACTTCCCCTAGACTTCCCTTCCCTCTATACTTCCCCTTCTTCCCCTAGACTTCCCCTAGACTTCACCTTCCCTCTCTACTTCCCCTTCTTCCCCTAGACTTCCCCTTCTTCCCCTAGACTTCCCCTTCTTCCCCTAGACTTT
>JARDYH010000029.1:10000-12500 GCA_029215795.1 Anniella stebbinsi
GGGCTAGGGCAAGGGTTAGGTTAGGGTTAGGGTTAGGGTTAGGGTTAGGGTTGATCTTGATTTTCAGCATGAATACTCCCTCCCTCACCTTCGCGGGTAGACCAGGCCGCTGAATCGTACCGGGTAGACCGGGACCCGTTTTTCGGCGCGGTACGAGGTAGACCGTGCCCTGCTTCTTTACCGTGCAGACCGGGGCCCGATTTTCGGCGCGGTACGGGGTGCGGACCAGGGGAATCCGACCGTATGATTAAAACAAAGCATCGCGAAGGCCCGCGGCGGGTGTCGACGCGATGTGATTTCCGCCCCGTGCTCTGAATGTCAAAGTGAAGAAATCCAACGAAGCGCGGGTAAACGGCGGGAGTAACTACGACTCTCTTAAGGTAAGGTGAGGTGCCCTTTGAGTTTCAGTATGGATGCTCCCTCCCTCCCCTTCGCGGGTAGACCAGGCCGCTGAATGCTACGAAGCGCGGGTAAACGGCGGGAGTAACTACGACTCTCTTAAGGTAAGGTGAGGTGCCCTTTGAGTTTCAGTATGGATGCTCCCTCCCGCCCCTTCGCGGGTAGACCAGGCCGCTGATTTCAACGAAGCGCGGGTAAACGGCGGGAGTAACTACGACTCTCTTAAGGTAAGGTGAGGTGCCCTTTGAGTTTCAGTATGGATGCTCCCTCCCTCCCCTTCGCGGGTAGACCAGGCCGCTGAATGCTACGAAGCGCGGGTAAACGGCGGGAGTAACTACGACTCTCTTAAGGTAAGGTGAGGTGCCCTTTGTGTTTCAATATGGATGCTCCCTCCCGCCCCTTCGCGGGTAGACCAGGCCGCTGATTTCAACGAAGCGCGGGTAAACGGCGGGAGTAACTACGACTCTCTTAAGGTAAGGTGAGGTGCCCTTTGAGTTTCAGTATGGATGCTCCCTGTCGCCCCTTCGCGGGTAGACCAGGCCGCTGAATTCAACGAAGCGCGGGTAAACGGCGGGAGTAACTACGACTCTCTTAAGGTAAGGTGAAGTGCCCTTTGAGCTTCAGTATGGATGCTCCCTCCGCCCCTTCGCGGGTAGACCAGGCCGCTGAATTCAACGAAGCGCGGGTAAACGGCGGGAGTAACTACGACTCTCTTAAGGTAAGGTGAGGTGCCCTTTGAGTTTCAGTATGGATGCTCCCTCCCGCCCCTTCGCGGGTAGACCAGGCCGCTGAATTCAACGAAGCGCGGGTAAACGGCGGGAGTAACTACGACTCTCTTAAGGTAAGGTGAGGTGCCCTTTGAGCTTCAGTATGGATGCTCCCTCCCTCCCCTTCGCGGGCAGACCAGGCCGCTGAATGCAACGAAGCGCGGGTAAACGGCGGGAGTAACTACGACTCTCTTAAGGTACGGTGAGGTGCCCTTTGAGTTTCAGTATGGATGCTCCCTCCCTCCCCTTCGCGGGTAGACCAGGCCGCTGAATGCTACGAAGCGCGGGTAAACGGCGGGAGTAACTACGACTCTCTTAAGGTAAGGTGAAGTGCCCTTTGAGTTTCAGTATGGATGCTCCCTCCCGCCCCTTCGCGGGTAGACCAGGCCGCTGAATGCTACGAAGCGCGGGTAAACGGCGGGAGTAACTACGACTCTCTTAAGGTAAGGTGAGGTGCCCTTTGAGTTTCAGTATGGATGCTCCCTCCCTCCCCTTCGCGAGGAGACCAGGCCGCTGAATGGTACCGGGTAGACCGGGACCCGATTCCTCGCGGGACGAGGTAGACCGTGCCCTGGTTTAGGACTGGGTAGACCGTGCCCTGCCTTCCGTCCCGCGCCCAAGTCCCGTGTCTGGGCAGACCGGGGCCCGATCGTCATCGCGGTACGGGGTAGACCGTCCCGCTAACTAGTCCCGGTTCGGGGGGGGGGGTAGACCGGGCCCAAATGTAAGCCCGCGTCCCCGAGGCGTGCGGATCGCCCCTCGGGCGTACCGGGCGGCACGGTTCCACCACCTCCTCCTCCTCCTCCTCCTCCTCCTCCTCCTCCTCTTTTTTTTAAAAAAGTTTTGAAACCCCCCCCCCCCCCTTGATTGTATATACTATACATATGAACTGGGGAGGGCGAAGAAACATATATATCAGATCTATGAAGACTGATCTCTTCCGGCAGGCCTACCTAGATGAATTTCAAAGTGTTTTAGTGGTGTTTTATTGGTGTTTCAATGATGTACTGGTTTCATCTGCTTTTAATCAGTTTTTGTATTTCGGGTTTGGTGTTGTTCCCCGCCTCGATCCGTTGGGAGAGGCGGGTGATAAATAAAAATATTATTATAATTTTTATTTTTATTTTTATTATTATTATTACTTACGAATCAGAGATCCCCCTACGGTGCACCCGCACACCGGGATCGGCGACAAGACCGGTGGTTGTGGGGGTGGGCGGTTGTCGCGGGAATACGAATCCCCGAGGGAGGCCGAGGCGTCCTTCCGCGGCCAGGGGGGGACCGGTCCGCCGAAAAGACTCCGCGGAAGTCGGGAACGGGCGCTGCCCGCCGAC
>JARDYH010000029.1:27500-30000 GCA_029215795.1 Anniella stebbinsi
GTCGCGGTACGGGGAAGACCGTGCCCTGCCTAGTTGCCGGGTAGACCGTGCCCTGTCTTCCGTCCCGCCCCCAAGTCCCGTAACCGGGTAGACCGGGACCCAATGTCGTCGCGGTACGGGGTAGACCGTGCCCTGCCCTGTTGCCGGGTAGACCGTGCCCTGTTGCCGTCACGCGGCCAAGTCCGTTGTCCGGGTAGACCGTGGCCCGATAGTCATCGCGGGACGGAGTAGACAGTGCCCTGCCTTGTTGCCGGGTAGACCGGGACCCGTTTACCGGCGCGGTACGAGGTAGACCGTGCCCTACCTTGTTACTGGGTAGACCGTGATTTCTGCCCAGTGCTCTCAATGTCAAAGTGTAGAAATTCAATGAAGCGCGGGTAAACGGCGGGAGTAACTATGACTCTCTTAGGGTTAGGGTTAGGGTTAGGGCTAGGGCTAGGGCTAGGTCTAGGGCAAGGGCTAGGGCTAGGGTTAGGTTAGGGTTAGGGTTAGGGTTAGGGTTAAGGTAGGGTTAGGGTTAGGGTTAGGGTTAGGGCTAGGGCTAGGGCTAGGGCAAGGGTTAGGTTAGGGTTAGGGTTAGGGTTAGGGTTAGGGTTGATCTTGATTTTCAGCATGAATACTCCCTCCCTCACCTTCGCGGGTAGACCAGGCCGCTGAATCGTACCGGGTAGACCGGGACCCGTTTTTCGGCGCGGTACGAGGTAGACCGTGCCCTGCTTCTTTACCGTGCAGACCGGGGCCCGATTTTCGGCGCGGTACGGGGTGCGGACCAGGGGAATCCGACCGTATGATTAAAACAAAGCATCGCGAAGGCCCGCGGCGGGTGTCGACGCGATGTGATTTCCGCCCCGTGCTCTGAATGTCAAAGTGAAGAAATCCAACGAAGCGCGGGTAAACGGCGGGAGTAACTACGACTCTCTTAAGGTAAGGTGAGGTGCCCTTTGAGTTTCAGTATGGATGCTCCCTCCCTCCCCTTCGCGGGTAGACCAGGCCGCTGAATGCTACGAAGCGCGGGTAAACGGCGGGAGTAACTACGACTCTCTTAAGGTAAGGTGAGGTGCCCTTTGAGTTTCAGTATGGATGCTCCCTCCCGCCCCTTCGCGGGTAGACCAGGCCGCTGATTTCAACGAAGCGCGGGTAAACGGCGGGAGTAACTACGACTCTCTTAAGGTAAGGTGAGGTGCCCTTTGAGTTTCAGTATGGATGCTCCCTCCCTCCCCTTCGCGGGTAGACCAGGCCGCTGAATGCTACGAAGCGCGGGTAAACGGCGGGAGTAACTACGACTCTCTTAAGGTAAGGTGAGGTGCCCTTTGTGTTTCAATATGGATGCTCCCTCCCGCCCCTTCGCGGGTAGACCAGGCCGCTGATTTCAACGAAGCGCGGGTAAACGGCGGGAGTAACTACGACTCTCTTAAGGTAAGGTGAGGTGCCCTTTGAGTTTCAGTATGGATGCTCCCTGTCGCCCCTTCGCGGGTAGACCAGGCCGCTGAATTCAACGAAGCGCGGGTAAACGGCGGGAGTAACTACGACTCTCTTAAGGTAAGGTGAAGTGCCCTTTGAGCTTCAGTATGGATGCTCCCTCCGCCCCTTCGCGGGTAGACCAGGCCGCTGAATTCAACGAAGCGCGGGTAAACGGCGGGAGTAACTACGACTCTCTTAAGGTAAGGTGAGGTGCCCTTTGAGTTTCAGTATGGATGCTCCCTCCCGCCCCTTCGCGGGTAGACCAGGCCGCTGAATTCAACGAAGCGCGGGTAAACGGCGGGAGTAACTACGACTCTCTTAAGGTAAGGTGAGGTGCCCTTTGAGCTTCAGTATGGATGCTCCCTCCCTCCCCTTCGCGGGCAGACCAGGCCGCTGAATGCAACGAAGCGCGGGTAAACGGCGGGAGTAACTACGACTCTCTTAAGGTACGGTGAGGTGCCCTTTGAGTTTCAGTATGGATGCTCCCTCCCTCCCCTTCGCGGGTAGACCAGGCCGCTGAATGCTACGAAGCGCGGGTAAACGGCGGGAGTAACTACGACTCTCTTAAGGTAAGGTGAAGTGCCCTTTGAGTTTCAGTATGGATGCTCCCTCCCGCCCCTTCGCGGGTAGACCAGGCCGCTGAATGCTACGAAGCGCGGGTAAACGGCGGGAGTAACTACGACTCTCTTAAGGTAAGGTGAGGTGCCCTTTGAGTTTCAGTATGGATGCTCCCTCCCTCCCCTTCGCGAGGAGACCAGGCCGCTGAATGG
Organism: Anniella stebbinsi; assembly: GCA_029215795.1. Lineage (NCBI taxonomy): Eukaryota > Metazoa > Chordata > Lepidosauria > Squamata > Anniellidae > Anniella > Anniella stebbinsi. The sequence continues at coordinate 29,732 of JARDYH010000029.1, forward strand.
TACCGGGTAGACCGGGACCCGATTCCTCGCGGGACGAGGTAGACCGTGCCCTGGTTTAGGACTGGGTAGACCGTGCCCTGCCTTCCGTCCCGCGCCCAAGTCCCGTGTCTGGGCAGACCGGGGCCCGATCGTCATCGCGGTACGGGGTAGACCGTCCCGCTAACTAGTCCCGGTTCGGGGGGGGGGGTAGACCGGGCCCAAATGTAAGCCCGCGTCCCCGAGGCGTGCGGATCGCCCCTCGGGCGTACCGGGCGGCACGGTTCCACCAC
>JARDYH010000029.1:42500-45000 GCA_029215795.1 Anniella stebbinsi
AGGGCTAGGGCAAGGGTTAGGTTAGGGTTAGGGTTAGGGTTAGGGTTAGGGTTGATCTTGATTTTCAGCATGAATACTCCCTCCCTCACCTTCGCGGGTAGACCAGGCCGCTGAATCGTACCGGGTAGACCGGGACCCGTTTTTCGGCGCGGTACGAGGTAGACCGTGCCCTGCTTCTTTACCGTGCAGACCGGGGCCCGATTTTCGGCGCGGTACGGGGTGCGGACCAGGGGAATCCGACCGTATGATTAAAACAAAGCATCGCGAAGGCCCGCGGCGGGTGTCGACGCGATGTGATTTCCGCCCCGTGCTCTGAATGTCAAAGTGAAGAAATCCAACGAAGCGCGGGTAAACGGCGGGAGTAACTACGACTCTCTTAAGGTAAGGTGAGGTGCCCTTTGAGTTTCAGTATGGATGCTCCCTCCCTCCCCTTCGCGGGTAGACCAGGCCGCTGAATGCTACGAAGCGCGGGTAAACGGCGGGAGTAACTACGACTCTCTTAAGGTAAGGTGAGGTGCCCTTTGAGTTTCAGTATGGATGCTCCCTCCCGCCCCTTCGCGGGTAGACCAGGCCGCTGATTTCAACGAAGCGCGGGTAAACGGCGGGAGTAACTACGACTCTCTTAAGGTAAGGTGAGGTGCCCTTTGAGTTTCAGTATGGATGCTCCCTCCCTCCCCTTCGCGGGTAGACCAGGCCGCTGAATGCTACGAAGCGCGGGTAAACGGCGGGAGTAACTACGACTCTCTTAAGGTAAGGTGAGGTGCCCTTTGTGTTTCAATATGGATGCTCCCTCCCGCCCCTTCGCGGGTAGACCAGGCCGCTGATTTCAACGAAGCGCGGGTAAACGGCGGGAGTAACTACGACTCTCTTAAGGTAAGGTGAGGTGCCCTTTGAGTTTCAGTATGGATGCTCCCTGTCGCCCCTTCGCGGGTAGACCAGGCCGCTGAATTCAACGAAGCGCGGGTAAACGGCGGGAGTAACTACGACTCTCTTAAGGTAAGGTGAAGTGCCCTTTGAGCTTCAGTATGGATGCTCCCTCCGCCCCTTCGCGGGTAGACCAGGCCGCTGAATTCAACGAAGCGCGGGTAAACGGCGGGAGTAACTACGACTCTCTTAAGGTAAGGTGAGGTGCCCTTTGAGTTTCAGTATGGATGCTCCCTCCCGCCCCTTCGCGGGTAGACCAGGCCGCTGAATTCAACGAAGCGCGGGTAAACGGCGGGAGTAACTACGACTCTCTTAAGGTAAGGTGAGGTGCCCTTTGAGCTTCAGTATGGATGCTCCCTCCCTCCCCTTCGCGGGCAGACCAGGCCGCTGAATGCAACGAAGCGCGGGTAAACGGCGGGAGTAACTACGACTCTCTTAAGGTACGGTGAGGTGCCCTTTGAGTTTCAGTATGGATGCTCCCTCCCTCCCCTTCGCGGGTAGACCAGGCCGCTGAATGCTACGAAGCGCGGGTAAACGGCGGGAGTAACTACGACTCTCTTAAGGTAAGGTGAAGTGCCCTTTGAGTTTCAGTATGGATGCTCCCTCCCGCCCCTTCGCGGGTAGACCAGGCCGCTGAATGCTACGAAGCGCGGGTAAACGGCGGGAGTAACTACGACTCTCTTAAGGTAAGGTGAGGTGCCCTTTGAGTTTCAGTATGGATGCTCCCTCCCTCCCCTTCGCGAGGAGACCAGGCCGCTGAATGGTACCGGGTAGACCGGGACCCGATTCCTCGCGGGACGAGGTAGACCGTGCCCTGGTTTAGGACTGGGTAGACCGTGCCCTGCCTTCCGTCCCGCGCCCAAGTCCCGTGTCTGGGCAGACCGGGGCCCGATCGTCATCGCGGTACGGGGTAGACCGTCCCGCTAACTAGTCCCGGTTCGGGGGGGGGGGGTAGACCGGGCCCAAATGTAAGCCCGCGTCCCCGAGGCGTGCGGATCGCCCCTCGGGCGTACCGGGCGGCACGGTTCCACCACCTCCTCCTCCTCCTCCTCCTCCTCCTCCTCCTCCTCTTTTTTTTAAAAAAGTTTTGAAACCCCCCCCCCCCCCTTGATTGTATATACTATACATATGAACTGGGGAGGGCGAAGAAACATATATATCAGATCTATGAAGACTGATCTCTTCCGGCAGGCCTACCTAGATGAATTTCAAAGTGTTTTAGTGGTGTTTTATTGGTGTTTCAATGATGTACTGGTTTCATCTGCTTTTAATCAGTTTTTGTATTTCGGGTTTGGTGTTGTTCCCCGCCTCGATCCGTTGGGAGAGGCGGGTGATAAATAAAAATATTATTATAATTTTTATTTTTATTTTTATTATTATTATTACTTACGAATCAGAGATCCCCCTACGGTGCACCCGCACACCGGGATCGGCGACAAGACCGGTGGTTGTGGGGGTGGGCGGTTGTCGCGGGAATACGAATCCCCGAGGGAGGCCGAGGCGTCCTTCCGCGGCCAGGGGGGGACCGGTCCGCCGAAAAGACTCCGCGGAAGTCGGGAACGGGCGCTGCCCGCCG
>JARDYH010000029.1:57500-60000 GCA_029215795.1 Anniella stebbinsi
GTAACTACGACTCTCTTAAGGTAAGGTGAGGTGCCCTTTGAGTTTCAGTATGGATGCTCCCTCCCTCCCCTTCGCGAGGAGACCAGGCCGCTGAATGGTACCGGGTAGACCGGGACCCGATTCCTCGCGGGACGAGGTAGACCGTGCCCTGGTTTAGGACTGGGTAGACCGTGCCCTGCCTTCCGTCCCGCGCCCAAGTCCCGTGTCTGGGCAGACCGGGGCCCGATCGTCATCGCGGTACGGGGTAGACCGTCCCGCTAACTAGTCCCGGTTCGGGGGGGGGGGTAGACCGGGCCCAAATGTAAGCCCGCGTCCCCGAGGCGTGCGGATCGCCCCTCGGGCGTACCGGGCGGCACGGTTCCACCACCTCCTCCTCCTCCTCCTCCTCCTCCTCCTCCTCTTTTTTTTAAAAAAGTTTTGAAACCCCCCCCCCCCCTTGATTGTATATACTATACATATGAACTGGGGAGGGCGAAGAAACATATATATCAGATCTATGAAGACTGATCTCTTCCGGCAGGCCTACCTAGATGAATTTCAAAGTGTTTTAGTGGTGTTTTATTGGTGTTTCAATGATGTACTGGTTTCATCTGCTTTTAATCAGTTTTTGTATTTCGGGTTTGGTGTTGTTCCCCGCCTCGATCCGTTGGGAGAGGCGGGTGATAAATAAAAATATTATTATAATTTTTATTTTTATTTTTATTATTATTATTACTTACGAATCAGAGATCCCCCTACGGTGCACCCGCACACCGGGATCGGCGACAAGACCGGTGGTTGTGGGGGTGGGCGGTTGTCGCGGGAATACGAATCCCCGAGGGAGGCCGAGGCGTCCTTCCGCGGCCAGGGGGGGACCGGTCCGCCGAAAAGACTCCGCGGAAGTCGGGAACGGGCGCTGCCCGCCGACGTCGGCCGGCCGGGAGTTCCGCGAAGTCGGCCGCGTTTTCGGATCCGTCCCGGGGACCTCGCCGTCGTAGGGCGGGTCGCCGGAACCGGCCGAAGAACCGTGCGGGGATTCCCGGCGACCGTGTTTTCAGAGGTTTACCCTTCCGCGTCGGAAGCGGCGGCCCCGTCCGACGAGCTCCCCCCCGTCCCCCCGACCCCCGAACCGTTCGGAACGCGTTCCGTCCGTGGCGGGGGAGAGGAGGCCGGGCCGCCCACAGGCTCCGCGGAAGTCGGGAACGGGCGCTGCCCGCCGACGTCGGCCGGCCGGGAGTTCCGCGAGGTCGGCCGCGTTTTCGGATCCGTCCCGGGGACCTCGCCGCCGTCGGGCGGGTCGACGGAACAGCCCGAAGAACCGTGCGGGGATTTCCGGCGACCGGGTTTTCAGAGGTTTACCCCTCCGCGTCGGAGGCGGCGGCCCCTTCCCCCGAGCTCCGCCCGTCCCTCCGGACCGTTCGGGAACGCGTTCAGTCCGCGGCGGGGGAGGGGAGGCCGGGCCCGCGGATAGGCTCCGCGGAAGTCGGGAACGGGCGCTGCCCGCCGACGTCGGCCGGCCGGGAGTTCCGCGAGGTCGGCCGCGTTTTCGGATCCGTCCCGGGGACCTCGCCGCAGTCGGGCGGGTCGCCGGAACCGCCCGAAAAACCGTGCGGGGATTTCCGGCGACCGGGTTTTCAGAGGTTTACCCCTCCGCGTCCGAGGAGGCGGCCCCGTCCACCGAGCTCCCCCCGTCCCTCCGAACCGTTCGCGAGCGCGTTCAGTCCGCGCCGGGGGAGGGGAGGCCGGGCCCGCCGAAAGGCTCCGCGGAAGTCGGGAACGGGCGCTGCCCGCCGACGTCGGCCGGCCGGGAGTTCCGCGAGGTCGGCCGCGTTTTCTGATCCGTCCCGGGACCTCGCCGCCGTCGGGCGGGTCGCCGGAACCGCCCGACAAACAGTGCGGGGATTTCCGGCGACCGGGTTTTCAGAGGTTTACCCCTCCGCGTCGGAGGCGGCGGCCCCTTCCACCGAGCTTCCCCGTCCGGCGGCGGGAGGGCGGAAGGGCCCGGCCCGGGGCGTGCCGCCGATCCCGCGGGGGGAGACGCGAGCGGCCTCGCTCTGGCACTCTGGAAACTCGCGAGCGTCCCCTCCCGCCCGCACCCGCGGACGGAGGGTGGGAAGGACCCGCGCCCGCCACGGTCGACGATCGGGTCGTGCTCCCGCGGTCGCGCCGGGGAGGGCCCTCCGCGGGCCGTCCACCTCTCCGGTGTTCAGGGGGAGCGGCGCCTGTCCCGGTCGCGCGACCCCTGCCTCCCGCCGCCCGCCCGCCCGGCGAAGGGGGGGACCCCTCCGGCGTTTCGACCCACGAACCGGTCGGGAACGCGTTTCGTCCTCCCGCGGTCTCGGGACGACCGGTCCGCCGAAAAGGCTCCTCGGAAGTCGGGAACGGACGCTGCCCGCCGACGTCGGCCGGCCGGGAGTTCCGCGAAGTCGGCCGCGTTTTCGGATCCGTCCCGGGGATCTCGCCGCCGTCGGGCGGGTCGCCGGAACCGGGCGAAAAACAGTGCGGGGATTTCTGGCGACTG
>JARDYH010000029.1:67500-70000 GCA_029215795.1 Anniella stebbinsi
CTCTCTATAACCATCTCTCCAGTCAGCACAAGAAAGACCAAGTGCTTTTCGGCTGCAGGTTGTGCCAACGGACCAACCCTAAAGTACACCCCATTCTGGTACACATTCCTAAATGTAAGCCAGCTTTGAGAGGCGGTACTGAGGGGTACAACCAGGGTTTCAGATGCGAGTTCTGTGGACTGACATGGTCAACCCGGAAAGGTCTGGGCCAACATAAACGGCATAAACACCCTGCCGAGAGAAACCAAGAAAGAATTAAAAGCCTGAAGAAGGCGGAGGAGAAGACCACCTTGAGAGGGAAGCGTCTCAGTGCCTGGACAGAAGAGGAAGAGGCCCTTCTCCGAGAACTCTGGATGAAATATGAGGGCAAAAAGAATATTAACAAGAGCATCCAGGGAGAGCTCACTAGCAAAACGATTAACCAGATCAGAGACAAGAGGAGAGATATTAAAACAAGAGCCAACCGGCAAGAAAAAGAGAAGCCGGTAGTTTCCGAGCGGGAAACGCAGGAGGTAAGCAAGAAGGCCGTCGTGCCGCAGAAAACCTCCGGAGCGAAAGACACCCTCAAGGGACAAATTCAGACGGCCATGAAGGAAAACGCCATAAAGCGGGAATGCATCAGGGCGGCCTTCGAGGTGTGGCTCAACGAAGACCACAATGAGGCGCTGAACGCCATGGAAAAGGCGACCGAGAAAGTCCTGGGCCCGCTCAGAGAGCAATGCCGTCGTAAGAGGGAAGAAAAAGCCAAGAAAGAAGGGAAAAAGAAGGCAGAGACAGGTAAAGTGGAAGAGGTGAAGAGGACAGAAAAGAACAAGAAACGTAAAACGGCATGGACCAAGAAGCTCGGAAAGCGAAAATGGGATTTTAAGAGAGTGCAGAGCCTCTACCAGAAAGACAGGAAAATGGCAGCTAGACTCGTCCTTGACGGCACTTACAACGTCAAGTGCGAAATCCCAACCGAAGAGGTCCACAAGACATACAAAGCAAAGTGGGGCGAGAAAACCCGATTCGTCGGTCTAGAGGACTACGAAATCGAGGGAGAAACAGACAACGTGATGTTGACGAACCTCATCACAGAGAAAGAATTAAAGGAGGCGCTGAATGGCATCAAATCAAACACAGCCCCGGGTCTCGATGCCATTATGAAGAAGGATATTGTGAAATTTATAAAAGACAACGCCACCCTTGTGGAGCTACTAAATCTGTGGCTAGCGGTGGGAAGAATTCCCAGATGTCTGAAAGAAAGTAGAACGGTGCTGCTGCCGAAAGCCACCGAGAGAGCGGCCCTCCGCGATATAGGAAACTGGAGACCGATCACCATCAGCTCCATCCTCCTCAGAATCTTCTTTAAGATTCTGGCCAAGCGTATGGAAAGAGCCTGCCCCGTCACGGCGAGGCAAAGAGGCTTCATCAGAGCCCCAGGCTGCAATGAGAATAACTGGATTCTAAAGCAGCTGATCACGAGAGCCAAGCGAGAAAAATCTGAACTGGGAGTTGTGCTAGTGGACATTGCGAAAGCCTTTGACTCGGTTGCCCACACGCACCTAGAGGCAGTCCTAAAAAGAAGAAAAGTGGACCACCACATTATTGAGCTCATCATGGACTCCTACAAGGGGGCCACCTCGACTATCAAAGCGGCGGCTGGCGAAACGCCGAGAATCGAACTCAGTAATGGAGTGAAGCAGGGAGACCCCCTCTCACCTTTCCTGTTTAACCTGGCGATCGAGCCTCTACTAATCAAACTTGAAAATGAAGGCGCAGGACTCAGGAAGAATGAATGGAGTGTCTGCTCCCTGGCGTTCGCAGATGACATTGCCATCATCAGCGGATCGCACCAAGGGATGTCAACGAACCTCAGGATCTTAGAGAACTTTAGCGAAGCGACGGGCCTTAAAGTCAATGCCAAAAAGTGCCACAGCTTCCACATAAAGGGGACCAAGGACAGCTTCGTAATGAACAATTGCGAACCCTGGAAGGTCAAAGGGGAAGAGATCCACATGATCGAAGCGGGCGAAGCTGAAAAATACCTGGGAATGCAAGTGGATCCTTGGAGGAGACCCAGTTGCAACTCTCTCGAGAAACTGCAAGAGTGGCTAAAGAGAATAGATGAGGCCAAACTCAAACCGAGACAGAAAGTGGAAATGCTTAGAACGTTCGCCATACCGAGAGTGTACTACACACTGGAGCAAACGACTGTCTCTAAACTAAGACTCAGGTCCGTCGATACCACCATACGGACGTACGTAAAGAAATGGCTGCACCTGCCTGACAACACCTGCTCCAACATGTGTTACACCAAGGTCAATGACGGAGGGCTCGGTCTCCCAAGACTGGAATGCGAAATAAGCGAAAAACAAGCGGCCCTATGGATCAGAATCAAAAAGTCGGAAGACAAAGTTATCCGGGCCATGGTGAAGGAAGAGGGAGAAGTAAACGGAAAAGAAGCTCCTACAACATCTAACTATAAACAGGAAGAGCTGGAAGCCTGGAGTAAGTACGC
>JARDYH010000029.1:75000-77500 GCA_029215795.1 Anniella stebbinsi
CCCTTCGCGGGCAGACCAGGCCGCTGAATGCAACGAAGCGCGGGTAAACGGCGGGAGTAACTACGACTCTCTTAAGGTACGGTGAGGTGCCCTTTGAGTTTCAGTATGGATGCTCCCTCCCTCCCCTTCGCGGGTAGACCAGGCCGCTGAATGCTACGAAGCGCGGGTAAACGGCGGGAGTAACTACGACTCTCTTAAGGTAAGGTGAAGTGCCCTTTGAGTTTCAGTATGGATGCTCCCTCCCGCCCCTTCGCGGGTAGACCAGGCCGCTGAATGCTACGAAGCGCGGGTAAACGGCGGGAGTAACTACGACTCTCTTAAGGTAAGGTGAGGTGCCCTTTGAGTTTCAGTATGGATGCTCCCTCCCTCCCCTTCGCGAGGAGACCAGGCCGCTGAATGGTACCGGGTAGACCGGGACCCGATTCCTCGCGGGACGAGGTAGACCGTGCCCTGGTTTAGGACTGGGTAGACCGTGCCCTGCCTTCCGTCCCGCGCCCAAGTCCCGTGTCTGGGCAGACCGGGGCCCGATCGTCATCGCGGTACGGGGTAGACCGTCCCGCTAACTAGTCCCGGTTCGGGGGGGGGGGTAGACCGGGCCCAAATGTAAGCCCGCGTCCCCGAGGCGTGCGGATCGCCCCTCGGGCGTACCGGGCGGCACGGTTCCACCACCTCCTCCTCCTCCTCCTCCTCCTCCTCCTCCTCCTCTTTTTTTTAAAAAAGTTTTGAAACCCCCCCCCCCCCTTGATTGTATATACTATACATATGAACTGGGGAGGGCGAAGAAACATATATATCAGATCTATGAAGACTGATCTCTTCCGGCAGGCCTACCTAGATGAATTTCAAAGTGTTTTAGTGGTGTTTTATTGGTGTTTCAATGATGTACTGGTTTCATCTGCTTTTAATCAGTTTTTGTATTTCGGGTTTGGTGTTGTTCCCCGCCTCGATCCGTTGGGAGAGGCGGGTGATAAATAAAAATATTATTATAATTTTTATTTTTATTTTTATTATTATTATTACTTACGAATCAGAGATCCCCCTACGGTGCACCCGCACACCGGGATCGGCGACAAGACCGGTGGTTGTGGGGGTGGGCGGTTGTCGCGGGAATACGAATCCCCGAGGGAGGCCGAGGCGTCCTTCCGCGGCCAGGGGGGGACCGGTCCGCCGAAAAGACTCCGCGGAAGTCGGGAACGGGCGCTGCCCGCCGACGTCGGCCGGCCGGGAGTTCCGCGAAGTCGGCCGCGTTTTCGGATCCGTCCCGGGGACCTCGCCGTCGTAGGGCGGGTCGCCGGAACCGGCCGAAGAACCGTGCGGGGATTCCCGGCGACCGTGTTTTCAGAGGTTTACCCTTCCGCGTCGGAAGCGGCGGCCCCGTCCGACGAGCTCCCCCCCGTCCCCCCGACCCCCGAACCGTTCGGAACGCGTTCCGTCCGTGGCGGGGGAGAGGAGGCCGGGCCGCCCACAGGCTCCGCGGAAGTCGGGAACGGGCGCTGCCCGCCGACGTCGGCCGGCCGGGAGTTCCGCGAGGTCGGCCGCGTTTTCGGATCCGTCCCGGGGACCTCGCCGCCGTCGGGCGGGTCGACGGAACAGCCCGAAGAACCGTGCGGGGATTTCCGGCGACCGGGTTTTCAGAGGTTTACCCCTCCGCGTCGGAGGCGGCGGCCCCTTCCCCCGAGCTCCGCCCGTCCCTCCGGACCGTTCGGGAACGCGTTCAGTCCGCGGCGGGGGAGGGGAGGCCGGGCCCGCGGATAGGCTCCGCGGAAGTCGGGAACGGGCGCTGCCCGCCGACGTCGGCCGGCCGGGAGTTCCGCGAGGTCGGCCGCGTTTTCGGATCCGTCCCGGGGACCTCGCCGCAGTCGGGCGGGTCGCCGGAACCGCCCGAAAAACCGTGCGGGGATTTCCGGCGACCGGGTTTTCAGAGGTTTACCCCTCCGCGTCCGAGGAGGCGGCCCCGTCCACCGAGCTCCCCCCGTCCCTCCGAACCGTTCGCGAGCGCGTTCAGTCCGCGCCGGGGGAGGGGAGGCCGGGCCCGCCGAAAGGCTCCGCGGAAGTCGGGAACGGGCGCTGCCCGCCGACGTCGGCCGGCCGGGAGTTCCGCGAGGTCGGCCGCGTTTTCTGATCCGTCCCGGGACCTCGCCGCCGTCGGGCGGGTCGCCGGAACCGCCCGACAAACAGTGCGGGGATTTCCGGCGACCGGGTTTTCAGAGGTTTACCCCTCCGCGTCGGAGGCGGCGGCCCCTTCCACCGAGCTTCCCCGTCCGGCGGCGGGAGGGCGGAAGGGCCCGGCCCGGGGCGTGCCGCCGATCCCGCGGGGGGAGACGCGAGCGGCCTCGCTCTGGCACTCTGGAAACTCGCGAGCGTCCCCTCCCGCCCGCACCCGCGGACGGAGGGTGGGAAGGACCCGCGCCCGCCACGGTCGACGATCGGGTCGTGCTCCCGCGGTCGCGCCGGGGAGGGCCCTCCGCGGGCCGTCCACCTCTCCGGTGTTCAGGGGGAG
>JARDYH010000029.1:87500-90000 GCA_029215795.1 Anniella stebbinsi
TAAACGGCGGGAGTAACTACGACTCTCTTAAGGTAAGGTGAGGTGCCCTTTGAGTTTCAGTATGGATGCTCCCTCCCTCCCCTTCGCGGGTAGACCAGGCCGCTGAATGCTACGAAGCGCGGGTAAACGGCGGGAGTAACTACGACTCTCTTAAGGTAAGGTGAGGTGCCCTTTGTGTTTCAATATGGATGCTCCCTCCCGCCCCTTCGCGGGTAGACCAGGCCGCTGATTTCAACGAAGCGCGGGTAAACGGCGGGAGTAACTACGACTCTCTTAAGGTAAGGTGAGGTGCCCTTTGAGTTTCAGTATGGATGCTCCCTGTCGCCCCTTCGCGGGTAGACCAGGCCGCTGAATTCAACGAAGCGCGGGTAAACGGCGGGAGTAACTACGACTCTCTTAAGGTAAGGTGAAGTGCCCTTTGAGCTTCAGTATGGATGCTCCCTCCGCCCCTTCGCGGGTAGACCAGGCCGCTGAATTCAACGAAGCGCGGGTAAACGGCGGGAGTAACTACGACTCTCTTAAGGTAAGGTGAGGTGCCCTTTGAGTTTCAGTATGGATGCTCCCTCCCGCCCCTTCGCGGGTAGACCAGGCCGCTGAATTCAACGAAGCGCGGGTAAACGGCGGGAGTAACTACGACTCTCTTAAGGTAAGGTGAGGTGCCCTTTGAGCTTCAGTATGGATGCTCCCTCCCTCCCCTTCGCGGGCAGACCAGGCCGCTGAATGCAACGAAGCGCGGGTAAACGGCGGGAGTAACTACGACTCTCTTAAGGTACGGTGAGGTGCCCTTTGAGTTTCAGTATGGATGCTCCCTCCCTCCCCTTCGCGGGTAGACCAGGCCGCTGAATGCTACGAAGCGCGGGTAAACGGCGGGAGTAACTACGACTCTCTTAAGGTAAGGTGAAGTGCCCTTTGAGTTTCAGTATGGATGCTCCCTCCCGCCCCTTCGCGGGTAGACCAGGCCGCTGAATGCTACGAAGCGCGGGTAAACGGCGGGAGTAACTACGACTCTCTTAAGGTAAGGTGAGGTGCCCTTTGAGTTTCAGTATGGATGCTCCCTCCCTCCCCTTCGCGAGGAGACCAGGCCGCTGAATGGTACCGGGTAGACCGGGACCCGATTCCTCGCGGGACGAGGTAGACCGTGCCCTGGTTTAGGACTGGGTAGACCGTGCCCTGCCTTCCGTCCCGCGCCCAAGTCCCGTGTCTGGGCAGACCGGGGCCCGATCGTCATCGCGGTACGGGGTAGACCGTCCCGCTAACTAGTCCCGGTTCGGGGGGGGGGGTAGACCGGGCCCAAATGTAAGCCCGCGTCCCCGAGGCGTGCGGATCGCCCCTCGGGCGTACCGGGCGGCACGGTTCCACCACCTCCTCCTCCTCCTCCTCCTCCTCCTCCTCCTCCTCTTTTTTTTAAAAAAGTTTTGAAACCCCCCCCCCCCCCTTGATTGTATATACTATACATATGAACTGGGGAGGGCGAAGAAACATATATATCAGATCTATGAAGACTGATCTCTTCCGGCAGGCCTACCTAGATGAATTTCAAAGTGTTTTAGTGGTGTTTTATTGGTGTTTCAATGATGTACTGGTTTCATCTGCTTTTAATCAGTTTTTGTATTTCGGGTTTGGTGTTGTTCCCCGCCTCGATCCGTTGGGAGAGGCGGGTGATAAATAAAAATATTATTATAATTTTTATTTTTATTTTTATTATTATTATTACTTACGAATCAGAGATCCCCCTACGGTGCACCCGCACACCGGGATCGGCGACAAGACCGGTGGTTGTGGGGGTGGGCGGTTGTCGCGGGAATACGAATCCCCGAGGGAGGCCGAGGCGTCCTTCCGCGGCCAGGGGGGGACCGGTCCGCCGAAAAGACTCCGCGGAAGTCGGGAACGGGCGCTGCCCGCCGACGTCGGCCGGCCGGGAGTTCCGCGAAGTCGGCCGCGTTTTCGGATCCGTCCCGGGGACCTCGCCGTCGTAGGGCGGGTCGCCGGAACCGGCCGAAGAACCGTGCGGGGATTCCCGGCGACCGTGTTTTCAGAGGTTTACCCTTCCGCGTCGGAAGCGGCGGCCCCGTCCGACGAGCTCCCCCCCGTCCCCCCGACCCCCGAACCGTTCGGAACGCGTTCCGTCCGTGGCGGGGGAGAGGAGGCCGGGCCGCCCACAGGCTCCGCGGAAGTCGGGAACGGGCGCTGCCCGCCGACGTCGGCCGGCCGGGAGTTCCGCGAGGTCGGCCGCGTTTTCGGATCCGTCCCGGGGACCTCGCCGCCGTCGGGCGGGTCGACGGAACAGCCCGAAGAACCGTGCGGGGATTTCCGGCGACCGGGTTTTCAGAGGTTTACCCCTCCGCGTCGGAGGCGGCGGCCCCTTCCCCCGAGCTCCGCCCGTCCCTCCGGACCGTTCGGGAACGCGTTCAGTCCGCGGCGGGGGAGGGGAGGCCGGGCCCGCGGATAGGCTCCGCGGAAGTCGGGAACGGGCGCTGCCCGCCGACGTCGGCCGGCCGGG
>JARDYH010000029.1:105000-107500 GCA_029215795.1 Anniella stebbinsi
TCTTAAGGTAAGGTGAGGTGCCCTTTGAGTTTCAGTATGGATGCTCCCTCCCTCCCCTTCGCGGGTAGACCAGGCCGCTGAATGCTACGAAGCGCGGGTAAACGGCGGGAGTAACTACGACTCTCTTAAGGTAAGGTGAGGTGCCCTTTGAGTTTCAGTATGGATGCTCCCTCCCGCCCCTTCGCGGGTAGACCAGGCCGCTGATTTCAACGAAGCGCGGGTAAACGGCGGGAGTAACTACGACTCTCTTAAGGTAAGGTGAGGTGCCCTTTGAGTTTCAGTATGGATGCTCCCTCCCTCCCCTTCGCGGGTAGACCAGGCCGCTGAGTGCTACGAAGCGCGGGTAAACGGCGGGAGTAACTACGACTCTCTTAAGGTAAGGTGAGGTGCCCTTTGTGTTTCAATATGGATGCTCCCTCCCGCCCCTTCGCGGGTAGACCAGGCCGCTGATCTCAACGAAGCGCGGGTAAACGGCGGGAGTAACTACGACTCTCTTAAGGTAAGGTGAGGTGCCCTTTGAGTTTCAGTATGGATGCTCCCTGTCGCCCCTTCGCGGGTAGACCAGGCCGCTGAATTCAACGAAGCGCGGGTAAACGGCGGGAGTAACTACGACTCTCTTAAGGTAAGGTGAAGTGCCCTTTGAGCTTCAGTATGGATGCTCCCTCCGCCCCTTCGCGGGTAGACCAGGCCGCTGAATTCAACGAAGCGCGGGTAAACGGCGGGAGTAACTACGACTCTCTTAAGGTAAGGTGAGGTGCCCTTTGAGTTTCAGTATGGATGCTCCCTCCCGCCCCTTCGCGGGTAGACCAGGCCGCTGAATTCAACGAAGCGCGGGTAAACGGCGGGAGTAACTACGACTCTCTTAAGGTAAGGTGAGGTGCCCTTTGAGCTTCAGTATGGATGCTCCCTCCCTCCCCTTCGCGGGCAGACCAGGCCGCTGAATGCAACGAAGCGCGGGTAAACGGCGGGAGTAACTACGACTCTCTTAAGGTACGGTGAGGTGCCCTTTGAGTTTCAGTATGGATGCTCCCTCCCTCCCCTTCGCGGGTAGACCAGGCCGCTGAATGCTACGAAGCGCGGGTAAACGGCGGGAGTAACTACGACTCTCTTAAGGTAAGGTGAAGTGCCCTTTGAGTTTCAGTATGGATGCTCCCTCCCGCCCCTTCGCGGGTAGACCAGGCCGCTGAATGCTACGAAGCGCGGGTAAACGGCGGGAGTAACTACGACTCTCTTAAGGTAAGGTGAGGTGCCCTTTGAGTTTCAGTATGGATGCTCCCTCCCTCCCCTTCGCGAGGAGACCAGGCCGCTGAATGGTACCGGGTAGACCGGGACCCGATTCCTCGCGGGACGAGGTAGACCGTGCCCTGGTTTAGGACTGGGTAGACCGTGCCCTGCCTTCCGTCCCGCGCCCAAGTCCCGTGTCTGGGCAGACCGGGGCCCGATCGTCATCGCGGTACGGGGTAGACCGTCCCGCTAACTAGTCCCGGTTCGGGGGGGGGGGTAGACCGGGCCCAAATGTAAGCCCGCGTCCCCGAGGCGTGCGGATCGCCCCTCGGGCGTACCGGGCGGCACGGTTCCACCACCTCCTCCTCCTCCTCCTCCTCCTCCTCCTCCTCCTCTTTTTTTTAAAAAAGTTTTGAAACCCCCCCCCCCCCCCCTTGATTGTATATACTATACATATGAACTGGGGAGGGCGAAGAAACATATATATCAGATCTATGAAGACTGATCTCTTCCGGCAGGCCTACCTAGATGAATTTCAAAGTGTTTTAGTGGTGTTTTATTGGTGTTTCAATGATGTACTGGTTTCATCTGCTTTTAATCAGTTTTTGTATTTCGGGTTTGGTGTTGTTCCCCGCCTCGATCCGTTGGGAGAGGCGGGTGATAAATAAAAATATTATTATAATTTTTATTTTTATTTTTATTATTATTATTACTTACGAATCAGAGATCCCCCTACGGTGCACCCGCACACCGGGATCGGCGACAAGACCGGTGGTTGTGGGGGTGGGCGGTTGTCGCGGGAATACGAATCCCCGAGGGAGGCCGAGGCGTCCTTCCGCGGCCAGGGGGGGACCGGTCCGCCGAAAAGACTCCGCGGAAGTCGGGAACGGGCGCTGCCCGCCGACGTCGGCCGGCCGGGAGTTCCGCGAAGTCGGCCGCGTTTTCGGATCCGTCCCGGGGACCTCGCCGTCGTAGGGCGGGTCGCCGGAACCGGCCGAAGAACCGTGCGGGGATTCCCGGCGACCGTGTTTTCAGAGGTTTACCCTTCCGCGTCGGAAGCGGCGGCCCCGTCCGACGAGCTCCCCCCCGTCCCCCCGACCCCCGAACCGTTCGGAACGCGTTCCGTCCGTGGCGGGGGAGAGGAGGCCGGGCCGCCCACAGGCTCCGCGGAAGTCGGGAACGGGCGCTGCCCGCCGACGTCGGCCGGCCGGGAGTTCCGCGAGGTCGGCCGCGTTTTCGGATCCGTCCCGGGGACCTCGCCGCCGTCGGGCGGGTC
>JARDYH010000029.1:132500-135000 GCA_029215795.1 Anniella stebbinsi
AAGGTAAGGTGAAGTGCCCTTTGAGTTTCAGTATGGATGCTCCCTCCCGCCCCTTCGCGGGTAGACCAGGCCGCTGAATGCTACGAAGCGCGGGTAAACGGCGGGAGTAACTACGACTCTCTTAAGGTAAGGTGAGGTGCCCTTTGAGTTTCAGTATGGATGCTCCCTCCCTCCCCTTCGCGAGGAGACCAGGCCGCTGAATGGTACCGGGTAGACCGGGACCCGATTCCTCGCGGGACGAGGTAGACCGTGCCCTGGTTTAGGACTGGGTAGACCGTGCCCTGCCTTCCGTCCCGCGCCCAAGTCCCGTGTCTGGGCAGACCGGGGCCCGATCGTCATCGCGGTACGGGGTAGACCGTCCCGCTAACTAGTCCCGGTTCGGGGGGGGGGGTAGACCGGGCCCAAATGTAAGCCCGCGTCCCCGAGGCGTGCGGATCGCCCCTCGGGCGTACCGGGCGGCACGGTTCCACCACCTCCTCCTCCTCCTCCTCCTCCTCCTCCTCCTCCTCTTTTTTTTAAAAAAGTTTTGAAACCCCCCCCCCCCCCTTGATTGTATATACTATACATATGAACTGGGGAGGGCGAAGAAACATATATATCAGATCTATGAAGACTGATCTCTTCCGGCAGGCCTACCTAGATGAATTTCAAAGTGTTTTAGTGGTGTTTTATTGGTGTTTCAATGATGTACTGGTTTCATCTGCTTTTAATCAGTTTTTGTATTTCGGGTTTGGTGTTGTTCCCCGCCTCGATCCGTTGGGAGAGGCGGGTGATAAATAAAAATATTATTATAATTTTTATTTTTATTTTTATTATTATTATTACTTACGAATCAGAGATCCCCCTACGGTGCACCCGCACACCGGGATCGGCGACAAGACCGGTGGTTGTGGGGGTGGGCGGTTGTCGCGGGAATACGAATCCCCGAGGGAGGCCGAGGCGTCCTTCCGCGGCCAGGGGGGGACCGGTCCGCCGAAAAGACTCCGCGGAAGTCGGGAACGGGCGCTGCCCGCCGACGTCGGCCGGCCGGGAGTTCCGCGAAGTCGGCCGCGTTTTCGGATCCGTCCCGGGGACCTCGCCGTCGTAGGGCGGGTCGCCGGAACCGGCCGAAGAACCGTGCGGGGATTCCCGGCGACCGTGTTTTCAGAGGTTTACCCTTCCGCGTCGGAAGCGGCGGCCCCGTCCGACGAGCTCCCCCCCGTCCCCCCGACCCCCGAACCGTTCGGAACGCGTTCCGTCCGTGGCGGGGGAGAGGAGGCCGGGCCGCCCACAGGCTCCGCGGAAGTCGGGAACGGGCGCTGCCCGCCGACGTCGGCCGGCCGGGAGTTCCGCGAGGTCGGCCGCGTTTTCGGATCCGTCCCGGGGACCTCGCCGCCGTCGGGCGGGTCGACGGAACAGCCCGAAGAACCGTGCGGGGATTTCCGGCGACCGGGTTTTCAGAGGTTTACCCCTCCGCGTCGGAGGCGGCGGCCCCTTCCCCCGAGCTCCGCCCGTCCCTCCGGACCGTTCGGGAAC
The DNA here is from genome assembly GCA_029215795.1 of Anniella stebbinsi. NCBI lineage: Eukaryota > Metazoa > Chordata > Lepidosauria > Squamata > Anniellidae > Anniella > Anniella stebbinsi. Next base: position 134,016 of record JARDYH010000029.1, read on the forward strand.
GCGTTCAGTCCGCGGCGGGGGAGGGGAGGCCGGGCCCGCGGATAGGCTCCGCGGAAGTCGGGAACGGGCGCTGCCCGCCGACGTCGGCCGGCCGGGAGTTCCGCGAGGTCGGCCGCGTTTTCGGATCCGTCCCGGGGACCTCGCCGCAGTCGGGCGGGTCGCCGGAACCGCCCGAAAAACCGTGCGGGGATTTCCGGCGACCGGGTTTTCAGAGGTTTACCCCTCCGCGTCCGAGGAGGCGGCCCCGTCCACCGAGCTCCCCCCGTCCCTCCGAACCGTTCGCGAGCGCGTTCAGTCCGCGCCGGGGGAGGGGAGGCCGGGCCCGCCGAAAGGCTCCGCGGAAGTCGGGAACGGGCGCTGCCCGCCGACGTCGGCCGGCCGGGAGTTCCGCGAGGTCGGCCGCGTTTTCTGATCCGTCCCGGGACCTCGCCGCCGTCGGGCGGGTCGCCGGAACCGCCCGACAAACAGTGCGGGGATTTCCGGCGACCGGGTTTTCAGAGGTTTACCCCTCCGCGTCGGAGGCGGCGGCCCCTTCCACCGAGCTTCCCCGTCCGGCGGCGGGAGGGCGGAAGGGCCCGGCCCGGGGCGTGCCGCCGATCCCGCGGGGGGAGACGCGAGCGGCCTCGCTCTGGCACTCTGGAAACTCGCGAGCGTCCCCTCCCGCCCGCACCCGCGGACGGAGGGTGGGAAGGACCCGCGCCCGCCACGGTCGACGATCGGGTCGTGCTCCCGCGGTCGCGCCGGGGAGGGCCCTCCGCGGGCCGTCCACCTCTCCGGTGTTCAGGGGGAGCGGCGCCTGTCCCGGTCGCGCGACCCCTGCCTCCCGCCGCCCGCCCGCCCGGCGAAGGGGGGGACCCCTCCGGCGTTTCGACCCACGAACCGGTCGGGAACGCGTTTCGTCCTCCCGCGGTCTCGGGACGACCGGTCCGCCGAAAAGGCTCCTCGGAAGTCGGGAACGGACGCTGCCCGCCGACGTCGGCCGGCC
>JARDYH010000029.1:145000-147500 GCA_029215795.1 Anniella stebbinsi
CCGCCCCTTCGCGGGTAGACCAGGCCGCTGAATTCAACGAAGCGCGGGTAAACGGCGGGAGTAACTACGACTCTCTTAAGGTAAGGTGAGGTGCCCTTTGAGTTTCAGTATGGATGCTCCCTCCCGCCCCTTCGCGGGTAGACCAGGCCGCTGAATTCAACGAAGCGCGGGTAAACGGCGGGAGTAACTACGACTCTCTTAAGGTAAGGTGAGGTGCCCTTTGAGCTTCAGTATGGATGCTCCCTCCCTCCCCTTCGCGGGCAGACCAGGCCGCTGAATGCAACGAAGCGCGGGTAAACGGCGGGAGTAACTACGACTCTCTTAAGGTACGGTGAGGTGCCCTTTGAGTTTCAGTATGGATGCTCCCTCCCTCCCCTTCGCGGGTAGACCAGGCCGCTGAATGCTACGAAGCGCGGGTAAACGGCGGGAGTAACTACGACTCTCTTAAGGTAAGGTGAAGTGCCCTTTGAGTTTCAGTATGGATGCTCCCTCCCGCCCCTTCGCGGGTAGACCAGGCCGCTGAATGCTACGAAGCGCGGGTAAACGGCGGGAGTAACTACGACTCTCTTAAGGTAAGGTGAGGTGCCCTTTGAGTTTCAGTATGGATGCTCCCTCCCTCCCCTTCGCGAGGAGACCAGGCCGCTGAATGGTACCGGGTAGACCGGGACCCGATTCCTCGCGGGACGAGGTAGACCGTGCCCTGGTTTAGGACTGGGTAGACCGTGCCCTGCCTTCCGTCCCGCGCCCAAGTCCCGTGTCTGGGCAGACCGGGGCCCGATCGTCATCGCGGTACGGGGTAGACCGTCCCGCTAACTAGTCCCGGTTCGGGGGGGGGGGTAGACCGGGCCCAAATGTAAGCCCGCGTCCCCGAGGCGTGCGGATCGCCCCTCGGGCGTACCGGGCGGCACGGTTCCACCACCTCCTCCTCCTCCTCCTCCTCCTCCTCCTCCTCCTCCTCTTTTTTTTAAAAAAGTTTTGAAACCCCCCCCCCCCCCTTGATTGTATATACTATACATATGAACTGGGGAGGGCGAAGAAACATATATATCAGATCTATGAAGACTGATCTCTTCCGGCAGGCCTACCTAGATGAATTTCAAAGTGTTTTAGTGGTGTTTTATTGGTGTTTCAATGATGTACTGGTTTCATCTGCTTTTAATCAGTTTTTGTATTTCGGGTTTGGTGTTGTTCCCCGCCTCGATCCGTTGGGAGAGGCGGGTGATAAATAAAAATATTATTATAATTTTTATTTTTATTTTTATTATTATTATTACTTACGAATCAGAGATCCCCCTACGGTGCACCCGCACACCGGGATCGGCGACAAGACCGGTGGTTGTGGGGGTGGGCGGTTGTCGCGGGAATACGAATCCCCGAGGGAGGCCGAGGCGTCCTTCCGCGGCCAGGGGGGGACCGGTCCGCCGAAAAGACTCCGCGGAAGTCGGGAACGGGCGCTGCCCGCCGACGTCGGCCGGCCGGGAGTTCCGCGAAGTCGGCCGCGTTTTCGGATCCGTCCCGGGGACCTCGCCGTCGTAGGGCGGGTCGCCGGAACCGGCCGAAGAACCGTGCGGGGATTCCCGGCGACCGTGTTTTCAGAGGTTTACCCTTCCGCGTCGGAAGCGGCGGCCCCGTCCGACGAGCTCCCCCCCGTCCCCCCGACCCCCGAACCGTTCGGAACGCGTTCCGTCCGTGGCGGGGGAGAGGAGGCCGGGCCGCCCACAGGCTCCGCGGAAGTCGGGAACGGGCGCTGCCCGCCGACGTCGGCCGGCCGGGAGTTCCGCGAGGTCGGCCGCGTTTTCGGATCCGTCCCGGGGACCTCGCCGCCGTCGGGCGGGTCGACGGAACAGCCCGAAGAACCGTGCGGGGATTTCCGGCGACCGGGTTTTCAGAGGTTTACCCCTCCGCGTCGGAGGCGGCGGCCCCTTCCCCCGAGCTCCGCCCGTCCCTCCGGACCGTTCGGGAACGCGTTCAGTCCGCGGCGGGGGAGGGGAGGCCGGGCCCGCGGATAGGCTCCGCGGAAGTCGGGAACGGGCGCTGCCCGCCGACGTCGGCCGGCCGGGAGTTCCGCGAGGTCGGCCGCGTTTTCGGATCCGTCCCGGGGACCTCGCCGCAGTCGGGCGGGTCGCCGGAACCGCCCGAAAAACCGTGCGGGGATTTCCGGCGACCGGGTTTTCAGAGGTTTACCCCTCCGCGTCCGAGGAGGCGGCCCCGTCCACCGAGCTCCCCCCGTCCCTCCGAACCGTTCGCGAGCGCGTTCAGTCCGCGCCGGGGGAGGGGAGGCCGGGCCCGCCGAAAGGCTCCGCGGAAGTCGGGAACGGGCGCTGCCCGCCGACGTCGGCCGGCCGGGAGTTCCGCGAGGTCGGCCGCGTTTTCTGATCCGTCCCGGGACCTCGCCGCCGTCGGGCGGGTCGCCGGAACCGCCCGACAAACAGTGCGGGGATTTCCGGCGACCGGGTTTTCAGAGGTTTACCCCTCCGCGTCGGAGGCGGCGGCCCCTTCC
>JARDYH010000029.1:157500-160000 GCA_029215795.1 Anniella stebbinsi
AGCGCGGGTAAACGGCGGGAGTAACTACGACTCTCTTAAGGTAAGGTGAGGTGCCCTTTGAGTTTCAGTATGGATGCTCCCTCCCTCCCCTTCGCGGGTAGACCAGGCCGCTGAATGCTACGAAGCGCGGGTAAACGGCGGGAGTAACTACGACTCTCTTAAGGTAAGGTGAGGTGCCCTTTGAGTTTCAGTATGGATGCTCCCTCCCGCCCCTTCGCGGGTAGACCAGGCCGCTGATTTCAACGAAGCGCGGGTAAACGGCGGGAGTAACTACGACTCTCTTAAGGTAAGGTGAGGTGCCCTTTGAGTTTCAGTATGGATGCTCCCTCCCTCCCCTTCGCGGGTAGACCAGGCCGCTGAATGCTACGAAGCGCGGGTAAACGGCGGGAGTAACTACGACTCTCTTAAGGTAAGGTGAGGTGCCCTTTGTGTTTCAATATGGATGCTCCCTCCCGCCCCTTCGCGGGTAGACCAGGCCGCTGATTTCAACGAAGCGCGGGTAAACGGCGGGAGTAACTACGACTCTCTTAAGGTAAGGTGAGGTGCCCTTTGAGTTTCAGTATGGATGCTCCCTGTCGCCCCTTCGCGGGTAGACCAGGCCGCTGAATTCAACGAAGCGCGGGTAAACGGCGGGAGTAACTACGACTCTCTTAAGGTAAGGTGAAGTGCCCTTTGAGCTTCAGTATGGATGCTCCCTCCGCCCCTTCGCGGGTAGACCAGGCCGCTGAATTCAACGAAGCGCGGGTAAACGGCGGGAGTAACTACGACTCTCTTAAGGTAAGGTGAGGTGCCCTTTGAGTTTCAGTATGGATGCTCCCTCCCGCCCCTTCGCGGGTAGACCAGGCCGCTGAATTCAACGAAGCGCGGGTAAACGGCGGGAGTAACTACGACTCTCTTAAGGTAAGGTGAGGTGCCCTTTGAGCTTCAGTATGGATGCTCCCTCCCTCCCCTTCGCGGGCAGACCAGGCCGCTGAATGCAACGAAGCGCGGGTAAACGGCGGGAGTAACTACGACTCTCTTAAGGTACGGTGAGGTGCCCTTTGAGTTTCAGTATGGATGCTCCCTCCCTCCCCTTCGCGGGTAGACCAGGCCGCTGAATGCTACGAAGCGCGGGTAAACGGCGGGAGTAACTACGACTCTCTTAAGGTAAGGTGAAGTGCCCTTTGAGTTTCAGTATGGATGCTCCCTCCCGCCCCTTCGCGGGTAGACCAGGCCGCTGAATGCTACGAAGCGCGGGTAAACGGCGGGAGTAACTACGACTCTCTTAAGGTAAGGTGAGGTGCCCTTTGAGTTTCAGTATGGATGCTCCCTCCCTCCCCTTCGCGAGGAGACCAGGCCGCTGAATGGTACCGGGTAGACCGGGACCCGATTCCTCGCGGGACGAGGTAGACCGTGCCCTGGTTTAGGACTGGGTAGACCGTGCCCTGCCTTCCGTCCCGCGCCCAAGTCCCGTGTCTGGGCAGACCGGGGCCCGATCGTCATCGCGGTACGGGGTAGACCGTCCCGCTAACTAGTCCCGGTTCGGGGGGGGGGGTAGACCGGGCCCAAATGTAAGCCCGCGTCCCCGAGGCGTGCGGATCGCCCCTCGGGCGTACCGGGCGGCACGGTTCCACCACCTCCTCCTCCTCCTCCTCCTCCTCCTCCTCCTCCTCTTTTTTTTAAAAAAGTTTTGAAACCCCCCCCCCCCCCTTGATTGTATATACTATACATATGAACTGGGGAGGGCGAAGAAACATATATATCAGATCTATGAAGACTGATCTCTTCCGGCAGGCCTACCTAGATGAATTTCAAAGTGTTTTAGTGGTGTTTTATTGGTGTTTCAATGATGTACTGGTTTCATCTGCTTTTAATCAGTTTTTGTATTTCGGGTTTGGTGTTGTTCCCCGCCTCGATCCGTTGGGAGAGGCGGGTGATAAATAAAAATATTATTATAATTTTTATTTTTATTTTTATTATTATTATTACTTACGAATCAGAGATCCCCCTACGGTGCACCCGCACACCGGGATCGGCGACAAGACCGGTGGTTGTGGGGGTGGGCGGTTGTCGCGGGAATACGAATCCCCGAGGGAGGCCGAGGCGTCCTTCCGCGGCCAGGGGGGGACCGGTCCGCCGAAAAGACTCCGCGGAAGTCGGGAACGGGCGCTGCCCGCCGACGTCGGCCGGCCGGGAGTTCCGCGAAGTCGGCCGCGTTTTCGGATCCGTCCCGGGGACCTCGCCGTCGTAGGGCGGGTCGCCGGAACCGGCCGAAGAACCGTGCGGGGATTCCCGGCGACCGTGTTTTCAGAGGTTTACCCTTCCGCGTCGGAAGCGGCGGCCCCGTCCGACGAGCTCCCCCCCGTCCCCCCGACCCCCGAACCGTTCGGAACGCGTTCCGTCCGTGGCGGGGGAGAGGAGGCCGGGCCGCCCACAGGCTCCGCGGAAGTCGGGAACGGGCGCTGCCCGCCGACGTCGGCCGGCCGGGAGTTCCGCGAGGTCGGCCGCGTTTTCGGATCCG
>JARDYH010000029.1:170000-175000 GCA_029215795.1 Anniella stebbinsi
AGAACGGTGCTGCTGCCGAAAGCCACCGAGAGAGCGGCCCTCCGCGAAATAGGAAACTGGAGACCGATCACCATCAGCTCCATCCTCCTCAGAATCTTCTTTAAGATTCTGGCCAAACGTATGGAAAGAGCCTGCCCCGTCACGGCGAGGCAAAGAGGCTTCATCAGAGCCCCAGGCTGCAATGAGAATAACTGGATTCTAAAGCAGCTGATCACGAGAGCCAAGCGAGAAAAATCTGAACTGGGAGTTGTGCTAGTGGACATTGCGAAAGCCTTTGACTCGGTTGCCCACACGCACCTCGAGGCAGTCCTAAAAAGAAGAAAAGTGGACCACCACATTATTGAGCTCATCATGGACTCCTACAAGGGGGCCACCTCGACTATCAAAGCGGCGGCTGGCGAAACGCCGAGAATCGAACTCAGTAATGGAGTGAAGCAGGGCGACCCCCTCTCACCTTTCCTGTTTAACCTGGCGATCGAGCCTCTACTAATCAAACTTGAAAATGAAGGCGCAGGACTCAGGAAGAATGAATGGAGTGTCTGCTCCCTGGCGTTCGCAGATGACATTGCCATCATCAGCGGATCGCACCAAGGGATGTCAACGAACCTCAGGATCTTAGAGAACTTTAGCGAAGCGACGGGCCTTAAAGTCAATGCCAAAAAGTGCCACAGCTTCCACATAAAGGGGACCAAGGACAGCTTCGTAATGAACAATTGCGAACCCTGGAAGGTCAAAGGGGAAGAGATCCACATGATCGAAGCGGGCGAAGCTGAAAAATACCTGGGAATGCAAGTGGATCCTTGGAGGAGACCCAGTTGCAACTCTCTCGAGAAACTGCAAGAGTGGCTAAAGAGAATAGATGAGGCCAAACTCAAGCCGAGACAGAAAGTGGAAATGCTTAGAACGTTCGCCATACCGAGAGTGTACTACACACTGGAGCAAACGACTGTCTCTAAACTAAGACTCAGGTCCGTCGATACCACCATACGGACGTACGTAAAGAAATGGCTGCACCTGCCCGACAACACCTGCTCCAACATGTGTTACACCAAGGTCAATGACGGAGGGCTCGGTCTCCCAAGACTGGAATGCGAAATAAGCGAAAAACAAGCGGCCCTATGGATCAGAATCAAAAAGTCGGAAGACAAAGTTATCCGGGCCATGGTGAAGGAAGAGGGAGAAGTAAACGGAAAAGAAGCTCCTACAACATCTAACTATAAACAGGAAGAGCTGGAAGCCTGGAGTAAGTACGCCTCCCAGGGAAAATCAGTCCACTGCTTCAGAGAAGACAAGATAAGCAATAAGTGGATAGCGACCAAATCGAGCCTCACGGAAAGAGAATACATAACCTCCTTAAAGCTGAGAGGGAACATCTACCCCACGAGGGAGTTCCTAGGACGAGGCAGAAAAGGAACGATAAGAGGTTGCAGAAGATGTGACGCCAAGTGGGAATCCTGCTCCCACATCCTGGGACAGTGCCCCTACGTACAAGACGCACGAATAAAGAGACACAACACCCTTTGCAACCTGCTAGCGGAGCAGGCCAAGAAGAAAGAGTGGCATGTATACACAGAGCCACAATACAAGAGCCCGACAGACGGCACCCTTCGGAAACCCGACCTCATCATGGTCCGAGGAGAAAAGGCACTCGTGATCGACGTGACGGTCAGATGGGAGTACGATGAGGATAGCCTCTCGAAAGCGGCAAATGAAAAAGTTCTCTATTACCGTGAACTCGACAGCCAGGTGATGGCAAAAACAGGAGCACGGCAGGTCAGCTTCGCCGGCTTCGTGATGGGAGCGAGGGGGAAGTGGCACCCCGAAAACAACAGAATCCTGAAAGACCTAGGATTCTCCAATGCGGCACAGACCAGATTGGCGGGACTTTTCAGCACGAGAACGCTGATACAGTCCTGCAGGATGATGCACTCCTCCTGCAGGATGATGCACTCCTTTAACAATAATAAGAAATCCAACGGGCCGCCGTTCGGCGCGCGGGCGCGCGCGGGGAGAAGTCAGTCGACGGCCGGGGCGCGAGCCCCGGCCGGGCCGGGCGCCTCCCTGCGTGGCGCGCCCGCCTCCCTCCCTCCCTTCGTGGGTAGACCGGGCCGCCCAAACGTACCGGGTAGACCGGGACCCGTTTTTCGTCGCGGTACGAGGTAGACCGTGCCCTGGCTTATGACTGGGTAGACCGTGCCCTGCGTTTCGTCCCGCGCCCAAGTCCGGTGTCCGGGTAGACCGGGACCCGTCTGTCGTCGCGGTACGGGGTAGACGGTGCCCTGCCCTGTTGCCGGGTAGACCGTGCCCTGGCTTCCGTCCCGCGCCCAAGTCCCGTAACCGGGTAGACCGGGACCCGTCTGTCGTCGCGGTACGGGGAAGACCGTGCCCTGCCTTGTTGCCGGGTAGACCGTGCCCTGTCTTCCGTCCCGCCCCCAAGTCCCGTAACCGGGTAGACCGGGACCCAATGTCGTCGCGGTACGGGGTAGACCGTGCCCTGCCTAGTTGCCGGGTAGACCGTGCCCTGTTGCCGTCACGCGGCCAAGTCCGTTGTCCGGGTAGACCGTGGCCCGATAGTCATCGCGGGACGGAGTAGACAGTGCCCTGCCTTGTTGCCGGGTAGACCGGGACCCGTTTACCGGCGCGGTACGAGGTAGACCGTGCCCTACCTTGTTACTGGGTAGACCGTGATTTCTGCCCAGTGCTCTCAATGTCAAAGTGTAGAAATTCAATGAAGCGCGGGTAAACGGCGGGAGTAACTATGACTCTCTTAGGGTTAGGGTTAGGGTTAGGGCTAGGGCTAGGGCTAGGTCTAGGGCAAGGGCTAGGGCTAGGGTTAGGTTAGGGTTAGGGTTAGGGTTAGGGTTAAGGTAGGGTTAGGGTTAGGGTTAGGGTTAGGGCTAGGGCTAGGGCTAGGGCAAGGGTTAGGTTAGGGTTAGGGTTAGGGTTAGGGTTAGGGTTGATCTTGATTTTCAGCATGAATACTCCCTCCCTCACCTTCGCGGGTAGACCAGGCCGCTGAATCGTACCGGGTAGACCGGGACCCGTTTTTCGGCGCGGTACGAGGTAGACCGTGCCCTGCTTCTTTACCGTGCAGACCGGGGCCCGATTTTCGGCGCGGTACGGGGTGCGGACCAGGGGAATCCGACCGTATGATTAAAACAAAGCATCGCGAAGGCCCGCGGCGGGTGTCGACGCGATGTGATTTCCGCCCCGTGCTCTGAATGTCAAAGTGAAGAAATCCAACGAAGCGCGGGTAAACGGCGGGAGTAACTACGACTCTCTTAAGGTAAGGTGAGGTGCCCTTTGAGTTTCAGTATGGATGCTCCCTCCCTCCCCTTCGCGGGTAGACCAGGCCGCTGAATGCTACGAAGCGCGGGTAAACGGCGGGAGTAACTACGACTCTCTTAAGGTAAGGTGAGGTGCCCTTTGAGTTTCAGTATGGATGCTCCCTCCCGCCCCTTCGCGGGTAGACCAGGCCGCTGATTTCAACGAAGCGCGGGTAAACGGCGGGAGTAACTACGACTCTCTTAAGGTAAGGTGAGGTGCCCTTTGAGTTTCAGTATGGATGCTCCCTCCCTCCCCTTCGCGGGTAGACCAGGCCGCTGAATGCTACGAAGCGCGGGTAAACGGCGGGAGTAACTACGACTCTCTTAAGGTAAGGTGAGGTGCCCTTTGTGTTTCAATATGGATGCTCCCTCCCGCCCCTTCGCGGGTAGACCAGGCCGCTGATTTCAACGAAGCGCGGGTAAACGGCGGGAGTAACTACGACTCTCTTAAGGTAAGGTGAGGTGCCCTTTGAGTTTCAGTATGGATGCTCCCTGTCGCCCCTTCGCGGGTAGACCAGGCCGCTGAATTCAACGAAGCGCGGGTAAACGGCGGGAGTAACTACGACTCTCTTAAGGTAAGGTGAAGTGCCCTTTGAGCTTCAGTATGGATGCTCCCTCCGCCCCTTCGCGGGTAGACCAGGCCGCTGAATTCAACGAAGCGCGGGTAAACGGCGGGAGTAACTACGACTCTCTTAAGGTAAGGTGAGGTGCCCTTTGAGTTTCAGTATGGATGCTCCCTCCCGCCCCTTCGCGGGTAGACCAGGCCGCTGAATTCAACGAAGCGCGGGTAAACGGCGGGAGTAACTACGACTCTCTTAAGGTAAGGTGAGGTGCCCTTTGAGCTTCAGTATGGATGCTCCCTCCCTCCCCTTCGCGGGCAGACCAGGCCGCTGAATGCAACGAAGCGCGGGTAAACGGCGGGAGTAACTACGACTCTCTTAAGGTACGGTGAGGTGCCCTTTGAGTTTCAGTATGGATGCTCCCTCCCTCCCCTTCGCGGGTAGACCAGGCCGCTGAATGCTACGAAGCGCGGGTAAACGGCGGGAGTAACTACGACTCTCTTAAGGTAAGGTGAAGTGCCCTTTGAGTTTCAGTATGGATGCTCCCTCCCGCCCCTTCGCGGGTAGACCAGGCCGCTGAATGCTACGAAGCGCGGGTAAACGGCGGGAGTAACTACGACTCTCTTAAGGTAAGGTGAGGTGCCCTTTGAGTTTCAGTATGGATGCTCCCTCCCTCCCCTTCGCGAGGAGACCAGGCCGCTGAATGGTACCGGGTAGACCGGGACCCGATTCCTCGCGGGACGAGGTAGACCGTGCCCTGGTTTAGGACTGGGTAGACCGTGCCCTGCCTTCCGTCCCGCGCCCAAGTCCCGTGTCTGGGCAGACCGGGGCCCGATCGTCATCGCGGTACGGGGTAGACCGTCCCGCTAACTAGTCCCGGTTCGGGGGGGGGGGTAGACCGGGCCCAAATGTAAGCCCGCGTCCCCGAGGCGTGCGGATCGCCCCTCGGGCGTACCGGGCGGCACGGTTCCACCACCTCCTCCTCCTCCTCCTCCTCCTCCTCCTCCTCCTCTTTTTTTTAAAAAAGTTTTGAAACCCCCCCCCCCCCCTTGATTGTATATACTATACATATGAACTGGGGAGGGCGAAGAAACATATATATCAGATCTATGAA
>JARDYH010000029.1:187500-190000 GCA_029215795.1 Anniella stebbinsi
TCCCTCCCTCCCCTTCGCGGGTAGACCAGGCCGCTGAATGCTACGAAGCGCGGGTAAACGGCGGGAGTAACTACGACTCTCTTAAGGTAAGGTGAAGTGCCCTTTGAGTTTCAGTATGGATGCTCCCTCCCGCCCCTTCGCGGGTAGACCAGGCCGCTGAATGCTACGAAGCGCGGGTAAACGGCGGGAGTAACTACGACTCTCTTAAGGTAAGGTGAGGTGCCCTTTGAGTTTCAGTATGGATGCTCCCTCCCTCCCCTTCGCGAGGAGACCAGGCCGCTGAATGGTACCGGGTAGACCGGGACCCGATTCCTCGCGGGACGAGGTAGACCGTGCCCTGGTTTAGGACTGGGTAGACCGTGCCCTGCCTTCCGTCCCGCGCCCAAGTCCCGTGTCTGGGCAGACCGGGGCCCGATCGTCATCGCGGTACGGGGTAGACCGTCCCGCTAACTAGTCCCGGTTCGGGGGGGGGGGTAGACCGGGCCCAAATGTAAGCCCGCGTCCCCGAGGCGTGCGGATCGCCCCTCGGGCGTACCGGGCGGCACGGTTCCACCACCTCCTCCTCCTCCTCCTCCTCCTCCTCCTCCTCCTCCTCTCTTTTTTAAAAAAGTTTTGAAACCCCCCCCCCCCCCTTGATTGTATATACTATACATATGAACTGGGGAGGGCGAAGAAACATATATATCAGATCTATGAAGACTGATCTCTTCCGGCAGGCCTACCTAGATGAATTTCAAAGTGTTTTAGTGGTGTTTTATTGGTGTTTCAATGATGTACTGGTTTCATCTGCTTTTAATCAGTTTTTGTATTTCGGGTTTGGTGTTGTTCCCCGCCTCGATCCGTTGGGAGAGGCGGGTGATAAATAAAAATATTATTATAATTTTTATTTTTATTTTTATTATTATTATTACTTACGAATCAGAGATCCCCCTACGGTGCACCCGCACACCGGGATCGGCGACAAGACCGGTGGTTGTGGGGGTGGGCGGTTGTCGCGGGAATACGAATCCCCGAGGGAGGCCGAGGCGTCCTTCCGCGGCCAGGGGGGGACCGGTCCGCCGAAAAGACTCCGCGGAAGTCGGGAACGGGCGCTGCCCGCCGACGTCGGCCGGCCGGGAGTTCCGCGAAGTCGGCCGCGTTTTCGGATCCGTCCCGGGGACCTCGCCGTCGTAGGGCGGGTCGCCGGAACCGGCCGAAGAACCGTGCGGGGATTCCCGGCGACCGTGTTTTCAGAGGTTTACCCTTCCGCGTCGGAAGCGGCGGCCCCGTCCGACGAGCTCCCCCCCGTCCCCCCGACCCCCGAACCGTTCGGAACGCGTTCCGTCCGTGGCGGGGGAGAGGAGGCCGGGCCGCCCACAGGCTCCGCGGAAGTCGGGAACGGGCGCTGCCCGCCGACGTCGGCCGGCCGGGAGTTCCGCGAGGTCGGCCGCGTTTTCGGATCCGTCCCGGGGACCTCGCCGCCGTCGGGCGGGTCGACGGAACAGCCCGAAGAACCGTGCGGGGATTTCCGGCGACCGGGTTTTCAGAGGTTTACCCCTCCGCGTCGGAGGCGGCGGCCCCTTCCCCCGAGCTCCGCCCGTCCCTCCGGACCGTTCGGGAACGCGTTCAGTCCGCGGCGGGGGAGGGGAGGCCGGGCCCGCGGATAGGCTCCGCGGAAGTCGGGAACGGGCGCTGCCCGCCGACGTCGGCCGGCCGGGAGTTCCGCGAGGTCGGCCGCGTTTTCGGATCCGTCCCGGGGACCTCGCCGCAGTCGGGCGGGTCGCCGGAACCGCCCGAAAAACCGTGCGGGGATTTCCGGCGACCGGGTTTTCAGAGGTTTACCCCTCCGCGTCCGAGGAGGCGGCCCCGTCCACCGAGCTCCCCCCGTCCCTCCGAACCGTTCGCGAGCGCGTTCAGTCCGCGCCGGGGGAGGGGAGGCCGGGCCCGCCGAAAGGCTCCGCGGAAGTCGGGAACGGGCGCTGCCCGCCGACGTCGGCCGGCCGGGAGTTCCGCGAGGTCGGCCGCGTTTTCTGATCCGTCCCGGGACCTCGCCGCCGTCGGGCGGGTCGCCGGAACCGCCCGACAAACAGTGCGGGGATTTCCGGCGACCGGGTTTTCAGAGGTTTACCCCTCCGCGTCGGAGGCGGCGGCCCCTTCCACCGAGCTTCCCCGTCCGGCGGCGGGAGGGCGGAAGGGCCCGGCCCGGGGCGTGCCGCCGATCCCGCGGGGGGAGACGCGAGCGGCCTCGCTCTGGCACTCTGGAAACTCGCGAGCGTCCCCTCCCGCCCGCACCCGCGGACGGAGGGTGGGAAGGACCCGCGCCCGCCACGGTCGACGATCGGGTCGTGCTCCCGCGGTCGCGCCGGGGAGGGCCCTCCGCGGGCCGTCCACCTCTCCGGTGTTCAGGGGGAGCGGCGCCTGTCCCGGTCGCGCGACCCCTGCCTCCCGCCGCCCGCCCGCCCGGCGAAGGGGGGGACCCCTCCGGCGTTTCGACCCACGAACCGGTCGGGAACGCGTTTCG
>JARDYH010000029.1:212500-214912 GCA_029215795.1 Anniella stebbinsi
GGCGCTGAACGCCATGGAAAAGGCGACCGAGAAAGTCCTGGGCCCGCTCAGAGAGCAATGCCGTCGTAAGAGGGAAGAAAAAGCCAAGAAAGAAGGGAAAAAGAAGGCAGAGACAGGTAAAGTGGAAGAGGTGAAGAGGACAGAAAAGAACAAGAAACGTAAAACGGCATGGACCAAGAAGCTCGGAAAGCGAAAATGGGATTTTAAGAGAGTGCAGAGCCTCTACCAGAAAGACAGGAAAATGGCAGCCAGACTCATCCTTGACGGCACCTACAACGTCAAGTGCGAAATCCCAACCGAAGAGGTCCACAAGACATACAAAGCAAAGTGGGGCGAGAAAACCCGATTCGTCGGTCTAGAGGACTACGAAATCGAGGGAGAAACAGACAACGTGATGTTGACGAACCTCATCACAGAGAAAGAATTAAAGGAGGCGCTGAATGGCATCAAATCAAACACAGCCCCGGGTCTCGATGCCATTATGAAGAAGGATATTGTGAAATTTATAAAAGACAACGCCACCCTTGTGGAGCTACTCAATCTGTGGCTAGCGGTGGGAAGAATTCCCAGATGTCTGAAAGAAAGTAGAACGGTGCTGCTGCCGAAAGCCACCGAGAGAGCGGCCCTCCGCGAAATAGGAAACTGGAGACCGATCACCATCAGCTCCATCCTCCTCAGAATCTTCTTTAAGATTCTGGCCAAACGTATGGAAAGAGCCTGCCCCGTCACGGCGAGGCAAAGAGGCTTCATCAGAGCCCCAGGCTGCAATGAGAATAACTGGATTCTAAAGCAGCTGATCACGAGAGCCAAGCGAGAAAAATCTGAACTGGGAGTTGTGCTAGTGGACATTGCGAAAGCCTTTGACTCGGTTGCCCACACGCACCTCGAGGCAGTCCTAAAAAGAAGAAAAGTGGACCACCACATTATTGAGCTCATCATGGACTCCTACAAGGGGGCCACCTCGACTATCAAAGCGGCGGCTGGCGAAACGCCGAGAATCGAACTCAGTAATGGAGTGAAGCAGGGCGACCCCCTCTCACCTTTCCTGTTTAACCTGGCGATCGAGCCTCTACTAATCAAACTTGAAAATGAAGGCGCAGGACTCAGGAAGAATGAATGGAGTGTCTGCTCCCTGGCGTTCGCAGATGACATTGCCATCATCAGCGGATCGCACCAAGGGATGTCAACGAACCTCAGGATCTTAGAGAACTTTAGCGAAGCGACGGGCCTTAAAGTCAATGCCAAAAAGTGCCACAGCTTCCACATAAAGGGGACCAAGGACAGCTTCGTAATGAACAATTGCGAACCCTGGAAGGTCAAAGGGGAAGAGATCCACATGATCGAAGCGGGCGAAGCTGAAAAATACCTGGGAATGCAAGTGGATCCTTGGAGGAGACCCAGTTGCAACTCTCTCGAGAAACTGCAAGAGTGGCTAAAGAGAATAGATGAGGCCAAACTCAAGCCGAGACAGAAAGTGGAAATGCTTAGAACGTTCGCCATACCGAGAGTGTACTACACACTGGAGCAAACGACTGTCTCTAAACTAAGACTCAGGTCCGTCGATACCACCATACGGACGTACGTAAAGAAATGGCTGCACCTGCCCGACAACACCTGCTCCAACATGTGTTACACCAAGGTCAATGACGGAGGGCTCGGTCTCCCAAGACTGGAATGCGAAATAAGCGAAAAACAAGCGGCCCTATGGATCAGAATCAAAAAGTCGGAAGACAAAGTTATCCGGGCCATGGTGAAGGAAGAGGGAGAAGTAAACGGAAAAGAAGCTCCTACAACATCTAACTATAAACAGGAAGAGCTGGAAGCCTGGAGTAAGTACGCCTCCCAGGGAAAATCAGTCCACTGCTTCAGAGAAGACAAGATAAGCAATAAGTGGATAGCGACCAAATCGAGCCTCACGGAAAGAGAATACATAACCTCCTTAAAGCTGAGAGGGAACATCTACCCCACGAGGGAGTTCCTAGGACGAGGCAGAAAAGGAACGATAAGAGGTTGCAGAAGATGTGACGCCAAGTGGGAATCCTGCTCCCACATCCTGGGACAGTGCCCCTACGTACAAGACGCACGAATAAAGAGACACAACACCCTTTGCAACCTGCTAGCGGAGCAGGCCAAGAAGAAAGAGTGGCATGTATACACAGAGCCACAATACAAGAGCCCGACAGACGGCACCCTTCGGAAACCCGACCTCATCATGGTCCGAGGAGAAAAGGCACTCGTGATCGACGTGACGGTCAGATGGGAGTACGATGAGGATAGCCTCTCGAAAGCGGCAAATGAAAAAGTTCTCTATTACCGTGAACTCGACAGCCAGGTGATGGCAAAAACAGGAGCACGGCAGGTCAGCTTCGCCGGCTTCGTGATGGGAGCGAGGGGGAAGTGGCACCCCGAAAA
>JARDYH010000030.1:10000-12500 GCA_029215795.1 Anniella stebbinsi
CTCCCCCTGAACACCGGAGAGGTGGACGGCCCGCGGAGGGCCCTCCCCGGCGCGACCGCGGGAGCACGACCCGATCGTCGACCGTGGCGGGCGCGGGTCCTTCCCACCCTCCGTCCGCGGGTGCGGGCGGGAGGGGACGCTCGCGAGTTTCCAGAGTGCCAGAGCGAGGCCGCTCGCGTCTCCCCCCGCGGGATCGGCGGCACGCCCCGGGCCGGGCCCTTCCGCCCTCCCGCCGCCGGACGGGGAAGCTCGGTGGAAGGGGCCGCCGCCTCCGACGCGGAGGGGTAAACCTCTGAAAACCCGGTCGCCGGAAATCCCCGCACTGTTTGTCGGGCGGTTCCGGCGACCCGCCCGACGGCGGCGAGGTCCCGGGACGGATCAGAAAACGCGGCCGACCTCGCGGAACTCCCGGCCGGCCGACGTCGGCGGGCAGCGCCCGTTCCCGACTTCCGCGGAGCCTTTCGGCGGGCCCGGCCTCCCCTCCCCCGGCGCGGACTGAACGCGCTCGCGAACGGTTCGGAGGGACGGGGGGAGCTCGGTGGACGGGGCCGCCTCCTCGGACGCGGAGGGGTAAACCTCTGAAAACCCGGTCGCCGGAAATCCCCGCACGGTTTTTCGGGCGGTTCCGGCGACCCGCCCGACTGCGGCGAGGTCCCCGGGACGGATCCGAAAACGCGGCCGACCTCGCGGAACTCCCGGCCGGCCGACGTCGGCGGGCAGCGCCCGTTCCCGACTTCCGCGGAGCCTATCCGCGGGCCCGGCCTCCCCTCCCCCGCCGCGGACTGAACGCGTTCCCGAACGGTCCGGAGGGACGGGCGGAGCTCGGGGGAAGGGGCCGCCGCCTCCGACGCGGAGGGGTAAACCTCTGAAAACCCGGTCGCCGGAAATCCCCGCACGGTTCTTCGGGCTGTTCCGTCGACCCGCCCGACGGCGGCGAGGTCCCCGGGACGGATCCGAAAACGCGGCCGACCTCGCGGAACTCCCGGCCGGCCGACGTCGGCGGGCAGCGCCCGTTCCCGACTTCCGCGGAGCCTGTGGGCGGCCCGGCCTCCTCTCCCCCGCCACGGACGGAACGCGTTCCGAACGGTTCGGGGGTCGGGGGGACGGGGGGGAGCTCGTCGGACGGGGCCGCCGCTTCCGACGCGGAAGGGTAAACCTCTGAAAACACGGTCGCCGGGAATCCCCGCACGGTTCTTCGGCCGGTTCCGGCGACCCGCCCTACGACGGCGAGGTCCCCGGGACGGATCCGAAAACGCGGCCGACTTCGCGGAACTCCCGGCCGGCCGACGTCGGCGGGCAGCGCCCGTTCCCGACTTCCGCGGAGTCTTTTCGGCGGACCGGTCCCCCCCTGGCCGCGGAAGGACGCCTCGGCCTCCCTCGGGGATTCGTATTCCCGCGACAACCGCCCACCCCCACAACCACCGGTCTTGTCGCCGATCCCGGTGTGCGGGTGCACCGTAGGGGGATCTCTGATTCGTAAGTAATAATAATAATAAAAATAAAAATAAAAATTATAATAATATTTTTATTTATCACCCGCCTCTCCCAACGGATCGAGGCGGGGAACAACACCAAACCCGAAATACAAAAACTGATTAAAAGCAGATGAAACCAGTACATCATTGAAACACCAATAAAACACCACTAAAACACTTTGAAATTCATCTAGGTAGGCCTGCCGGAAGAGATCAGTCTTCATAGATCTGATATATATGTTTCTTCGCCCTCCCCAGTTCATATGTATAGTATATACAATCAAGGGGGGGGGGGGGTTTCAAAACTTTTTTAAAAAAAAGAGGAGGAGGAGGAGGAGGAGGAGGAGGAGGAGGAGGTGGTGGAACCGTGCCGCCCGGTACGCCCGAGGGGCGATCCGCACGCCTCGGGGACGCGGGCTTACATTTGGGCCCGGTCTACCCCCCCCCCCGAACCGGGACTAGTTAGCGGGACGGTCTACCCCGTACCGCGATGACGATCGGGCCCCGGTCTGCCCAGACACGGGACTTGGGCGCGGGACGGAAGGCAGGGCACGGTCTACCCAGTCCTAAACCAGGGCACGGTCTACCTCGTCCCGCGAGGAATCGGGTCCCGGTCTACCCGGTACCATTCAGCGGCCTGGTCTCCTCGCGAAGGGGAGGGAGGGAGCATCCATACTGAAACTCAAAGGGCACCTCACCTTACCTTAAGAGAGTCGTAGTTACTCCCGCCGTTTACCCGCGCTTCGTAGCATTCAGCGGCCTGGTCTACCCGCGAAGGGGCGGGAGGGAGCATCCATACTGAAACTCAAAGGGCACTTCACCTTACCTTAAGAGAGTCGTAGTTACTCCCGCCGTTTACCCGCGCTTCGTAGCATTCAGCGGCCTGGTCTACCCGCGAAGGGGAGGGAGGGAGCATCCATACTGAAACTCAAAGGGCACCTCACCGTACCTTAAGAGAGTCGTAGTTACTCCCGCCGTTTACCCGCGCTTCGTTGCATTCAGCGGCCTGGTCTGCCCGCGAAGGG
>JARDYH010000030.1:17500-20000 GCA_029215795.1 Anniella stebbinsi
CGTGGGGTAGATGTTCCCTCTCAGCTTTAAGGAGGTTATGTATTCTCTTTCCGTGAGGCTCGATTTGGTCGCTATCCACTTATTGCTTATCTTGTCTTCTCTGAAGCAGTGGACTGATTTTCCCTGGGAGGCGTACTTACTCCAGGCTTCCAGCTCTTCCTGTTTATAGTTAGATGTTGTAGGAGCTTCTTTTTCGTTTACTTCTCCCTCTTCCTTCACCATGGCCCGGATAACTTTGTCTTCCGACTTTTTTATTCTGATCCATAGGGCCGCTTGTTTTTCGCTTATTTCGCATTCCAGTCTTGGGAGACCGAGCCCTCCGTCATTGACCTTGGTGTAACACATGTTGGAGCAGGTGTTGTCAGGCAGGTGCAGCCATTTCTTTACGTACGTCCGTATGGTGGTATCGACGGACCTGAGTCTTAGTTTAGAGACAGTCGTTTGCTCCAGTGTGTAGTACACTCTCGGTATGGCGAACGTTCTAAGCATTTCCACTTTCTGTCTCGGTTTGAGTTTGGCCTCATCTATTCTCTTTAGCCACTCTTGCAGTTTCTCGAGAGAGTTGCAACTGGGTCTCCTCCAAGGATCCACTTGCATTCCCAGGTATTTTTCAGCTTCGCCCGCTTCGATCATGTGGATCTCTTCCCCTTTGACCTTCCAGGGTTCGCAATTGTTCATTACGAAGCTGTCCTTGGTCCCCTTTATGTGGAAGCTGTGGCACTTTTTGGCATTGACTTTAAGGCCCGTCGCTTCGCTAAAGTTCTCTAAGATCCTGAGGTTCGTTGACATCCCTTGGTGCGATCCGCTGATGATGGCAATGTCATCTGCGAACGCCAGGGAGCAGACACTCCATTCATTCTTCCTGAGTCCTGCGCCTTCATTTTCAAGTTTGATTAGTAGAGGCTCGATCGCCAGGTTAAACAGGAAAGGTGAGAGGGGGTCTCCCTGCTTCACTCCATTACTGAGTTCGATTCTCGGCGTTTCGCCAGCCGCCGCTTTGATAGTCGAGGTGGCCCCCTTGTAGGAGTCCATGATGAGCTCAATAATGTGGTGGTCCACTTTTCTTCTTTTTAGGACTGCCTCTAGGTGCGTGTGGGCAACCGAGTCAAAGGCTTTCGCAATGTCCACTAGCACAACTCCCAGTTCAGATTTTTCTCGCTTGGCTCTCGTGATCAGCTGCTTTAGAATCCAGTTATTCTCATTGCAGCCTGGGGCTCTGATGAAGCCTCTTTGCCTCGCCGTGACGGGGCAGGCTCTTTCCATACGCTTGGCCAGAATCTTAAAGAAGATTCTGAGGAGGATGGAGCTGATGGTGATCGGTCTCCAGTTTCCTATATCGCGGAGGGCCGCTCTCTCGGTGGCTTTCGGCAGCAGCACCGTTCTACTTTCTTTCAGACATCTGGGAATTCTTCCCACCGCTAGCCACAGATTTAGTAGCTCCACAAGGGTGGCGTTGTCTTTTATAAATTTCACAATATCCTTCTTCATAATGGCATCGAGACCCGGGGCTGTGTTTGATTTGATGCCATTCAGCGCCTCCTTTAATTCTTTCTCTGTGATGAGGTTCGTCAACATCACGTTGTCTGTTTCTCCCTCGATTTCGTAGTCCTCTAGACCGATGAATCGGGTTTTCTCGCCCCACTTTGCTTTGTATGTCTTGTGGACCTCTTCGGTTGGGATTTCGCACTTGACGTTGTAAGTGCCGTCAAGGACGAGTCTAGCTGCCATTTTCCTGTCTTTCTGGTAGAGGCTCTGCACTCTCTTAAAATCCCATTTTCGCTTTCCGAGCTTCTTGGTCCATGCCGTTTTACGTTTCTTGTTCTTTTCTGTCCTCTTCACCTCTTCCACTTTACCTGTCTCTGCCTTCTTTTTCCCTTCTTTCTTGGCTTTTTCTTCCCTCTTACGACGGCATTGCTCTCTGAGCGGGCCCAGGACTTTCTCGGTCGCCTTTTCCATGGCGTTCAGCGCCTCATTGTGGTCTTCGTTGAGCCACACCTCGAAGGCCGCCCTGATGCATTCCCGCTTTATGGCGTTTTCCTTCATGGCCGTCTGAATTTGTCCCTTGAGGGTGTCTTTCGCTCCGGAGGTTTTCTGCGGCACGACGGCCTTCTTGCTTACCTCCTGCGTTTCCCGCTCGGAAACTACCGGCTTCTCTTTTTCTTGCCGGTTGGCTCTTGTTTTAATATCTCTCCTCTTGTCTCTGATCTGGTTAATCGTTTTGCTAGTGAGCTCTCCCTGGATGCTCTTGTTAATATTCTTTTTGCCCTCATATTTCATCCAGAGTTCTCGGAGAAGGGCCTCTTCCTCTTCTGTCCAGGCACTGAGACGCTTCCCTCTCAAGGTGGTCTTCTCCTCCGCCTTCTTCAGGCTTTTAATTCTTTCTTGGTTTCTCTCGGCAGGGTGTTTATGCCGTTTATGTTGGCCCAGACCTTTCCGGGTTGACCATGTCAGTCCACAGAACTCGCATCTGAAACCCTGGTTGTACCCCTCAGTACCGCCT
>JARDYH010000030.1:42500-45000 GCA_029215795.1 Anniella stebbinsi
CGGGCCGGGCCCTTCCGCCCTCCCGCCGCCGGACGGGGAAGCTCGGTGGAAGGGGCCGCCGCCTCCGACGCGGAGGGGTAAACCTCTGAAAACCCGGTCGCCGGAAATCCCCGCACTGTTTGTCGGGCGGTTCCGGCGACCCGCCCGACGGCGGCGAGGTCCCGGGACGGATCAGAAAACGCGGCCGACCTCGCGGAACTCCCGGCCGGCCGACGTCGGCGGGCAGCGCCCGTTCCCGACTTCCGCGGAGCCTTTCGGCGGGCCCGGCCTCCCCTCCCCCGGCGCGGACTGAACGCGCTCGCGAACGGTTCGGAGGGACGGGGGGAGCTCGGTGGACGGGGCCGCCTCCTCGGACGCGGAGGGGTAAACCTCTGAAAACCCGGTCGCCGGAAATCCCCGCACGGTTTTTCGGGCGGTTCCGGCGACCCGCCCGACTGCGGCGAGGTCCCCGGGACGGATCCGAAAACGCGGCCGACCTCGCGGAACTCCCGGCCGGCCGACGTCGGCGGGCAGCGCCCGTTCCCGACTTCCGCGGAGCCTATCCGCGGGCCCGGCCTCCCCTCCCCCGCCGCGGACTGAACGCGTTCCCGAACGGTCCGGAGGGACGGGCGGAGCTCGGGGGAAGGGGCCGCCGCCTCCGACGCGGAGGGGTAAACCTCTGAAAACCCGGTCGCCGGAAATCCCCGCACGGTTCTTCGGGCTGTTCCGTCGACCCGCCCGACGGCGGCGAGGTCCCCGGGACGGATCCGAAAACGCGGCCGACCTCGCGGAACTCCCGGCCGGCCGACGTCGGCGGGCAGCGCCCGTTCCCGACTTCCGCGGAGCCTGTGGGCGGCCCGGCCTCCTCTCCCCCGCCACGGACGGAACGCGTTCCGAACGGTTCGGGGGTCGGGGGGACGGGGGGGAGCTCGTCGGACGGGGCCGCCGCTTCCGACGCGGAAGGGTAAACCTCTGAAAACACGGTCGCCGGGAATCCCCGCACGGTTCTTCGGCCGGTTCCGGCGACCCGCCCTACGACGGCGAGGTCCCCGGGACGGATCCGAAAACGCGGCCGACTTCGCGGAACTCCCGGCCGGCCGACGTCGGCGGGCAGCGCCCGTTCCCGACTTCCGCGGAGTCTTTTCGGCGGACCGGTCCCCCCCTGGCCGCGGAAGGACGCCTCGGCCTCCCTCGGGGATTCGTATTCCCGCGACAACCGCCCACCCCCACAACCACCGGTCTTGTCGCCGATCCCGGTGTGCGGGTGCACCGTAGGGGGATCTCTGATTCGTAAGTAATAATAATAATAAAAATAAAAATAAAAATTATAATAATATTTTTATTTATCACCCGCCTCTCCCAACGGATCGAGGCGGGGAACAACACCAAACCCGAAATACAAAAACTGATTAAAAGCAGATGAAACCAGTACATCATTGAAACACCAATAAAACACCACTAAAACACTTTGAAATTCATCTAGGTAGGCCTGCCGGAAGAGATCAGTCTTCATAGATCTGATATATATGTTTCTTCGCCCTCCCCAGTTCATATGTATAGTATATACAATCAAGGGGGGGGGGGGGTTTCAAAACTTTTTTAAAAAAAAGAGGAGGAGGAGGAGGAGGAGGAGGAGGAGGAGGAGGTGGTGGAACCGTGCCGCCCGGTACGCCCGAGGGGCGATCCGCACGCCTCGGGGACGCGGGCTTACATTTGGGCCCGGTCTACCCCCCCCCCCGAACCGGGACTAGTTAGCGGGACGGTCTACCCCGTACCGCGATGACGATCGGGCCCCGGTCTGCCCAGACACGGGACTTGGGCGCGGGACGGAAGGCAGGGCACGGTCTACCCAGTCCTAAACCAGGGCACGGTCTACCTCGTCCCGCGAGGAATCGGGTCCCGGTCTACCCGGTACCATACAGCGGCCTGGTCTCCTCGCGAAGGGGAGGGAGGGAGCATCCATACTGAAACTCAAAGGGCACCTCACCTTACCTTAAGAGAGTCGTAGTTACTCCCGCCGTTTACCCGCGCTTCGTAGCATTCAGCGGCCTGGTCTACCCGCGAAGGGGCGGGAGGGAGCATCCATACTGAAACTCAAAGGGCACTTCACCTTACCTTAAGAGAGTCGTAGTTACTCCCGCCGTTTACCCGCGCTTCGTAGCATTCAGCGGCCTGGTCTACCCGCGAAGGGGAGGGAGGGAGCATCCATACTGAAACTCAAAGGGCACCTCACCGTACCTTAAGAGAGTCGTAGTTACTCCCGCCGTTTACCCGCGCTTCGTTGCATTCAGCGGCCTGGTCTGCCCGCGAAGGGGAGGGAGGGAGCATCCATACTGAAGCTCAAAGGGCACCTCACCTTACCTTAAGAGAGTCGTAGTTACTCCCGCCGTTTACCCGCGCTTCGTTGAATTCAGCGGCCTGGTCTACCCGCGAAGGGGCGGGAGGGAGCATCCATACTGAAACTCAAAGGGCACCTCACCTTACCTTAAGAGAGTCGTAGTTACTCCCGCCGTTTACCCGC
>JARDYH010000030.1:50000-52500 GCA_029215795.1 Anniella stebbinsi
CTCTTCCTTCACCATGGCCCGGATAACTTTGTCTTCCGACTTTTTGATTCTGATCCATAGGGCCGCTTGTTTTTCGCTTATTTCGCATTCCAGTCTTGGGAGACCGAGCCCTCCGTCATTGACCTTGGTGTAACACATGTTGGAGCAGGTGTTGTCGGGCAGGTGCAGCCATTTCTTTACGTACGTCCGTATGGTGGTATCGACGGACCTGAGTCTTAGTTTAGAGACAGTCGTTTGCTCCAGTGTGTAGTACACTCTCGGTATGGCGAACGTTCTAAGCATTTCCACTTTCTGTCTCGGCTTAAGTTTGGCCTCATCTATTCTCTTTAGCCACTCTTGCAGTTTCTCGAGAGAGTTGCAACTGGGTCTCCTCCAAGGATCCACTTGCATTCCCAGGTATTTTTCAGCTTCGCCCGCTTCGATCATGTGGATCTCTTCCCCTTTGACCTTCCAGGGTTCGCAATTGTTCATTACGAAGCTGTCCTTGGTCCCCTTTATGTGGAAGCTGTGGCACTTTTTGGCATTGACTTTAAGGCCCGTCGCTTCGCTAAAGTTCTCTAAGATCCTGAGGTTCGTTGACATCCCTTGGTGCGATCCGCTGATGATGGCAATGTCATCTGCGAACGCCAGGGAGCAGACACTCCATTCATTCTTCCTGAGTCCTGCGCCTTCATTTTCAAGTTTGATTAGTAGAGGCTCGATCGCCAGGTTAAACAGGAAAGGTGAGAGGGGGTCGCCCTGCTTCACTCCATTACTGAGTTCGATTCTCGGCGTTTCGCCAGCCGCCGCTTTGATAGTCGAGGTGGCCCCCTTGTAGGAGTCCATGATGAGCTCAATAATGTGGTGGTCCACTTTTCTTCTTTTTAGGACTGCCTCGAGGTGCGTGTGGGCAACCGAGTCAAAGGCTTTCGCAATGTCCACTAGCACAACTCCCAGTTCAGATTTTTCTCGCTTGGCTCTCGTGATCAGCTGCTTTAGAATCCAGTTATTCTCATTGCAGCCTGGGGCTCTGATGAAGCCTCTTTGCCTCGCCGTGACGGGGCAGGCTCTTTCCATACGTTTGGCCAGAATCTTAAAGAAGATTCTGAGGAGGATGGAGCTGATGGTGATCGGTCTCCAGTTTCCTATTTCGCGGAGGGCCGCTCTCTCGGTGGCTTTCGGCAGCAGCACCGTTCTACTTTCTTTCAGACATCTGGGAATTCTTCCCACCGCTAGCCACAGATTGAGTAGCTCCACAAGGGTGGCGTTGTCTTTTATAAATTTCACAATATCCTTCTTCATAATGGCATCGAGACCCGGGGCTGTGTTTGATTTGATGCCATTCAGCGCCTCCTTTAATTCTTTCTCTGTGATGAGGTTCGTCAACATCACGTTGTCTGTTTCTCCCTCGATTTCGTAGTCCTCTAGACCGACGAATCGGGTTTTCTCGCCCCACTTTGCTTTGTATGTCTTGTGGACCTCTTCGGTTGGGATTTCGCACTTGACGTTGTAGGTGCCGTCAAGGATGAGTCTGGCTGCCATTTTCCTGTCTTTCTGGTAGAGGCTCTGCACTCTCTTAAAATCCCATTTTCGCTTTCCGAGCTTCTTGGTCCATGCCGTTTTACGTTTCTTGTTCTTTTCTGTCCTCTTCACCTCTTCCACTTTACCTGTCTCTGCCTTCTTTTTCCCTTCTTTCTTGGCTTTTTCTTCCCTCTTACGACGGCATTGCTCTCTGAGCGGGCCCAGGACTTTCTCGGTCGCCTTTTCCATGGCGTTCAGCGCCTCATTGTGGTCTTCGTTGAGCCACACCTCGAAGGCCGCCTTGATGCATTCCCGCTTTATGGCGTTTTCCTTCATGGCCGTCTGGATTTGTCCCTTGAGGGTGTCTTTCGCTCCGGAGGTTTTCTGCGGCACGACGGCCTTCTTGCTTACCTCCTGCGTTTCCCGCTCGGAAACTACCGGCTTCTCTTTTTCTTGCCGGTTGGCTCTTGTTTTAATATCTCTCCTCTTGTCTCTGATCTGGTTAATCGTTTTGCTAGTGAGCTCTCCCTGGATGCTCTTGTTAATATTCTTTTTGCCCTCATATTTCATCCAGAGTTCTCGGAGAAGGGCCTCTTCCTCTTCTGTCCAGGCACTGAGACGCTTCCCTCTCAAGGTGGTCTTCTCCTCCGCCTTCTTCAGGCTTTTAATTCTTTCTTGGTTTCTCTCGGCAGGGTGTTTATGCCGTTTATGTTGGCCCAGACCTTTCCGGGTTGACCATGTCAGTCCACAGAACTCGCATCTGAAGCCCTGGTTGTCCCCCTCAGTACCGCCTCTCAAAGCTGGCTTACATTTAGGAATGTGTACCAGAATGGGGTGTACTTTAGGGTTGGTCCGTTGGCACAACCTGCAGCCGAAAAGCACTTGGTCTTTCTTGTGCTGACTGGAGAGATGGTTATAGAGAGCGGTGGGCTTTCCAACCTTGTCTCTGCAGATGGGGCAAGCAGGATTGGCGTCCGGGAGCCATATTGTCACGTCCGGT
>JARDYH010000030.1:60000-62500 GCA_029215795.1 Anniella stebbinsi
ATCCGAAAACGCGGCCGACTTCGCGGAACTCCCGGCCGGCCGACGTCGGCGGGCAGCGTCCGTTCCCGACTTCCGAGGAGCCTTTTCGGCGGACCGGTCGTCCCGAGACCGCGGGAGGACGAAACGCGTTCCCGACCGGTTCGTGGGTCGAAACGCCGGAGGGGTCCCCCCCTTCGCCGGGCGGGCGGGCGGCGGGAGGCAGGGGTCGCGCGACCGGGACAGGCGCCGCTCCCCCTGAACACCGGAGAGGTGGACGGCCCGCGGAGGGCCCTCCCCGGCGCGACCGCGGGAGCACGACCCGATCGTCGACCGTGGCGGGCGCGGGTCCTTCCCACCCTCCGTCCGCGGGTGCGGGCGGGAGGGGACGCTCGCGAGTTTCCAGAGTGCCAGAGCGAGGCCGCTCGCGTCTCCCCCCGCGGGATCGGCGGCACGCCCCGGGCCGGGCCCTTCCGCCCTCCCGCCGCCGGACGGGGAAGCTCGGTGGAAGGGGCCGCCGCCTCCGACGCGGAGGGGTAAACCTCTGAAAACCCGGTCGCCGGAAATCCCCGCACTGTTTGTCGGGCGGTTCCGGCGACCCGCCCGACGGCGGCGAGGTCCCGGGACGGATCAGAAAACGCGGCCGACCTCGCGGAACTCCCGGCCGGCCGACGTCGGCGGGCAGCGCCCGTTCCCGACTTCCGCGGAGCCTTTCGGCGGGCCCGGCCTCCCCTCCCCCGGCGCGGACTGAACGCGCTCGCGAACGGTTCGGAGGGACGGGGGGAGCTCGGTGGACGGGGCCGCCTCCTCGGACGCGGAGGGGTAAACCTCTGAAAACCCGGTCGCCGGAAATCCCCGCACGGTTTTTCGGGCGGTTCCGGCGACCCGCCCGACTGCGGCGAGGTCCCCGGGACGGATCCGAAAACGCGGCCGACCTCGCGGAACTCCCGGCCGGCCGACGTCGGCGGGCAGCGCCCGTTCCCGACTTCCGCGGAGCCTATCCGCGGGCCCGGCCTCCCCTCCCCCGCCGCGGACTGAACGCGTTCCCGAACGGTCCGGAGGGACGGGCGGAGCTCGGGGGAAGGGGCCGCCGCCTCCGACGCGGAGGGGTAAACCTCTGAAAACCCGGTCGCCGGAAATCCCCGCACGGTTCTTCGGGCTGTTCCGTCGACCCGCCCGACGGCGGCGAGGTCCCCGGGACGGATCCGAAAACGCGGCCGACCTCGCGGAACTCCCGGCCGGCCGACGTCGGCGGGCAGCGCCCGTTCCCGACTTCCGCGGAGCCTGTGGGCGGCCCGGCCTCCTCTCCCCCGCCACGGACGGAACGCGTTCCGAACGGTTCGGGGGTCGGGGGGACGGGGGGGAGCTCGTCGGACGGGGCCGCCGCTTCCGACGCGGAAGGGTAAACCTCTGAAAACACGGTCGCCGGGAATCCCCGCACGGTTCTTCGGCCGGTTCCGGCGACCCGCCCTACGACGGCGAGGTCCCCGGGACGGATCCGAAAACGCGGCCGACTTCGCGGAACTCCCGGCCGGCCGACGTCGGCGGGCAGCGCCCGTTCCCGACTTCCGCGGAGTCTTTTCGGCGGACCGGTCCCCCCCTGGCCGCGGAAGGACGCCTCGGCCTCCCTCGGGGATTCGTATTCCCGCGACAACCGCCCACCCCCACAACCACCGGTCTTGTCGCCGATCCCGGTGTGCGGGTGCACCGTAGGGGGATCTCTGATTCGTAAGTAATAATAATAATAAAAATAAAAATAAAAATTATAATAATATTTTTATTTATCACCCGCCTCTCCCAACGGATCGAGGCGGGGAACAACACCAAACCCGAAATACAAAAACTGATTAAAAGCAGATGAAACCAGTACATCATTGAAACACCAATAAAACACCACTAAAACACTTTGAAATTCATCTAGGTAGGCCTGCCGGAAGAGATCAGTCTTCATAGATCTGATATATATGTTTCTTCGCCCTCCCCAGTTCATATGTATAGTATATACAATCAAGGGGGGGGGGGGGGTTTCAAAACTTTTTTAAAAAAAAGAGGAGGAGGAGGAGGAGGAGGAGGAGGAGGAGGAGGTGGTGGAACCGTGCCGCCCGGTACGCCCGAGGGGCGATCCGCACGCCTCGGGGACGCGGGCTTACATTTGGGCCCGGTCTACCCCCCCCCCCGAACCGGGACTAGTTAGCGGGACGGTCTACCCCGTACCGCGATGACGATCGGGCCCCGGTCTGCCCAGACACGGGACTTGGGCGCGGGACGGAAGGCAGGGCACGGTCTACCCAGTCCTAAACCAGGGCACGGTCTACCTCGTCCCGCGAGGAATCGGGTCCCGGTCTACCCGGTACCATTCAGCGGCCTGGTCTCCTCGCGAAGGGGAGGGAGGGAGCATCCATACTGAAACTCAAAGGGCACCTCACCTTACCTTAAGAGAGTCGTAGTTACTCCCGCCGTTTACCCGCGCTTCGTAGCATTCAGCGGCCTGGTCTACCCGCGAAGGGGCGGGAGGGAGCATCCA
>JARDYH010000030.1:75000-77500 GCA_029215795.1 Anniella stebbinsi
CGAAATACAAAAACTGATTAAAAGCAGATGAAACCAGTACATCATTGAAACACCAATAAAACACCACTAAAACACTTTGAAATTCATCTAGGTAGGCCTGCCGGAAGAGATCAGTCTTCATAGATCTGATATATATGTTTCTTCGCCCTCCCCAGTTCATATGTATAGTATATACAATCAAGGGGGGGGGGGGGGTTTCAAAACTTTTTTAAAAAAAAGAGGAGGAGGAGGAGGAGGAGGAGGAGGAGGAGGAGGTGGTGGAACCGTGCCGCCCGGTACGCCCGAGGGGCGATCCGCACGCCTCGGGGACGCGGGCTTACATTTGGGCCCGGTCTACCCCCCCCCCCGAACCGGGACTAGTTAGCGGGACGGTCTACCCCGTACCGCGATGACGATCGGGCCCCGGTCTGCCCAGACACGGGACTTGGGCGCGGGACGGAAGGCAGGGCACGGTCTACCCAGTCCTAAACCAGGGCACGGTCTACCTCGTCCCGCGAGGAATCGGGTCCCGGTCTACCCGGTACCATTCAGCGGCCTGGTCTCCTCGCGAAGGGGAGGGAGGGAGCATCCATACTGAAACTCAAAGGGCACCTCACCTTACCTTAAGAGAGTCGTAGTTACTCCCGCCGTTTACCCGCGCTTCGTAGCATTCAGCGGCCTGGTCTACCCGCGAAGGGGCGGGAGGGAGCATCCATACTGAAACTCAAAGGGCACTTCACCTTACCTTAAGAGAGTCGTAGTTACTCCCGCCGTTTACCCGCGCTTCGTAGCATTCAGCGGCCTGGTCTACCCGCGAAGGGGAGGGAGGGAGCATCCATACTGAAACTCAAAGGGCACCTCACCGTACCTTAAGAGAGTCGTAGTTACTCCCGCCGTTTACCCGCGCTTCGTTGCATTCAGCGGCCTGGTCTGCCCGCGAAGGGGAGGGAGGGAGCATCCATACTGAAGCTCAAAGGGCACCTCACCTTACCTTAAGAGAGTCGTAGTTACTCCCGCCGTTTACCCGCGCTTCGTTGAATTCAGCGGCCTGGTCTACCCGCGAAGGGGCGGGAGGGAGCATCCATACTGAAACTCAAAGGGCACCTCACCTTACCTTAAGAGAGTCGTAGTTACTCCCGCCGTTTACCCGCGCTTCGTTGAATTCAGCGGCCTGGTCTACCCGCGAAGGGGCGGAGGGAGCATCCATACTGAAGCTCAAAGGGCACTTCACCTTACCTTAAGAGAGTCGTAGTTACTCCCGCCGTTTACCCGCGCTTCGTTGAATTCAGCGGCCTGGTCTACCCGCGAAGGGGCGACAGGGAGCATCCATACTGAAACTCAAAGGGCACCTCACCTTACCTTAAGAGAGTCGTAGTTACTCCCGCCGTTTACCCGCGCTTCGTTGAAATCAGCGGCCTGGTCTACCCGCGAAGGGGCGGGAGGGAGCATCCATATTGAAACACAAAGGGCACCTCACCTTACCTTAAGAGAGTCGTAGTTACTCCCGCCGTTTACCCGCGCTTCGTAGCATTCAGCGGCCTGGTCTACCCGCGAAGGGGAGGGAGGGAGCATCCATACTGAAACTCAAAGGGCACCTCACCTTACCTTAAGAGAGTCGTAGTTACTCCCGCCGTTTACCCGCGCTTCGTTGAAATCAGCGGCCTGGTCTACCCGCGAAGGGGCGGGAGGGAGCATCCATACTGAAACTCAAAGGGCACCTCACCTTACCTTAAGAGAGTCGTAGTTACTCCCGCCGTTTACCCGCGCTTCGTAGCATTCAGCGGCCTGGTCTACCCGCGAAGGGGAGGGAGGGAGCATCCATACTGAAACTCAAAGGGCACCTCACCTTACCTTAAGAGAGTCGTAGTTACTCCCGCCGTTTACCCGCGCTTCGTTGGATTTCTTCACTTTGACATTCAGAGCACGGGGCGGAAATCACATCGCGTCGACACCCGCCGCGGGCCTTCGCGATGCTTTGTTTTAATCATACGGTCGGATTCCCCTGGTCCGCACCCCGTACCGCGCCGAAAATCGGGCCCCGGTCTGCACGGTAAAGAAGCAGGGCACGGTCTACCTCGTACCGCGCCGAAAAACGGGTCCCGGTCTACCCGGTACGATTCAGCGGCCTGGTCTACCCGCGAAGGTGAGGGAGGGAGTATTCATGCTGAAAATCAAGATCAACCCTAACCCTAACCCTAACCCTAACCCTAACCTAACCCTTGCCCTAGCCCTAGCCCTAGCCCTAACCCTAACCCTAACCCTAACCCTACCTTAACCCTAACCCTAACCCTAACCCTAACCTAACCCTAGCCCTAGCCCTTGCCCTAGACCTAGCCCTAGCCCTAGCCCTAACCCTAACCCTAACCCTAAGAGAGTCATAGTTACTCCCGCCGTTTACCCGCGCTTCATTGAATTTCTACACTTTGACATTGAGAGCACTGGGCAGAAATCACGGTCTACCCAGTAACAAGGTAGGGCACGGTCTACCTCGTACCGCGCCGGTAAACGGGTCCCGGTCTAC
>JARDYH010000030.1:102500-105000 GCA_029215795.1 Anniella stebbinsi
GACTTCCGCGGAGTCTTTTCGGCGGACCGGTCCCCCCCTGGCCGCGGAAGGACGCCTCGGCCTCCCTCGGGGATTCGTATTCCCGCGACAACCGCCCACCCCCACAACCACCGGTCTTGTCGCCGATCCCGGTGTGCGGGTGCACCGTAGGGGGATCTCTGATTCGTAAGTAATAATAATAATAAAAATAAAAATAAAAATTATAATAATATTTTTATTTATCACCCGCCTCTCCCAACGGATCGAGGCGGGGAACAACACCAAACCCGAAATACAAAAACTGATTAAAAGCAGATGAAACCAGTACATCATTGAAACACCAATAAAACACCACTAAAACACTTTGAAATTCATCTAGGTAGGCCTGCCGGAAGAGATCAGTCTTCATAGATCTGATATATATGTTTCTTCGCCCTCCCCAGTTCATATGTATAGTATATACAATCAAGGGGGGGGGGGGGTTTCAAAACTTTTTTAAAAAAAAGAGGAGGAGGAGGAGGAGGAGGAGGAGGAGGAGGAGGTGGTGGAACCGTGCCGCCCGGTACGCCCGAGGGGCGATCCGCACGCCTCGGGGACGCGGGCTTACATTTGGGCCCGGTCTACCCCCCCCCCCGAACCGGGACTAGTTAGCGGGACGGTCTACCCCGTACCGCGATGACGATCGGGCCCCGGTCTGCCCAGACACGGGACTTGGGCGCGGGACGGAAGGCAGGGCACGGTCTACCCAGTCCTAAACCAGGGCACGGTCTACCTCGTCCCGCGAGGAATCGGGTCCCGGTCTACCCGGTACCATTCAGCGGCCTGGTCTCCTCGCGAAGGGGAGGGAGGGAGCATCCATACTGAAACTCAAAGGGCACCTCACCTTACCTTAAGAGAGTCGTAGTTACTCCCGCCGTTTACCCGCGCTTCGTAGCATTCAGCGGCCTGGTCTACCCGCGAAGGGGCGGGAGGGAGCATCCATACTGAAACTCAAAGGGCACTTCACCTTACCTTAAGAGAGTCGTAGTTACTCCCGCCGTTTACCCGCGCTTCGTAGCATTCAGCGGCCTGGTCTACCCGCGAAGGGGAGGGAGGGAGCATCCATACTGAAACTCAAAGGGCACCTCACCGTACCTTAAGAGAGTCGTAGTTACTCCCGCCGTTTACCCGCGCTTCGTTGCATTCAGCGGCCTGGTCTGCCCGCGAAGGGGAGGGAGGGAGCATCCATACTGAAGCTCAAAGGGCAC
Organism: Anniella stebbinsi; assembly: GCA_029215795.1. Lineage (NCBI taxonomy): Eukaryota > Metazoa > Chordata > Lepidosauria > Squamata > Anniellidae > Anniella > Anniella stebbinsi. The sequence continues at coordinate 103,727 of JARDYH010000030.1, forward strand.
CTCACCTTACCTTAAGAGAGTCGTAGTTACTCCCGCCGTTTACCCGCGCTTCGTTGAATTCAGCGGCCTGGTCTACCCGCGAAGGGGCGGGAGGGAGCATCCATACTGAAACTCAAAGGGCACCTCACCTTACCTTAAGAGAGTCGTAGTTACTCCCGCCGTTTACCCGCGCTTCGTTGAATTCAGCGGCCTGGTCTACCCGCGAAGGGGCGGAGGGAGCATCCATACTGAAGCTCAAAGGGCACTTCACCTTACCTTAAGAGAGTCGTAGTTACTCCCGCCGTTTACCCGCGCTTCGTTGAATTCAGCGGCCTGGTCTACCCGCGAAGGGGCGACAGGGAGCATCCATACTGAAACTCAAAGGGCACCTCACCTTACCTTAAGAGAGTCGTAGTTACTCCCGCCGTTTACCCGCGCTTCGTTGAAATCAGCGGCCTGGTCTACCCGCGAAGGGGCGGGAGGGAGCATCCATATTGAAACACAAAGGGCACCTCACCTTACCTTAAGAGAGTCGTAGTTACTCCCGCCGTTTACCCGCGCTTCGTAGCATTCAGCGGCCTGGTCTACCCGCGAAGGGGAGGGAGGGAGCATCCATACTGAAACTCAAAGGGCACCTCACCTTACCTTAAGAGAGTCGTAGTTACTCCCGCCGTTTACCCGCGCTTCGTTGAAATCAGCGGCCTGGTCTACCCGCGAAGGGGCGGGAGGGAGCATCCATACTGAAACTCAAAGGGCACCTCACCTTACCTTAAGAGAGTCGTAGTTACTCCCGCCGTTTACCCGCGCTTCGTAGCATTCAGCGGCCTGGTCTACCCGCGAAGGGGAGGGAGGGAGCATCCATACTGAAACTCAAAGGGCACCTCACCTTACCTTAAGAGAGTCGTAGTTACTCCCGCCGTTTACCCGCGCTTCGTTGGATTTCTTCACTTTGACATTCAGAGCACGGGGCGGAAATCACATCGCGTCGACACCCGCCGCGGGCCTTCGCGATGCTTTGTTTTAATCATACGGTCGGATTCCCCTGGTCCGCACCCCGTACCGCGCCGAAAATCGGGCCCCGGTCTGCACGGTAAAGAAGCAGGGCACGGTCTACCTCGTACCGCGCCGAAAAACGGGTCCCGGTCTACCCGGTACGATTCAGCGGCCTGGTCTACCCGCGAAGGTGAGGGAGGGAGTATTCATGCTGAAAATCAAGATCAACCCTAACCCTAACCCTAACCCTAACCCTAACCTAACCCTTGCCCTAGCCCTAGCCCTAGCCCTAACCCTAACCC
>JARDYH010000030.1:120000-122500 GCA_029215795.1 Anniella stebbinsi
GGGGGTCGGGGGGACGGGGGGGAGCTCGTCGGACGGGGCCGCCGCTTCCGACGCGGAAGGGTAAACCTCTGAAAACACGGTCGCCGGGAATCCCCGCACGGTTCTTCGGCCGGTTCCGGCGACCCGCCCTACGACGGCGAGGTCCCCGGGACGGATCCGAAAACGCGGCCGACTTCGCGGAACTCCCGGCCGGCCGACGTCGGCGGGCAGCGCCCGTTCCCGACTTCCGCGGAGTCTTTTCGGCGGACCGGTCCCCCCCTGGCCGCGGAAGGACGCCTCGGCCTCCCTCGGGGATTCGTATTCCCGCGACAACCGCCCACCCCCACAACCACCGGTCTTGTCGCCGATCCCGGTGTGCGGGTGCACCGTAGGGGGATCTCTGATTCGTAAGTAATAATAATAATAAAAATAAAAATAAAAATTATAATAATATTTTTATTTATCACCCGCCTCTCCCAACGGATCGAGGCGGGGAACAACACCAAACCCGAAATACAAAAACTGATTAAAAGCAGATGAAACCAGTACATCATTGAAACACCAATAAAACACCACTAAAACACTTTGAAATTCATCTAGGTAGGCCTGCCGGAAGAGATCAGTCTTCATAGATCTGATATATATGTTTCTTCGCCCTCCCCAGTTCATATGTATAGTATATACAATCAAGGGGGGGGGGGGGTTTCAAAACTTTTTTAAAAAAAAGAGGAGGAGGAGGAGGAGGAGGAGGAGGAGGAGGAGGTGGTGGAACCGTGCCGCCCGGTACGCCCGAGGGGCGATCCGCACGCCTCGGGGACGCGGGCTTACATTTGGGCCCGGTCTACCCCCCCCCCCGAACCGGGACTAGTTAGCGGGACGGTCTACCCCGTACCGCGATGACGATCGGGCCCCGGTCTGCCCAGACACGGGACTTGGGCGCGGGACGGAAGGCAGGGCACGGTCTACCCAGTCCTAAACCAGGGCACGGTCTACCTCGTCCCGCGAGGAATCGGGTCCCGGTCTACCCGGTACCATACAGCGGCCTGGTCTCCTCGCGAAGGGGAGGGAGGGAGCATCCATACTGAAACTCAAAGGGCACCTCACCTTACCTTAAGAGAGTCGTAGTTACTCCCGCCGTTTACCCGCGCTTCGTAGCATTCAGCGGCCTGGTCTACCCGCGAAGGGGCGGGAGGGAGCATCCATACTGAAACTCAAAGGGCACTTCACCTTACCTTAAGAGAGTCGTAGTTACTCCCGCCGTTTACCCGCGCTTCGTAGCATTCAGCGGCCTGGTCTACCCGCGAAGGGGAGGGAGGGAGCATCCATACTGAAACTCAAAGGGCACCTCACCGTACCTTAAGAGAGTCGTAGTTACTCCCGCCGTTTACCCGCGCTTCGTTGCATTCAGCGGCCTGGTCTGCCCGCGAAGGGGAGGGAGGGAGCATCCATACTGAAGCTCAAAGGGCACCTCACCTTACCTTAAGAGAGTCGTAGTTACTCCCGCCGTTTACCCGCGCTTCGTTGAATTCAGCGGCCTGGTCTACCCGCGAAGGGGCGGGAGGGAGCATCCATACTGAAACTCAAAGGGCACCTCACCTTACCTTAAGAGAGTCGTAGTTACTCCCGCCGTTTACCCGCGCTTCGTTGAATTCAGCGGCCTGGTCTACCCGCGAAGGGGCGGAGGGAGCATCCATACTGAAGCTCAAAGGGCACTTCACCTTACCTTAAGAGAGTCGTAGTTACTCCCGCCGTTTACCCGCGCTTCGTTGAATTCAGCGGCCTGGTCTACCCGCGAAGGGGCGACAGGGAGCATCCATACTGAAACTCAAAGGGCACCTCACCTTACCTTAAGAGAGTCGTAGTTACTCCCGCCGTTTACCCGCGCTTCGTTGAAATCAGCGGCCTGGTCTACCCGCGAAGGGGCGGGAGGGAGCATCCATATTGAAACACAAAGGGCACCTCACCTTACCTTAAGAGAGTCGTAGTTACTCCCGCCGTTTACCCGCGCTTCGTAGCATTCAGCGGCCTGGTCTACCCGCGAAGGGGAGGGAGGGAGCATCCATACTGAAACTCAAAGGGCACCTCACCTTACCTTAAGAGAGTCGTAGTTACTCCCGCCGTTTACCCGCGCTTCGTTGAAATCAGCGGCCTGGTCTACCCGCGAAGGGGCGGGAGGGAGCATCCATACTGAAACTCAAAGGGCACCTCACCTTACCTTAAGAGAGTCGTAGTTACTCCCGCCGTTTACCCGCGCTTCGTAGCATTCAGCGGCCTGGTCTACCCGCGAAGGAGGGAGCATCCATACTGAAACTCAAAGGGCACCTCACCTTACCTTAAGAGAGTCGTAGTTACTCCCGCCGTTTACCCGCGCTTCGTTGGATTTCTTCACTTTGACATTCAGAGCACGGGGCGGAAATCACATCGCGTCGACACCCGCCGCGGGCCTTCGCGATGCTTTGTTTTAATCATACGGTCGGATTCCCCTGGTCCGCACCCCGTACCGCGCCGAAAATCGGGCCCC
>JARDYH010000030.1:137500-140000 GCA_029215795.1 Anniella stebbinsi
CCCGGGACGGATCCGAAAACGCGGCCGACCTCGCGGAACTCCCGGCCGGCCGACGTCGGCGGGCAGCGCCCGTTCCCGACTTCCGCGGAGCCTATCCGCGGGCCCGGCCTCCCCTCCCCCGCCGCGGACTGAACGCGTTCCCGAACGGTCCGGAGGGACGGGCGGAGCTCGGGGGAAGGGGCCGCCGCCTCCGACGCGGAGGGGTAAACCTCTGAAAACCCGGTCGCCGGAAATCCCCGCACGGTTCTTCGGGCTGTTCCGTCGACCCGCCCGACGGCGGCGAGGTCCCCGGGACGGATCCGAAAACGCGGCCGACCTCGCGGAACTCCCGGCCGGCCGACGTCGGCGGGCAGCGCCCGTTCCCGACTTCCGCGGAGCCTGTGGGCGGCCCGGCCTCCTCTCCCCCGCCACGGACGGAACGCGTTCCGAACGGTTCGGGGGTCGGGGGGACGGGGGGGAGCTCGTCGGACGGGGCCGCCGCTTCCGACGCGGAAGGGTAAACCTCTGAAAACACGGTCGCCGGGAATCCCCGCACGGTTCTTCGGCCGGTTCCGGCGACCCGCCCTACGACGGCGAGGTCCCCGGGACGGATCCGAAAACGCGGCCGACTTCGCGGAACTCCCGGCCGGCCGACGTCGGCGGGCAGCGCCCGTTCCCGACTTCCGCGGAGTCTTTTCGGCGGACCGGTCCCCCCCTGGCCGCGGAAGGACGCCTCGGCCTCCCTCGGGGATTCGTATTCCCGCGACAACCGCCCACCCCCACAACCACCGGTCTTGTCGCCGATCCCGGTGTGCGGGTGCACCGTAGGGGGATCTCTGATTCGTAAGTAATAATAATAATAAAAATAAAAATAAAAATTATAATAATATTTTTATTTATCACCCGCCTCTCCCAACGGATCGAGGCGGGGAACAACACCAAACCCGAAATACAAAAACTGATTAAAAGCAGATGAAACCAGTACATCATTGAAACACCAATAAAACACCACTAAAACACTTTGAAATTCATCTAGGTAGGCCTGCCGGAAGAGATCAGTCTTCATAGATCTGATATATATGTTTCTTCGCCCTCCCCAGTTCATATGTATAGTATATACAATCAAGGGGGGGGGGGGGTTTCAAAACTTTTTTAAAAAAAAGAGGAGGAGGAGGAGGAGGAGGAGGAGGAGGAGGAGGTGGTGGAACCGTGCCGCCCGGTACGCCCGAGGGGCGATCCGCACGCCTCGGGGACGCGGGCTTACATTTGGGCCCGGTCTACCCCCCCCCCCGAACCGGGACTAGTTAGCGGGACGGTCTACCCCGTACCGCGATGACGATCGGGCCCCGGTCTGCCCAGACACGGGACTTGGGCGCGGGACGGAAGGCAGGGCACGGTCTACCCAGTCCTAAACCAGGGCACGGTCTACCTCGTCCCGCGAGGAATCGGGTCCCGGTCTACCCGGTACCATACAGCGGCCTGGTCTCCTCGCGAAGGGGAGGGAGGGAGCATCCATACTGAAACTCAAAGGGCACCTCACCTTACCTTAAGAGAGTCGTAGTTACTCCCGCCGTTTACCCGCGCTTCGTAGCATTCAGCGGCCTGGTCTACCCGCGAAGGGGCGGGAGGGAGCATCCATACTGAAACTCAAAGGGCACTTCACCTTACCTTAAGAGAGTCGTAGTTACTCCCGCCGTTTACCCGCGCTTCGTAGCATTCAGCGGCCTGGTCTACCCGCGAAGGGGAGGGAGGGAGCATCCATACTGAAACTCAAAGGGCACCTCACCGTACCTTAAGAGAGTCGTAGTTACTCCCGCCGTTTACCCGCGCTTCGTTGCATTCAGCGGCCTGGTCTGCCCGCGAAGGGGAGGGAGGGAGCATCCATACTGAAGCTCAAAGGGCACCTCACCTTACCTTAAGAGAGTCGTAGTTACTCCCGCCGTTTACCCGCGCTTCGTTGAATTCAGCGGCCTGGTCTACCCGCGAAGGGGCGGGAGGGAGCATCCATACTGAAACTCAAAGGGCACCTCACCTTACCTTAAGAGAGTCGTAGTTACTCCCGCCGTTTACCCGCGCTTCGTTGAATTCAGCGGCCTGGTCTACCCGCGAAGGGGCGGAGGGAGCATCCATACTGAAGCTCAAAGGGCACTTCACCTTACCTTAAGAGAGTCGTAGTTACTCCCGCCGTTTACCCGCGCTTCGTTGAATTCAGCGGCCTGGTCTACCCGCGAAGGGGCGACAGGGAGCATCCATACTGAAACTCAAAGGGCACCTCACCTTACCTTAAGAGAGTCGTAGTTACTCCCGCCGTTTACCCGCGCTTCGTTGAAATCAGCGGCCTGGTCTACCCGCGAAGGGGCGGGAGGGAGCATCCATATTGAAACACAAAGGGCACCTCACCTTACCTTAAGAGAGTCGTAGTTACTCCCGCCGTTTACCCGCGCTTCGTAGCATTCAGCGGCCTGGTCTACCCGCGAAGGGGAGGGAGGGAGCATCCATACTGAAACTCAAAGGGCACCTC
>JARDYH010000030.1:150000-152500 GCA_029215795.1 Anniella stebbinsi
CGACGGCGGCGAGATCCCCGGGACGGATCCGAAAACGCGGCCGACTTCGCGGAACTCCCGGCCGGCCGACGTCGGCGGGCAGCGTCCGTTCCCGACTTCCGAGGAGCCTTTTCGGCGGACCGGTCGTCCCGAGACCGCGGGAGGACGAAACGCGTTCCCGACCGGTTCGTGGGTCGAAACGCCGGAGGGGTCCCCCCCTTCGCCGGGCGGGCGGGCGGCGGGAGGCAGGGGTCGCGCGACCGGGACAGGCGCCGCTCCCCCTGAACACCGGAGAGGTGGACGGCCCGCGGAGGGCCCTCCCCGGCGCGACCGCGGGAGCACGACCCGATCGTCGACCGTGGCGGGCGCGGGTCCTTCCCACCCTCCGTCCGCGGGTGCGGGCGGGAGGGGACGCTCGCGAGTTTCCAGAGTGCCAGAGCGAGGCCGCTCGCGTCTCCCCCCGCGGGATCGGCGGCACGCCCCGGGCCGGGCCCTTCCGCCCTCCCGCCGCCGGACGGGGAAGCTCGGTGGAAGGGGCCGCCGCCTCCGACGCGGAGGGGTAAACCTCTGAAAACCCGGTCGCCGGAAATCCCCGCACTGTTTGTCGGGCGGTTCCGGCGACCCGCCCGACGGCGGCGAGGTCCCGGGACGGATCAGAAAACGCGGCCGACCTCGCGGAACTCCCGGCCGGCCGACGTCGGCGGGCAGCGCCCGTTCCCGACTTCCGCGGAGCCTTTCGGCGGGCCCGGCCTCCCCTCCCCCGGCGCGGACTGAACGCGCTCGCGAACGGTTCGGAGGGACGGGGGGAGCTCGGTGGACGGGGCCGCCTCCTCGGACGCGGAGGGGTAAACCTCTGAAAACCCGGTCGCCGGAAATCCCCGCACGGTTTTTCGGGCGGTTCCGGCGACCCGCCCGACTGCGGCGAGGTCCCCGGGACGGATCCGAAAACGCGGCCGACCTCGCGGAACTCCCGGCCGGCCGACGTCGGCGGGCAGCGCCCGTTCCCGACTTCCGCGGAGCCTATCCGCGGGCCCGGCCTCCCCTCCCCCGCCGCGGACTGAACGCGTTCCCGAACGGTCCGGAGGGACGGGCGGAGCTCGGGGGAAGGGGCCGCCGCCTCCGACGCGGAGGGGTAAACCTCTGAAAACCCGGTCGCCGGAAATCCCCGCACGGTTCTTCGGGCTGTTCCGTCGACCCGCCCGACGGCGGCGAGGTCCCCGGGACGGATCCGAAAACGCGGCCGACCTCGCGGAACTCCCGGCCGGCCGACGTCGGCGGGCAGCGCCCGTTCCCGACTTCCGCGGAGCCTGTGGGCGGCCCGGCCTCCTCTCCCCCGCCACGGACGGAACGCGTTCCGAACGGTTCGGGGGTCGGGGGGACGGGGGGGAGCTCGTCGGACGGGGCCGCCGCTTCCGACGCGGAAGGGTAAACCTCTGAAAACACGGTCGCCGGGAATCCCCGCACGGTTCTTCGGCCGGTTCCGGCGACCCGCCCTACGACGGCGAGGTCCCCGGGACGGATCCGAAAACGCGGCCGACTTCGCGGAACTCCCGGCCGGCCGACGTCGGCGGGCAGCGCCCGTTCCCGACTTCCGCGGAGTCTTTTCGGCGGACCGGTCCCCCCCTGGCCGCGGAAGGACGCCTCGGCCTCCCTCGGGGATTCGTATTCCCGCGACAACCGCCCACCCCCACAACCACCGGTCTTGTCGCCGATCCCGGTGTGCGGGTGCACCGTAGGGGGATCTCTGATTCGTAAGTAATAATAATAATAAAAATAAAAATAAAAATTATAATAATATTTTTATTTATCACCCGCCTCTCCCAACGGATCGAGGCGGGGAACAACACCAAACCCGAAATACAAAAACTGATTAAAAGCAGATGAAACCAGTACATCATTGAAACACCAATAAAACACCACTAAAACACTTTGAAATTCATCTAGGTAGGCCTGCCGGAAGAGATCAGTCTTCATAGATCTGATATATATGTTTCTTCGCCCTCCCCAGTTCATATGTATAGTATATACAATCAAGGGGGGGGGGGGGTTTCAAAACTTTTTTAAAAAAAAGAGGAGGAGGAGGAGGAGGAGGAGGAGGAGGAGGAGGTGGTGGAACCGTGCCGCCCGGTACGCCCGAGGGGCGATCCGCACGCCTCGGGGACGCGGGCTTACATTTGGGCCCGGTCTACCCCCCCCCCCGAACCGGGACTAGTTAGCGGGACGGTCTACCCCGTACCGCGATGACGATCGGGCCCCGGTCTGCCCAGACACGGGACTTGGGCGCGGGACGGAAGGCAGGGCACGGTCTACCCAGTCCTAAACCAGGGCACGGTCTACCTCGTCCCGCGAGGAATCGGGTCCCGGTCTACCCGGTACCATTCAGCGGCCTGGTCTCCTCGCGAAGGGGAGGGAGGGAGCATCCATACTGAAACTCAAAGGGCACCTCACCTTACCTTAAGAGAGTCGTAGTTACTCCCGCCGTTTACCCGCGCTTCGTAGCATTCAGCGGCCTGGTCTACCC
>JARDYH010000030.1:157500-160000 GCA_029215795.1 Anniella stebbinsi
TCTTATCGTTCCTTTTCTGCCTCGTCCTAGGAACTCCCTCGTGGGGTAGATGTTCCCTCTCAGCTTTAAGGAGGTTATGTATTCTCTTTCCGTGAGGCTCGATTTGGTCGCTATCCACTTATTGCTTATCTTGTCTTCTCTGAAGCAGTGGACTGATTTTCCCTGGGAGGCGTACTTACTCCAGGCTTCCAGCTCTTCCTGTTTATAGTTAGATGTTGTAGGAGCTTCTTTTTCGTTTACTTCTCCCTCTTCCTTCACCATGGCCCGGATAACTTTGTCTTCCGACTTTTTGATTCTGATCCATAGGGCCACTTGTTTTTCGCTTATTTCGCATTCCAGTCTTGGGAGACCGAGCCCTCCGTCATTGACCTTGGTGTAACACATGTTGGAGCAGGTGTTGTCGGGCAGGTGCAGCCATTTCTTTACGTACGTCCGTATGGTGGTATCGACGGACCTGAGTCTTAGTTTAGAGACAGTCGTTTGCTCCAGTGTGTAGTACACTCTCGGTATGGCGAACGTTCTAAGCATTTCCACTTTCTGTCTCGGTTTGAGTTTGGCCTCATCTATTCTCTTTAGCCACTCTTGCAGTTTCTCGAGAGAGTTGCAACTGGGTCTCCTCCAAGGATCCACTTGCATTCCCAGGTATTTTTCAGCTTCGCCCGCTTCGATCATGTGGATCTCTTCCCCTTTGACCTTCCAGGGTTCGCAATTGTTCATTACGAAGCTGTCCTTGGTCCCCTTTATGTGGAAGCTGTGGCACTTTTTGGCATTGACTTTAAGGCCCGTCGCTTCGCTAAAGTTCTCTAAGATCCTGAGGTTCGTTGACATCCCTTGGTGCGATCCGCTGATGATGGCAATGTCATCTGCGAACGCCAGGGAGCAGACACTCCATTCATTCTTCCTGAGTCCTGCGCCTTCATTTTCAAGTTTGATTAATAGAGGCTCGATCGCCAGGTTAAACAGGAAAGGTGAGAGGGGGTCGCCCTGCTTCACTCCATTACTGAGTTCGATTCTCGGCGTTTCGCCAGCCGCCGCTTTGATAGTCGAGGTGGCCCCCTTGTAGGAGTCCATGATGAGCTCAATAATGTGGTGGTCCACTTTTCTTCTTTTTAGGACTGCCTCGAGGTGCGTGTGGGCAACCGAGTCAAAGGCTTTCGCAATGTCCACTAGCACAACTCCCAGTTCAGATTTTTCTCGCTTGGCTCTCGTGATCAGCTGCTTTAGAATCCAGTTATTCTCATTGCAGCCTGGGGCTCTGATGAAGCCTCTTTGCCTCGCCGTGACGGGGCAGGCTCTTTCCATACGCTTGGCCAGAATCTTAAAGAATATTCTGAGGAGGATGGAGCTGATGGTGATCGGTCTCCAGTTTCCTATATCGCGGAGGGCCGCTCTCTCGGTGGCTTTCGGCAGCAGCACCGTTCTACTTTCTTTCAGACATCTGGGAATTCTTCCCACCGCTAGCCACAGATTGAGTAGCTCCACAAGGGTGGCGTTGTCTTTTATAAATTTCACAATATCCTTCTTCATAATGGCATCGAGACCCGGGGCTGTGTTTGATTTGATGCCATTCAGCGCCTCCTTTAATTCTTTCTCTGTGATGAGGTTCGTCAACATCACGTTGTCTGTTTCTCCCTCGATTTCGTAGTCCTCTAGACCGACGAATCGGGTTTTCTCGCCCCACTTTGCTTTGTATGTCTTGTGGACCTCTTCGGTTGGGATTTCGCACTTGACGTTGTAAGTGCCGTCAAGGATGAGTCTAGCTGCCATTTTCCTGTCTTTCTGGTAGAGGCTCTGCACTCTCTTAAAATCCCATTTTCGCTTTCCGAGCTTCTTGGTCCATGCCGTTTTACGTTTCTTGTTCTTTTCTGTCCTCTTCACCTCTTCCACTTTACCTGTCTCTGCCTTCTTTTTCCCTTCTTTCTTGGCTTTTTCTTCCCCCTTACGACGGCATTGCTCTCTGAGCGGGCCCAGGACTTTCTCGGTCGCCTTTTCCATGGCGTTCAGCGCCTCATTGTGGTCTTCGTTGAGCCACACCTCGAAGGCCGCCTTGATGCATTCCCGCTTTATGGCGTTTTCCTTCATGGCCGTCTGGATTTGTCCCTTGAGGGTGTCTTTCGCTCCGGAGGTTTTCTGCGGCACGACGGCCTTCTTGCTTACCTCCTGCGTTTCCCGCTCGGAAACTACCGGCTTCTCTTTTTCTTGCCGGTTGGCTCTTGTTTTAATATCTCTCCTCTTGTCTCTGATCTGGTTAATCGTTTTGCTAGTGAGCTCTCCCTGGATGCTCTTGTTAATATTCTTTTTGCCCTCATATTTCATCCAGAGTTCTCGGAGAAGGGCCTCTTCCTCTTCTGTCCAGGCACTGAGACGCTTCCCTCTCAAGGTGGTCTTCTCCTCCGCCTTCTTCAGGCTTTTAATTCTTTCTTGGTTTCTCTCGGCAGGGTGTTTATGCCGTTTATGTTGGCCCAGACCTTTCCGGGTTGACCATGTCAGTCCACAGAAC
>JARDYH010000030.1:182500-185000 GCA_029215795.1 Anniella stebbinsi
TTCGGCGGACCGGTCCCCCCCTGGCCGCGGAAGGACGCCTCGGCCTCCCTCGGGGATTCGTATTCCCGCGACAACCGCCCACCCCCACAACCACCGGTCTTGTCGCCGATCCCGGTGTGCGGGTGCACCGTAGGGGGATCTCTGATTCGTAAGTAATAATAATAATAAAAATAAAAATAAAAATTATAATAATATTTTTATTTATCACCCGCCTCTCCCAACGGATCGAGGCGGGGAACAACACCAAACCCGAAATACAAAAACTGATTAAAAGCAGATGAAACCAGTACATCATTGAAACACCAATAAAACACCACTAAAACACTTTGAAATTCATCTAGGTAGGCCTGCCGGAAGAGATCAGTCTTCATAGATCTGATATATATGTTTCTTCGCCCTCCCCAGTTCATATGTATAGTATATACAATCAAGGGGGGGGGGGGGTTTCAAAACTTTTTTAAAAAAAAGAGGAGGAGGAGGAGGAGGAGGAGGAGGAGGAGGAGGTGGTGGAACCGTGCCGCCCGGTACGCCCGAGGGGCGATCCGCACGCCTCGGGGACGCGGGCTTACATTTGGGCCCGGTCTACCCCCCCCCCCGAACCGGGACTAGTTAGCGGGACGGTCTACCCCGTACCGCGATGACGATCGGGCCCCGGTCTGCCCAGACACGGGACTTGGGCGCGGGACGGAAGGCAGGGCACGGTCTACCCAGTCCTAAACCAGGGCACGGTCTACCTCGTCCCGCGAGGAATCGGGTCCCGGTCTACCCGGTACCATTCAGCGGCCTGGTCTCCTCGCGAAGGGGAGGGAGGGAGCATCCATACTGAAACTCAAAGGGCACCTCACCTTACCTTAAGAGAGTCGTAGTTACTCCCGCCGTTTACCCGCGCTTCGTAGCATTCAGCGGCCTGGTCTACCCGCGAAGGGGCGGGAGGGAGCATCCATACTGAAACTCAAAGGGCACTTCACCTTACCTTAAGAGAGTCGTAGTTACTCCCGCCGTTTACCCGCGCTTCGTAGCATTCAGCGGCCTGGTCTACCCGCGAAGGGGAGGGAGGGAGCATCCATACTGAAACTCAAAGGGCACCTCACCGTACCTTAAGAGAGTCGTAGTTACTCCCGCCGTTTACCCGCGCTTCGTTGCATTCAGCGGCCTGGTCTGCCCGCGAAGGGGAGGGAGGGAGCATCCATACTGAAGCTCAAAGGGCACCTCACCTTACCTTAAGAGAGTCGTAGTTACTCCCGCCGTTTACCCGCGCTTCGTTGAATTCAGCGGCCTGGTCTACCCGCGAAGGGGCGGGAGGGAGCATCCATACTGAAACTCAAAGGGCACCTCACCTTACCTTAAGAGAGTCGTAGTTACTCCCGCCGTTTACCCGCGCTTCGTTGAATTCAGCGGCCTGGTCTACCCGCGAAGGGGCGGAGGGAGCATCCATACTGAAGCTCAAAGGGCACTTCACCTTACCTTAAGAGAGTCGTAGTTACTCCCGCCGTTTACCCGCGCTTCGTTGAATTCAGCGGCCTGGTCTACCCGCGAAGGGGCGACAGGGAGCATCCATACTGAAACTCAAAGGGCACCTCACCTTACCTTAAGAGAGTCGTAGTTACTCCCGCCGTTTACCCGCGCTTCGTTGAAATCAGCGGCCTGGTCTACCCGCGAAGGGGCGGGAGGGAGCATCCATATTGAAACACAAAGGGCACCTCACCTTACCTTAAGAGAGTCGTAGTTACTCCCGCCGTTTACCCGCGCTTCGTAGCATTCAGCGGCCTGGTCTACCCGCGAAGGGGAGGGAGGGAGCATCCATACTGAAACTCAAAGGGCACCTCACCTTACCTTAAGAGAGTCGTAGTTACTCCCGCCGTTTACCCGCGCTTCGTTGAAATCAGCGGCCTGGTCTACCCGCGAAGGGGCGGGAGGGAGCATCCATACTGAAACTCAAAGGGCACCTCACCTTACCTTAAGAGAGTCGTAGTTACTCCCGCCGTTTACCCGCGCTTCGTAGCATTCAGCGGCCTGGTCTACCCGCGAAGGGGAGGGAGGGAGCATCCATACTGAAACTCAAAGGGCACCTCACCTTACCTTAAGAGAGTCGTAGTTACTCCCGCCGTTTACCCGCGCTTCGTTGGATTTCTTCACTTTGACATTCAGAGCACGGGGCGGAAATCACATCGCGTCGACACCCGCCGCGGGCCTTCGCGATGCTTTGTTTTAATCATACGGTCGGATTCCCCTGGTCCGCACCCCGTACCGCGCCGAAAATCGGGCCCCGGTCTGCACGGTAAAGAAGCAGGGCACGGTCTACCTCGTACCGCGCCGAAAAACGGGTCCCGGTCTACCCGGTACGATTCAGCGGCCTGGTCTACCCGCGAAGGTGAGGGAGGGAGTATTCATGCTGAAAATCAAGATCAACCCTAACCCTAACCCTAACCCTAACCCTAACCTAACCCTTGCCCTAGCCCTAGCCCTAGCCCTAACCCTAACCCTAACCCTAACCCTACCT
>JARDYH010000030.1:195000-197500 GCA_029215795.1 Anniella stebbinsi
ACGTCGGCGGGCAGCGCCCGTTCCCGACTTCCGCGGAGCCTTTCGGCGGGCCCGGCCTCCCCTCCCCCGGCGCGGACTGAACGCGCTCGCGAACGGTTCGGAGGGACGGGGGGAGCTCGGTGGACGGGGCCGCCTCCTCGGACGCGGAGGGGTAAACCTCTGAAAACCCGGTCGCCGGAAATCCCCGCACGGTTTTTCGGGCGGTTCCGGCGACCCGCCCGACTGCGGCGAGGTCCCCGGGACGGATCCGAAAACGCGGCCGACCTCGCGGAACTCCCGGCCGGCCGACGTCGGCGGGCAGCGCCCGTTCCCGACTTCCGCGGAGCCTATCCGCGGGCCCGGCCTCCCCTCCCCCGCCGCGGACTGAACGCGTTCCCGAACGGTCCGGAGGGACGGGCGGAGCTCGGGGGAAGGGGCCGCCGCCTCCGACGCGGAGGGGTAAACCTCTGAAAACCCGGTCGCCGGAAATCCCCGCACGGTTCTTCGGGCTGTTCCGTCGACCCGCCCGACGGCGGCGAGGTCCCCGGGACGGATCCGAAAACGCGGCCGACCTCGCGGAACTCCCGGCCGGCCGACGTCGGCGGGCAGCGCCCGTTCCCGACTTCCGCGGAGCCTGTGGGCGGCCCGGCCTCCTCTCCCCCGCCACGGACGGAACGCGTTCCGAACGGTTCGGGGGTCGGGGGGACGGGGGGGAGCTCGTCGGACGGGGCCGCCGCTTCCGACGCGGAAGGGTAAACCTCTGAAAACACGGTCGCCGGGAATCCCCGCACGGTTCTTCGGCCGGTTCCGGCGACCCGCCCTACGACGGCGAGGTCCCCGGGACGGATCCGAAAACGCGGCCGACTTCGCGGAACTCCCGGCCGGCCGACGTCGGCGGGCAGCGCCCGTTCCCGACTTCCGCGGAGTCTTTTCGGCGGACCGGTCCCCCCCTGGCCGCGGAAGGACGCCTCGGCCTCCCTCGGGGATTCGTATTCCCGCGACAACCGCCCACCCCCACAACCACCGGTCTTGTCGCCGATCCCGGTGTGCGGGTGCACCGTAGGGGGATCTCTGATTCGTAAGTAATAATAATAATAAAAATAAAAATAAAAATTATAATAATATTTTTATTTATCACCCGCCTCTCCCAACGGATCGAGGCGGGGAACAACACCAAACCCGAAATACAAAAACTGATTAAAAGCAGATGAAACCAGTACATCATTGAAACACCAATAAAACACCACTAAAACACTTTGAAATTCATCTAGGTAGGCCTGCCGGAAGAGATCAGTCTTCATAGATCTGATATATATGTTTCTTCGCCCTCCCCAGTTCATATGTATAGTATATACAATCAAGGGGGGGGGGGGGTTTCAAAACTTTTTTAAAAAAAAGAGGAGGAGGAGGAGGAGGAGGAGGAGGAGGAGGAGGTGGTGGAACCGTGCCGCCCGGTACGCCCGAGGGGCGATCCGCACGCCTCGGGGACGCGGGCTTACATTTGGGCCCGGTCTACCCCCCCCCCGAACCGGGACTAGTTAGCGGGACGGTCTACCCCGTACCGCGATGACGATCGGGCCCCGGTCTGCCCAGACACGGGACTTGGGCGCGGGACGGAAGGCAGGGCACGGTCTACCCAGTCCTAAACCAGGGCACGGTCTACCTCGTCCCGCGAGGAATCGGGTCCCGGTCTACCCGGTACCATTCAGCGGCCTGGTCTCCTCGCGAAGGGGAGGGAGGGAGCATCCATACTGAAACTCAAAGGGCACCTCACCTTACCTTAAGAGAGTCGTAGTTACTCCCGCCGTTTACCCGCGCTTCGTAGCATTCAGCGGCCTGGTCTACCCGCGAAGGGGCGGGAGGGAGCATCCATACTGAAACTCAAAGGGCACTTCACCTTACCTTAAGAGAGTCGTAGTTACTCCCGCCGTTTACCCGCGCTTCGTAGCATTCAGCGGCCTGGTCTACCCGCGAAGGGGAGGGAGGGAGCATCCATACTGAAACTCAAAGGGCACCTCACCGTACCTTAAGAGAGTCGTAGTTACTCCCGCCGTTTACCCGCGCTTCGTTGCATTCAGCGGCCTGGTCTGCCCGCGAAGGGGAGGGAGGGAGCATCCATACTGAAGCTCAAAGGGCACCTCACCTTACCTTAAGAGAGTCGTAGTTACTCCCGCCGTTTACCCGCGCTTCGTTGAATTCAGCGGCCTGGTCTACCCGCGAAGGGGCGGGAGGGAGCATCCATACTGAAACTCAAAGGGCACCTCACCTTACCTTAAGAGAGTCGTAGTTACTCCCGCCGTTTACCCGCGCTTCGTTGAATTCAGCGGCCTGGTCTACCCGCGAAGGGGCGGAGGGAGCATCCATACTGAAGCTCAAAGGGCACTTCACCTTACCTTAAGAGAGTCGTAGTTACTCCCGCCGTTTACCCGCGCTTCGTTGAATTCAGCGGCCTGGTCTACCCGCGAAGGGGCGACAGGGAGCATCCATACTGAAACTCAAAGGGCACCTCACCTTACCTTAA
>JARDYH010000031.1:7500-10000 GCA_029215795.1 Anniella stebbinsi
GAAGAAATCCAACGAAGCGCGGGTAAACGGCGGGAGTAACTACGACTCCCTTAAGGTAAGGTGAGGTGCCCTTTGAGCTTCAGTATGGATGCTCCCTTCCTCCCCTTCGCGGGTAGACCAGGCCGCTGATTTCAACGAAGCGCGGGTAAACGGCGGGAGTAACTACGACTCCCTTAAGGTAAGGTGAGGTGCCCTTTGAGCTTCAGTATGGATGCTCCCTCCCTCCCCTTCGCGGGTAGACCAGGCCGCTGAATTCAACGAAGCGCGGGTAAACGGCGGGAGTAACTACGACTCCCTTAAGGTAAGGTGAGGTGCCCTTTGAGTTTCAGTATGGATGCTCCCTCCCGCCCCTTCGCGGGTAGACCAGGCCGCTGAATTCAACGAAGCGCGGGTAAACGGCGGGAGTAACTACGACTCCCTTAAGGTAAGGTGAGGTGCCCTTTGAGCTTCAGTATGGATGCTCCCTCCCTCCCCTTCGCGGGTAGACCAGGCCGCTGAATTCAACGAAGCGCGGGTAATCGGCGGGAGTAACTACGACTCTCTTAAGGTAAGGTGAGGTGCCCTTTGAGTTTCAGTATGGATGCTCCCTCCCGCCCCTTCGCGGGTAGACCAGGCCGCTGAATTCAACGAAGCGCGGGTAAACGGCGGGAGTAACTACGACTCCCTTAAGGTAAGGTGAGGTGCCCTTTGAGCTTCAGTATGGATGCTCCCTTCCTCCCCTTCGCGGGTAGACCAGGCCGCTGAATTCAACGAAGCGCGGGTAAACGGCGGGAGTAACTACGACTCCCTTAAGGTAAGGTGAGGTGCCCTTTGAGCTTCAGTATGGATGCTCCCTCCCTCCCCTTCGCGGGTAGACCAGGCCGCTGAATTCAACGAAGCGCGGGTAAACGGCGGGAGTAACTACGACTCCCTTAAGGTAAGGTGAGGTGCCCTTTGAGTTTCAGTATGGATGCTCCCTCCCGCCCCTTCGCGGGTAGACCAGGCCGCTGAATTCAACGAAGCGCGGGTAAACGGCGGGAGTAACTACGACTCCCTTAAGGTAAGGTGAGGTGCCCTTTGAGCTTCAGTATGGATGCTCCCTCCCTCCCCTTCGCGGGAAGACCAGGCCGCTGATTTCAACGAAGCGCGGGTAAACGGCGGGAGTAACTACGACTCTCTTAAGGTAAGGTGTGGTGCCCTTTGAGCTTCAGTATGGATGCTCCCTCCCTCCCCTTCGCGGGTAGACCAGGCCGCTGATTTCAACGAAGCGCGGGTAAACGGCGGGAGTAACTACGACTCTCTTAAGGTAAGGTGAGGTGCCCTTTGATTTTTAGTATGGATGCTCCCTCCCTCCCCTTCGCGAGGAGACCAGGCCGCTGAATGGTACCGGGTAGACCGGGACCCGATTCCTCGCGGGACGAGGTAGACCGTGCCCTGGTTTAGGACTGGGTAGACCGTGCCCTGACTTCCGTCCCGCGCCCAAGTCCCGTGTCTGGGCAGACCGGGGCCCGATCGTCATCGCGGTACGGGGTAGACCGTCCCGCTAACTATTCCCGGTTCGGGGGGGGGGGTAGACCGGGCCCAAATGTAAGCCCGCGTCCCCGAGGCGTGCGGATCGCCCCTCGGGCGTACCGGGCGGCACGGTTCCACCACCTCCTCCTCCTCCTCCTCCTCCTCCTCCTCCTCCTCCTCCTCCTCCTCCTCCTCTTTTTTTTAAAAAAAGTTTTGAACCCCCCCCCCCCCCTTGATTGTATACACTATACATATGAACTGGGGAGGGCGAGGAAACATATATATCAGATCTATGAAGACTGATCTCTTCCGGCAGGCCTACCTAGATGAATTTCAAAGTGTTTTAGTGGTGTTTTATTGGTGTTTCAATGATGTACTGGTTTCATCTGCTTTTAATCAGTTTTTGTATTTCGGGTTTGGTGTTGTTCCCCGCCTCGATCCGTTGGGAGAGGCGGGTGATAAATAAAAATATTATTATAATTTTTATTTTTATTTTTATTATTATTATTACTTACGAATCAGAGATCCCCCTACGGTGCACCCGCACACCGGGATCGGCGACAAGACCGGTGGTTGTGGGGGTGGGCGGTTGTCGCGGGAATACGAATCCCCGAGGGAGGTCGAGGCGTCCTTCCGCGGCCAGGGGGGGACCGGTCCGCCGAAAAGGCTCCGCGGAAGTCGGGAACGGGCGCTGCCCGCCGACGTCGGCCGGCCGGGAGTTCCGCGAAGTCGGCCGCGTTTTCGGATCCGTCCCGGGGACCTCGCCGTCGTAGGGCGGGTCGCCGGAACCGGCCGAAGAACCGTGCGGGGATTCCCGGCGACCGTGTTTTCAGAGGTTTACCCCTCCGCGTCGGAAGCGGCGGCCCCGTCCGACGAGCTCCCCCCCGTCCCCCCGACCCCCGAACCGTTCGGAACGCGTTCCGTCCGTGGCGGGGGAGAGGAGGCCGGGCCGCCCACAGGCTCCGCGGAAGTCGGGTACGGGCGCTGCCCGCCGACGTCGGCCGGCCGG
>JARDYH010000031.1:35000-37500 GCA_029215795.1 Anniella stebbinsi
CTCTTAGGGTTAGGGTTAGGGCTAGGGCTAGGGCTAGGTCTAGGGCAAGGGCTAGGGCTAGGGTTAGGTTAGGGTTAGGGTTAGGGTTAGGGTAGGGTTAGGGTTAGGGTTAGGGTTAGGGCTAGGGCTAGGGCTAGGGCTAGGGCAAGGGTTAGGTTAGGGTTAGGGTTAGGGTTAGGGTAGGGTTAGGGTTGATCTTGATTTTCAGCATGAATACTCCCTCCCTCCCCTTCGCGGGTAGACCAGGCCGCTGAATCGTACCGGGTGGACCGGGACCCGATTTTCGGCGCGGTACGGGGTGCGGACCAGGGGAATCCGACCGTATGATTAAAACAAAGCATCGCGAAGGCCCGCGGCGGGTGTCGACGCGATGTGATTTCCGCCCCGTGCTCTGAATGTCAAAGTGAAGAAATCCAACGAAGCGCGGGTAAACGGCGGGAGTAACTACGACTCCCTTAAGGTAAGGTGAGGTGCCCTTTGAGCTTCAGTATGGATGCTCCCTTCCTCCCCTTCGCGGGTAGACCAGGCCGCTGATTTCAACGAAGCGCGGGTAAACGGCGGGAGTAACTACGACTCCCTTAAGGTAAGGTGAGGTGCCCTTTGAGCTTCAGTATGGATGCTCCCTCCCTCCCCTTCGCGGGTAGACCAGGCCGCTGAATTCAACGAAGCGCGGGTAAACGGCGGGAGTAACTACGACTCCCTTAAGGTAAGGTGAGGTGCCCTTTGAGTTTCAGTATGGATGCTCCCTCCCGCCCCTTCGCGGGTAGACCAGGCCGCTGAATTCAACGAAGCGCGGGTAAACGGCGGGAGTAACTACGACTCCCTTAAGGTAAGGTGAGGTGCCCTTTGAGCTTCAGTATGGATGCTCCCTCCCTCCCCTTCGCGGGTAGACCAGGCCGCTGAATTCAACGAAGCGCGGGTAATCGGCGGGAGTAACTACGACTCTCTTAAGGTAAGGTGAGGTGCCCTTTGAGTTTCAGTATGGATGCTCCCTCCCGCCCCTTCGCGGGTAGACCAGGCCGCTGAATTCAACGAAGCGCGGGTAAACGGCGGGAGTAACTACGACTCCCTTAAGGTAAGGTGAGGTGCCCTTTGAGCTTCAGTATGGATGCTCCCTTCCTCCCCTTCGCGGGTAGACCAGGCCGCTGAATTCAACGAAGCGCGGGTAAACGGCGGGAGTAACTACGACTCCCTTAAGGTAAGGTGAGGTGCCCTTTGAGCTTCAGTATGGATGCTCCCTCCCTCCCCTTCGCGGGTAGACCAGGCCGCTGAATTCAACGAAGCGCGGGTAAACGGCGGGAGTAACTACGACTCCCTTAAGGTAAGGTGAGGTGCCCTTTGAGTTTCAGTATGGATGCTCCCTCCCGCCCCTTCGCGGGTAGACCAGGCCGCTGAATTCAACGAAGCGCGGGTAAACGGCGGGAGTAACTACGACTCCCTTAAGGTAAGGTGAGGTGCCCTTTGAGCTTCAGTATGGATGCTCCCTCCCTCCCCTTCGCGGGAAGACCAGGCCGCTGATTTCAACGAAGCGCGGGTAAACGGCGGGAGTAACTACGACTCTCTTAAGGTAAGGTGTGGTGCCCTTTGAGCTTCAGTATGGATGCTCCCTCCCTCCCCTTCGCGGGTAGACCAGGCCGCTGATTTCAACGAAGCGCGGGTAAACGGCGGGAGTAACTACGACTCTCTTAAGGTAAGGTGAGGTGCCCTTTGATTTTTAGTATGGATGCTCCCTCCCTCCCCTTCGCGAGGAGACCAGGCCGCTGAATGGTACCGGGTAGACCGGGACCCGATTCCTCGCGGGACGAGGTAGACCGTGCCCTGGTTTAGGACTGGGTAGACCGTGCCCTGACTTCCGTCCCGCGCCCAAGTCCCGTGTCTGGGCAGACCGGGGCCCGATCGTCATCGCGGTACGGGGTAGACCGTCCCGCTAACTATTCCCGGTTCGGGGGGGGGGGTAGACCGGGCCCAAATGTAAGCCCGCGTCCCCGAGGCGTGCGGATCGCCCCTCGGGCGTACCGGGCGGCACGGTTCCACCACCTCCTCCTCCTCCTCCTCCTCCTCCTCCTCCTCCTCCTCCTCCTCCTCCTCCTCTTTTTTTAAAAAAAGTTTTGAACCCCCCCCCCCCCTTGATTGTATACACTATACATATGAACTGGGGAGGGCGAGGAAACATATATATCAGATCTATGAAGACTGATCTCTTCCGGCAGGCCTACCTAGATGAATTTCAAAGTGTTTTAGTGGTGTTTTATTGGTGTTTCAATGATGTACTGGTTTCATCTGCTTTTAATCAGTTTTTGTATTTCGGGTTTGGTGTTGTTCCCCGCCTCGATCCGTTGGGAGAGGCGGGTGATAAATAAAAATATTATTATAATTTTTATTTTTATTTTTATTATTATTATTACTTACGAATCAGAGATCCCCCTACGGTGCACCCGCACACCGGGATCGGCGACAAGACCGGTGGTTGTGGGGGTGGGCGGTTGTCGCGGGAATACGA
>JARDYH010000031.1:67500-70000 GCA_029215795.1 Anniella stebbinsi
TAAACGGCGGGAGTAACTACGACTCCCTTAAGGTAAGGTGAGGTGCCCTTTGAGCTTCAGTATGGATGCTCCCTCCCTCCCCTTCGCGGGTAGACCAGGCCGCTGATTTCAACGAAGCGCGGGTAAACGGCGGGAGTAACTACGACTCCCTTAAGGTAAGGTGAGGTGCCCTTTGAGCTTCAGTATGGATGCTCCCTCCCTCCCCTTCGCGGGTAGACCAGGCCGCTGAATTCAACGAAGCGCGGGTAAACGGCGGGAGTAACTACGACTCCCTTAAGGTAAGGTGAGGTGCCCTTTGAGTTTCAGTATGGATGCTCCCTCCCGCCCCTTCGCGGGTAGACCAGGCCGCTGAATTCAACGAAGCGCGGGTAAACGGCGGGAGTAACTACGACTCCCTTAAGGTAAGGTGAGGTGCCCTTTGAGCTTCAGTATGGATGCTCCCTCCCTCCCCTTCGCGGGAAGACCAGGCCGCTGATTTCAACGAAGCGCGGGTAAACGGCGGGAGTAACTACGACTCTCTTAAGGTAAGGTGTGGTGCCCTTTGAGCTTCAGTATGGATGCTCCCTCCCTCCCCTTCGCGGGTAGACCAGGCCGCTGATTTCAACGAAGCGCGGGTAAACGGCGGGAGTAACTACGACTCTCTTAAGGTAAGGTGAGGTGCCCTTTGATTTTTAGTATGGATACTCCCTCCCTCCCCTTCGCGAGGAGACCAGGCCGCTGAATGGTACCGGGTAGACCGGGACCCGATTCCTCGCGGGACGAGGTAGACCGTGCCCTGGTTTAGGACTGGGTAGACCGTGCCCTGACTTCCGTCCCGCGCCCAAGTCCCGTGTCTGGGCAGACCGGGGCCCGATCGTCATCGCGGTACGGGGTAGACCGTCCCGCTAACTATTCCCGGTTCGGGGGGGGGGTAGACCGGGCCCAAATGTAAGCCCGCGTCCCCGAGGCGTGCGGATCGCCCCTCGGGCGTACCGGGCGGCACGGTTCCACCACCTCCTCCTCCTCCTCCTCCTCCTCCTCCTCCTCCTCCTCCTCCTCCTCCTCTTTTTTTTAAAAAAAGTTTTGAACCCCCCCCCCCTTGATTGTATACACTATACATATGAACTGGGGAGGGCGAGGAAACATATATATCAGATCTATGAAGACTGATCTCTTCCGGCAGGCCTACCTAGATGAATTTCAAAGTGTTTTAGTGGTGTTTTATTGGTGTTTCAATGATGTACTGGTTTCATCTGCTTTTAATCAGTTTTTGTATTTCGGGTTTGGTGTTGTTCCCCGCCTCGATCCGTTGGGAGAGGCGGGTGATAAATAAAAATATTATTATAATTTTTATTTTTATTTTTATTATTATTATTACTTACGAATCAGAGATCCCCCTACGGTGCACCCGCACACCGGGATCGGCGACAAGACCGGTGGTTGTGGGGGTGGGCGGTTGTCGCGGGAATACGAATCCCCGAGGGAGGTCGAGGCGTCCTTCCGCGGCCAGGGGGGGACCGGTCCGCCGAAAAGGCTCCGCGGAAGTCGGGAACGGGCGCTGCCCGCCGACGTCGGCCGGCCGGGAGTTCCGCGAAGTCGGCCGCGTTTTCGGATCCGTCCCGGGGACCTCGCCGTCGTAGGGCGGGTCGCCGGAACCGGCCGAAGAACCGTGCGGGGATTCCCGGCGACCGTGTTTTCAGAGGTTTACCCCTCCGCGTCGGAAGCGGCGGCCCCGTCCGACGAGCTCCCCCCCGTCCCCCCGACCCCCGAACCGTTCGGAACGCGTTCCGTCCGTGGCGGGGGAGAGGAGGCCGGGCCGCCCACAGGCTCCGCGGAAGTCGGGTACGGGCGCTGCCCGCCGACGTCGGCCGGCCGGGAGTTCCGCGAGGTCGGCCGCGTTTTCGGATCCGTCCCGGGGACCTCGCCGCCGTCGGGCGGGTCGACGGAACCGCCCGAAGAACCGTGCGGGGATTTCCGGCGACCGGGTTTTCAGAGGTTTACCCCTCCGCGTCGGAGGCGGCGGCCCCTTCCCCCGAGCTCCGCCCGTCCCTCCGAACCGTTCGGGAACGCGTTCAGTCCGCGGCGGGGGAGGGGAGGCCGGGCCCGCGGATAGGCTCCGCGGAAGTCGGGAACGGGCGCTGCCCGCCGACGTCGGCCGGCCGGGAGTTCCGCGAGGTCGGCCGCGTTTTCGGATCCGTCCCGGGGACCTCGCCGCAGTCGGGCGGGTCGCCGGAACCGCCCGAAAAACCGTGCGGGGATTTCCGGCGACCGGGTTTTCAGAGGTTTACCCCTCCGCGTCCGAGGGGGCGGCCCCGTCCACCGAGCTCCCCCCGTCCCTCCGAACCGTTCGCGAGCGCGTTCAGTCTGCGCCGGGGGAGGGGAGGCCGGGCCCGCCGAAAGGCTCCGCGGAAGTCGGGAACGGGCGCTGCCCGCCGACGTCGGCCGGCCGGGAGTTCCGCGAGGTCGGCCGCGTTTTCTGATCCGTCCCGGGACCTCGCCGCCGTCGGGCGGGTCGCCGGAC
>JARDYH010000031.1:85000-87500 GCA_029215795.1 Anniella stebbinsi
CGCGGGTAGACCAGGCCGCTGATTTCAACGAAGCGCGGGTAAACGGCGGGAGTAACTACGACTCCCTTAAGGTAAGGTGAGGTGCCCTTTGAGCTTCAGTATGGATGCTCCCTCCCTCCCCTTCGCGGGTAGACCAGGCCGCTGAATTCAACGAAGCGCGGGTAAACGGCGGGAGTAACTACGACTCCCTTAAGGTAAGGTGAGGTGCCCTTTGAGTTTCAGTATGGATGCTCCCTCCCGCCCCTTCGCGGGTAGACCAGGCCGCTGAATTCAACGAAGCGCGGGTAAACGGCGGGAGTAACTACGACTCCCTTAAGGTAAGGTGAGGTGCCCTTTGAGCTTCAGTATGGATGCTCCCTCCCTCCCCTTCGCGGGTAGACCAGGCCGCTGAATTCAACGAAGCGCGGGTAATCGGCGGGAGTAACTACGACTCTCTTAAGGTAAGGTGAGGTGCCCTTTGAGTTTCAGTATGGATGCTCCCTCCCGCCCCTTCGCGGGTAGACCAGGCCGCTGAATTCAACGAAGCGCGGGTAAACGGCGGGAGTAACTACGACTCCCTTAAGGTAAGGTGAGGTGCCCTTTGAGCTTCAGTATGGATGCTCCCTCCCTCCCCTTCGCGGGTAGACCAGGCCGCTGATTTCAACGAAGCGCGGGTAAACGGCGGGAGTAACTACGACTCCCTTAAGGTAAGGTGAGGTGCCCTTTGAGCTTCAGTATGGATGCTCCCTCCCTCCCCTTCGCGGGTAGACCAGGCCGCTGAATTCAACGAAGCGCGGGTAAACGGCGGGAGTAACTACGACTCCCTTAAGGTAAGGTGAGGTGCCCTTTGAGTTTCAGTATGGATGCTCCCTCCCGCCCCTTCGCGGGTAGACCAGGCCGCTGAATTCAACGAAGCGCGGGTAAACGGCGGGAGTAACTACGACTCCCTTAAGGTAAGGTGAGGTGCCCTTTGAGCTTCAGTATGGATGCTCCCTCCCTCCCCTTCGCGGGAAGACCAGGCCGCTGATTTCAACGAAGCGCGGGTAAACGGCGGGAGTAACTACGACTCTCTTAAGGTAAGGTGTGGTGCCCTTTGAGCTTCAGTATGGATGCTCCCTCCCTCCCCTTCGCGGGTAGACCAGGCCGCTGATTTCAACGAAGCGCGGGTAAACGGCGGGAGTAACTACGACTCTCTTAAGGTAAGGTGAGGTGCCCTTTGATTTTTAGTATGGATACTCCCTCCCTCCCCTTCGCGAGGAGACCAGGCCGCTGAATGGTACCGGGTAGACCGGGACCCGATTCCTCGCGGGACGAGGTAGACCGTGCCCTGGTTTAGGACTGGGTAGACCGTGCCCTGACTTCCGTCCCGCGCCCAAGTCCCGTGTCTGGGCAGACCGGGGCCCGATCGTCATCGCGGTACGGGGTAGACCGTCCCGCTAACTATTCCCGGTTCGGGGGGGGGGTAGACCGGGCCCAAATGTAAGCCCGCGTCCCCGAGGCGTGCGGATCGCCCCTCGGGCGTACCGGGCGGCACGGTTCCACCACCTCCTCCTCCTCCTCCTCCTCCTCCTCCTCCTCCTCCTCCTCCTCCTCCTCCTCTTTTTTTTAAAAAAAGTTTTGAACCCCCCCCCCCCCTTGATTGTATACACTATACATATGAACTGGGGAGGGCGAGGAAACATATATATCAGATCTATGAAGACTGATCTCTTCCGGCAGGCCTACCTAGATGAATTTCAAAGTGTTTTAGTGGTGTTTTATTGGTGTTTCAATGATGTACTGGTTTCATCTGCTTTTAATCAGTTTTTGTATTTCGGGTTTGGTGTTGTTCCCCGCCTCGATCCGTTGGGAGAGGCGGGTGATAAATAAAAATATTATTATAATTTTTATTTTTATTTTTATTATTATTATTACTTACGAATCAGAGATCCCCCTACGGTGCACCCGCACACCGGGATCGGCGACAAGACCGGTGGTTGTGGGGGTGGGCGGTTGTCGCGGGAATACGAATCCCCGAGGGAGGTCGAGGCGTCCTTCCGCGGCCAGGGGGGGACCGGTCCGCCGAAAAGGCTCCGCGGAAGTCGGGAACGGGCGCTGCCCGCCGACGTCGGCCGGCCGGGAGTTCCGCGAAGTCGGCCGCGTTTTCGGATCCGTCCCGGGGACCTCGCCGTCGTAGGGCGGGTCGCCGGAACCGGCCGAAGAACCGTGCGGGGATTCCCGGCGACCGTGTTTTCAGAGGTTTACCCCTCCGCGTCGGAAGCGGCGGCCCCGTCCGACGAGCTCCCCCCCGTCCCCCCGACCCCCGAACCGTTCGGAACGCGTTCCGTCCGTGGCGGGGGAGAGGAGGCCGGGCCGCCCACAGGCTCCGCGGAAGTCGGGTACGGGCGCTGCCCGCCGACGTCGGCCGGCCGGGAGTTCCGCGAGGTCGGCCGCGTTTTCGGATCCGTCCCGGGGACCTCGCCGCCGTCGGGCGGGTCGACGGAACCGCCCGAAGAACCGTGCGGGGATTTCCGGCGACCGG
>JARDYH010000031.1:102500-105000 GCA_029215795.1 Anniella stebbinsi
CTTAGGGTTAGGGTTAGGGCTAGGGCTAGGGCTAGGTCTAGGGCAAGGGCTAGGGCTAGGGTTAGGTTAGGGTTAGGGTTAGGGTTAGGGTAGGGTTAGGGTTAGGGTTAGGGTTAGGGCTAGGGCTAGGGCTAGGGCTAGGGCAAGGGTTAGGTTAGGGTTAGGGTTAGGGTTAGGGTAGGGTTAGGGTTGATCTTGATTTTCAGCATGAATACTCCCTCCCTCCCCTTCGCGGGTAGACCAGGCCGCTGAATCGTACCGGGTGGACCGGGACCCGATTTTCGGCGCGGTACGGGGTGCGGACCAGGGGAATCCGACCGTATGATTAAAACAAAGCATCGCGAAGGCCCGCGGCGGGTGTCGACGCGATGTGATTTCCGCCCCGTGCTCTGAATGTCAAAGTGAAGAAATCCAACGAAGCGCGGGTAAACGGCGGGAGTAACTACGACTCCCTTAAGGTAAGGTGAGGTGCCCTTTGAGCTTCAGTATGGATGCTCCCTTCCTCCCCTTCGCGGGTAGACCAGGCCGCTGATTTCAACGAAGCGCGGGTAAACGGCGGGAGTAACTACGACTCCCTTAAGGTAAGGTGAGGTGCCCTTTGAGCTTCAGTATGGATGCTCCCTCCCTCCCCTTCGCGGGTAGACCAGGCCGCTGAATTCAACGAAGCGCGGGTAAACGGCGGGAGTAACTACGACTCCCTTAAGGTAAGGTGAGGTGCCCTTTGAGTTTCAGTATGGATGCTCCCTCCCGCCCCTTCGCGGGTAGACCAGGCCGCTGAATTCAACGAAGCGCGGGTAAACGGCGGGAGTAACTACGACTCCCTTAAGGTAAGGTGAGGTGCCCTTTGAGCTTCAGTATGGATGCTCCCTCCCTCCCCTTCGCGGGTAGACCAGGCCGCTGAATTCAACGAAGCGCGGGTAATCGGCGGGAGTAACTACGACTCTCTTAAGGTAAGGTGAGGTGCCCTTTGAGTTTCAGTATGGATGCTCCCTCCCGCCCCTTCGCGGGTAGACCAGGCCGCTGAATTCAACGAAGCGCGGGTAAACGGCGGGAGTAACTACGACTCCCTTAAGGTAAGGTGAGGTGCCCTTTGAGCTTCAGTATGGATGCTCCCTCCCTCCCCTTCGCGGGTAGACCAGGCCGCTGATTTCAACGAAGCGCGGGTAAACGGCGGGAGTAACTACGACTCCCTTAAGGTAAGGTGAGGTGCCCTTTGAGCTTCAGTATGGATGCTCCCTCCCTCCCCTTCGCGGGTAGACCAGGCCGCTGAATTCAACGAAGCGCGGGTAAACGGCGGGAGTAACTACGACTCCCTTAAGGTAAGGTGAGGTGCCCTTTGAGTTTCAGTATGGATGCTCCCTCCCGCCCCTTCGCGGGTAGACCAGGCCGCTGAATTCAACGAAGCGCGGGTAAACGGCGGGAGTAACTACGACTCCCTTAAGGTAAGGTGAGGTGCCCTTTGAGCTTCAGTATGGATGCTCCCTCCCTCCCCTTCGCGGGAAGACCAGGCCGCTGATTTCAACGAAGCGCGGGTAAACGGCGGGAGTAACTACGACTCTCTTAAGGTAAGGTGTGGTGCCCTTTGAGCTTCAGTATGGATGCTCCCTCCCTCCCCTTCGCGGGTAGACCAGGCCGCTGATTTCAACGAAGCGCGGGTAAACGGCGGGAGTAACTACGACTCTCTTAAGGTAAGGTGAGGTGCCCTTTGATTTTTAGTATGGATACTCCCTCCCTCCCCTTCGCGAGGAGACCAGGCCGCTGAATGGTACCGGGTAGACCGGGACCCGATTCCTCGCGGGACGAGGTAGACCGTGCCCTGGTTTAGGACTGGGTAGACCGTGCCCTGACTTCCGTCCCGCGCCCAAGTCCCGTGTCTGGGCAGACCGGGGCCCGATCGTCATCGCGGTACGGGGTAGACCGTCCCGCTAACTATTCCCGGTTCGGGGGGGGGGTAGACCGGGCCCAAATGTAAGCCCGCGTCCCCGAGGCGTGCGGATCGCCCCTCGGGCGTACCGGGCGGCACGGTTCCACCACCTCCTCCTCCTCCTCCTCCTCCTCCTCCTCCTCCTCCTCCTCCTCCTCCTCCTCTTTTTTTTAAAAAAAGTTTTGAACCCCCCCCCCCCTTGATTGTATACACTATACATATGAACTGGGGAGGGCGAGGAAACATATATATCAGATCTATGAAGACTGATCTCTTCCGGCAGGCCTACCTAGATGAATTTCAAAGTGTTTTAGTGGTGTTTTATTGGTGTTTCAATGATGTACTGGTTTCATCTGCTTTTAATCAGTTTTTGTATTTCGGGTTTGGTGTTGTTCCCCGCCTCGATCCGTTGGGAGAGGCGGGTGATAAATAAAAATATTATTATAATTTTTATTTTTATTTTTATTATTATTATTACTTACGAATCAGAGATCCCCCTACGGTGCACCCGCACACCGGGATCGGCGACAAGACCGGTGGTTGTGGGGGTGGGCGGTTGTCGCGGGAATACGAATC
>JARDYH010000031.1:117500-120000 GCA_029215795.1 Anniella stebbinsi
CAACGAAGCGCGGGTAAACGGCGGGAGTAACTACGACTCTCTTAAGGTAAGGTGTGGTGCCCTTTGAGCTTCAGTATGGATGCTCCCTCCCTCCCCTTCGCGGGTAGACCAGGCCGCTGATTTCAACGAAGCGCGGGTAAACGGCGGGAGTAACTACGACTCTCTTAAGGTAAGGTGAGGTGCCCTTTGATTTTTAGTATGGATACTCCCTCCCTCCCCTTCGCGAGGAGACCAGGCCGCTGAATGGTACCGGGTAGACCGGGACCCGATTCCTCGCGGGACGAGGTAGACCGTGCCCTGGTTTAGGACTGGGTAGACCGTGCCCTGACTTCCGTCCCGCGCCCAAGTCCCGTGTCTGGGCAGACCGGGGCCCGATCGTCATCGCGGTACGGGGTAGACCGTCCCGCTAACTATTCCCGGTTCGGGGGGGGGGTAGACCGGGCCCAAATGTAAGCCCGCGTCCCCGAGGCGTGCGGATCGCCCCTCGGGCGTACCGGGCGGCACGGTTCCACCACCTCCTCCTCCTCCTCCTCCTCCTCCTCCTCCTCCTCCTCCTCCTCCTCCTCCTCTTTTTTTTAAAAAAAGTTTTGAACCCCCCCCCCCCCTTGATTGTATACACTATACATATGAACTGGGGAGGGCGAGGAAACATATATATCAGATCTATGAAGACTGATCTCTTCCGGCAGGCCTACCTAGATGAATTTCAAAGTGTTTTAGTGGTGTTTTATTGGTGTTTCAATGATGTACTGGTTTCATCTGCTTTTAATCAGTTTTTGTATTTCGGGTTTGGTGTTGTTCCCCGCCTCGATCCGTTGGGAGAGGCGGGTGATAAATAAAAATATTATTATAATTTTTATTTTTATTTTTATTATTATTATTACTTACGAATCAGAGATCCCCCTACGGTGCACCCGCACACCGGGATCGGCGACAAGACCGGTGGTTGTGGGGGTGGGCGGTTGTCGCGGGAATACGAATCCCCGAGGGAGGTCGAGGCGTCCTTCCGCGGCCAGGGGGGGACCGGTCCGCCGAAAAGGCTCCGCGGAAGTCGGGAACGGGCGCTGCCCGCCGACGTCGGCCGGCCGGGAGTTCCGCGAAGTCGGCCGCGTTTTCGGATCCGTCCCGGGGACCTCGCCGTCGTAGGGCGGGTCGCCGGAACCGGCCGAAGAACCGTGCGGGGATTCCCGGCGACCGTGTTTTCAGAGGTTTACCCCTCCGCGTCGGAAGCGGCGGCCCCGTCCGACGAGCTCCCCCCCGTCCCCCCGACCCCCGAACCGTTCGGAACGCGTTCCGTCCGTGGCGGGGGAGAGGAGGCCGGGCCGCCCACAGGCTCCGCGGAAGTCGGGTACGGGCGCTGCCCGCCGACGTCGGCCGGCCGGGAGTTCCGCGAGGTCGGCCGCGTTTTCGGATCCGTCCCGGGGACCTCGCCGCCGTCGGGCGGGTCGACGGAACCGCCCGAAGAACCGTGCGGGGATTTCCGGCGACCGGGTTTTCAGAGGTTTACCCCTCCGCGTCGGAGGCGGCGGCCCCTTCCCCCGAGCTCCGCCCGTCCCTCCGAACCGTTCGGGAACGCGTTCAGTCCGCGGCGGGGGAGGGGAGGCCGGGCCCGCGGATAGGCTCCGCGGAAGTCGGGAACGGGCGCTGCCCGCCGACGTCGGCCGGCCGGGAGTTCCGCGAGGTCGGCCGCGTTTTCGGATCCGTCCCGGGGACCTCGCCGCAGTCGGGCGGGTCGCCGGAACCGCCCGAAAAACCGTGCGGGGATTTCCGGCGACCGGGTTTTCAGAGGTTTACCCCTCCGCGTCCGAGGGGGCGGCCCCGTCCACCGAGCTCCCCCCGTCCCTCCGAACCGTTCGCGAGCGCGTTCAGTCTGCGCCGGGGGAGGGGAGGCCGGGCCCGCCGAAAGGCTCCGCGGAAGTCGGGAACGGGCGCTGCCCGCCGACGTCGGCCGGCCGGGAGTTCCGCGAGGTCGGCCGCGTTTTCTGATCCGTCCCGGGACCTCGCCGCCGTCGGGCGGGTCGCCGGACCCGCCCGACAAACAGTGCGGGGATTTCCGGCGACCGGGTTTTCAGAGGTTTACCCCTCCGCGTCGGAGGCGGCGGCCCCTTCCACCGAGCTTCCCCGTCCGGCGGCGGGAGGGCGGAAGGGCCCGGCCCGGGGCGTGCCGCCGATCCCGCGGGGGGTGACGCGAGCGGCCTCGCTCTGGCACTCTGGAAACTCGCGAGCGTCCCCTCCCGCCCGCACCCGCGGACGGAGGGTGGGAAGGACCCGCGCCCGCCACGGTCGCCGATCGGGTCGTGCTCCCGCGGTCGCGCCGGGGAGGGCCCTCCGCGGGCCGTCCACCTCTCCGGTGTTCAGGGGGAGCGGCGCCTGTCCCGGTCGCGCGACCCCTGCCTCCCGCCGCCCGCCCGCCCGGCGAAGGGGGGGACCCCTCCGGCGTTTCGACCCACGAACCGGTCGGGAACGCGTTTCGTCCTCCCGCGGTCTTGGGACGACCGGT
>JARDYH010000031.1:127500-130000 GCA_029215795.1 Anniella stebbinsi
ACCCGTTAGCAGTGACGGAAACCCGGAGCGTGGCGAGACTGAAGGAGTGGAGGAGAGGTCGGAGCCTGACGGGGGACCTCCTGTAAGACCAAACCTACCGGACGTGACAATATGGCTCCCGGACGCCAATCCTGCTTGCCCCATCTGCAGAGACAAGGTTGGAAAGCCCACCGCTCTCTATAACCATCTCTCCAGTCAGCACAAGAAAGACCAAGTGCTTTTCGGCTGCAGGTTGTGCCAACGGACCAACCCTAAAGTACACCCCATTCTGGTACACATTCCTAAATGTAAGCCAGCTTTGAGAGGCGGTACTGAGGGGTACAACCAGGGTTTCAGATGCGAGTTCTGTGGACTGACATGGTCAACCCGGAAAGGTCTGGGCCAACATAAACGGCATAAACACCCTGCCGAGAGAAACCAAGAAAGAATTAAAAGCCTGAAGAAGGCGGAGGAGAAGACCACCTTGAGAGGGAAGCGTCTCAGTGCCTGGACAGAAGAGGAAGAGGCCCTTCTCCGAGAACTCTGGATGAAATATGAGGGCAAAAAGAATATTAACAAGAGCATCCAGGGAGAGCTCACTAGCAAAACGATTAACCAGATCAGAGACAAGAGGAGAGATATTAAAACAAGAGCCAACCGGCAAGAAAAAGAGAAGCCGGTAGTATCCGAGCGGGAAACGCAGGAGGTAAGCAAGAAGGCCGTCGTGCCGCAGAAAACCTCCGGAGCGAAAGACACCCTCAAGGGACAAATTCAGACGGCCATGAAGGAAAACGCCATAAAGCGGGAATGCATCAGGGCGGCCTTCGAGGTGTGGCTCAACGAAGACCACAATGAGGCGCTGAACGCCATGGAAAAGGCGACCGAGAAAGTCCTGGGCCCGCTCAGAGAGCAATGCCGTCGTAAGAGGGAAGAAAAAGCCAAGAAAGAAGGGAAAAAGAAGGCAGAGACAGGTAAAGTGGAAGAGGTGAAGAGGACAGAAAAGAACAAGAAACGTAAAACGGCATGGACCAAGAAGCTCGGAAAGCGAAAATGGGATTTTAAGAGAGTGCAGAGCCTCTACCAGAAAGACAGGAAAATGGCAGCTAGACTCATCCTTGACGGCACTTACAACGTCAAGTGCGAAATCCCAACCGAAGAGGTCCACAAGACATACAAAGCAAAGTGGGGCGAGAAAACCCGATTCGTCGGTCTAGAGGACTACGAAATCGAGGGAGAAACAGACAACGTGATGTTGACGAACCTCATCACAGAGAAAGAATTAAAGGAGGCGCTGAATGGCATCAAATCAAACACAGCCCCGGGTCTCGATGCCATTATGAAGAAGGATATTGTGAAATTTATAAAAGACAACGCCACCCTTGTGGAGCTACTAAATCTGTGGCTAGCGGTGGGAAGAATTCCCAGATGTCTGAAAGAAAGTAGAACGGTGCTGCTGCCGAAAGCCACCGAGAGAGCGGCCCTCCGCGATATAGGAAACTGGAGACCGATCACCATCAGCTCCATCCTCCTCAGAATCTTCTTTAAGATTCTGGCCAAGCGTATGGAAAGAGCCTGCCCCGTCACGGCGAGGCAAAGAGGCTTCATCAGAGCCCCAGGCTGCAATGAGAATAACTGGATTCTAAAGCAGCTGATCACGAGAGCCAAGCGAGAAAAATCTGAACTGGGAGTTGTGCTAGTGGACATTGCGAAAGCCTTTGACTCGGTTGCCCACACGCACCTCGAGGCAGTCCTAAAAAGAAGAAAAGTGGACCACCACATTATTGAGCTCATCATGGACTCCTACAAGGGGGCCACCTCGACTATCAAAGCGGCGGCTGGCGAAACGCCGAGAATCGAACTCAGTAATGGAGTGAAGCAGGGCGACCCCCTCTCACCTTTCCTGTTTAACCTGGCGATCGAGCCTCTACTAATCAAACTTGAAAATGAAGGCGCAGGACTCAGGAAGAATGAATGGAGTGTCTGCTCCCTGGCGTTCGCAGATGACATTGCCATCATCAGCGGATCGCACCAAGGGATGTCAACGAACCTCAGGATCTTAGAGAACTTTAGCGAAGCGACGGGCCTTAAAGTCAATGCCAAAAAGTGCCACAGCTTCCACATAAAGGGGACCAAGGACAGCTTCGTAATGAACAATTGCGAACCCTGGAAGGTCAAAGGGGAAGAGATCCACATGATCGAAGCGGGCGAAGCTGAAAAATACCTGGGAATGCAAGTGGATCCTTGGAGGAGACCCAGTTGCAACTCTCTCGAGAAACTGCAAGAGTGGCTAAAGAGAATAGATGAGGCCAAACTCAAACCGAGACAGAAAGTGGAAATGCTTAGAACGTTCGCCATACCGAGAGTGTACTACACACTGGAGCAAACGACTGTCTCTAAACTAAGACTCAGGTCCGTCGATACCACCATACGGACGTACGTAAAGAAATGGCTGCACCTGCCCGACAACACCTGCTCCAACATGTGTTACACCAAGGTCAATGACGGAGGGCTCGGTCTCCCA
>JARDYH010000031.1:135000-137500 GCA_029215795.1 Anniella stebbinsi
GACCAGGCCGCTGAATTCAACGAAGCGCGGGTAAACGGCGGGAGTAACTACGACTCCCTTAAGG
Source organism: Anniella stebbinsi (assembly GCA_029215795.1). Taxonomy (NCBI): domain Eukaryota; kingdom Metazoa; phylum Chordata; class Lepidosauria; order Squamata; family Anniellidae; genus Anniella; species Anniella stebbinsi. The sequence continues at coordinate 135,065 of JARDYH010000031.1, forward strand.
TAAGGTGAGGTGCCCTTTGAGCTTCAGTATGGATGCTCCCTCCCTCCCCTTCGCGGGTAGACCAGGCCGCTGATTTCAACGAAGCGCGGGTAAACGGCGGGAGTAACTACGACTCCCTTAAGGTAAGGTGAGGTGCCCTTTGAGCTTCAGTATGGATGCTCCCTCCCTCCCCTTCGCGGGTAGACCAGGCCGCTGAATTCAACGAAGCGCGGGTAAACGGCGGGAGTAACTACGACTCCCTTAAGGTAAGGTGAGGTGCCCTTTGAGTTTCAGTATGGATGCTCCCTCCCGCCCCTTCGCGGGTAGACCAGGCCGCTGAATTCAACGAAGCGCGGGTAAACGGCGGGAGTAACTACGACTCCCTTAAGGTAAGGTGAGGTGCCCTTTGAGCTTCAGTATGGATGCTCCCTCCCTCCCCTTCGCGGGAAGACCAGGCCGCTGATTTCAACGAAGCGCGGGTAAACGGCGGGAGTAACTACGACTCTCTTAAGGTAAGGTGTGGTGCCCTTTGAGCTTCAGTATGGATGCTCCCTCCCTCCCCTTCGCGGGTAGACCAGGCCGCTGATTTCAACGAAGCGCGGGTAAACGGCGGGAGTAACTACGACTCTCTTAAGGTAAGGTGAGGTGCCCTTTGATTTTTAGTATGGATACTCCCTCCCTCCCCTTCGCGAGGAGACCAGGCCGCTGAATGGTACCGGGTAGACCGGGACCCGATTCCTCGCGGGACGAGGTAGACCGTGCCCTGGTTTAGGACTGGGTAGACCGTGCCCTGACTTCCGTCCCGCGCCCAAGTCCCGTGTCTGGGCAGACCGGGGCCCGATCGTCATCGCGGTACGGGGTAGACCGTCCCGCTAACTATTCCCGGTTCGGGGGGGGGGTAGACCGGGCCCAAATGTAAGCCCGCGTCCCCGAGGCGTGCGGATCGCCCCTCGGGCGTACCGGGCGGCACGGTTCCACCACCTCCTCCTCCTCCTCCTCCTCCTCCTCCTCCTCCTCCTCCTCCTCCTCTTTTTTTTAAAAAAAGTTTTGAACCCCCCCCCCCCCTTGATTGTATACACTATACATATGAACTGGGGAGGGCGAGGAAACATATATATCAGATCTATGAAGACTGATCTCTTCCGGCAGGCCTACCTAGATGAATTTCAAAGTGTTTTAGTGGTGTTTTATTGGTGTTTCAATGATGTACTGGTTTCATCTGCTTTTAATCAGTTTTTGTATTTCGGGTTTGGTGTTGTTCCCCGCCTCGATCCGTTGGGAGAGGCGGGTGATAAATAAAAATATTATTATAATTTTTATTTTTATTTTTATTATTATTATTACTTACGAATCAGAGATCCCCCTACGGTGCACCCGCACACCGGGATCGGCGACAAGACCGGTGGTTGTGGGGGTGGGCGGTTGTCGCGGGAATACGAATCCCCGAGGGAGGTCGAGGCGTCCTTCCGCGGCCAGGGGGGGACCGGTCCGCCGAAAAGGCTCCGCGGAAGTCGGGAACGGGCGCTGCCCGCCGACGTCGGCCGGCCGGGAGTTCCGCGAAGTCGGCCGCGTTTTCGGATCCGTCCCGGGGACCTCGCCGTCGTAGGGCGGGTCGCCGGAACCGGCCGAAGAACCGTGCGGGGATTCCCGGCGACCGTGTTTTCAGAGGTTTACCCCTCCGCGTCGGAAGCGGCGGCCCCGTCCGACGAGCTCCCCCCCGTCCCCCCGACCCCCGAACCGTTCGGAACGCGTTCCGTCCGTGGCGGGGGAGAGGAGGCCGGGCCGCCCACAGGCTCCGCGGAAGTCGGGTACGGGCGCTGCCCGCCGACGTCGGCCGGCCGGGAGTTCCGCGAGGTCGGCCGCGTTTTCGGATCCGTCCCGGGGACCTCGCCGCCGTCGGGCGGGTCGACGGAACCGCCCGAAGAACCGTGCGGGGATTTCCGGCGACCGGGTTTTCAGAGGTTTACCCCTCCGCGTCGGAGGCGGCGGCCCCTTCCCCCGAGCTCCGCCCGTCCCTCCGAACCGTTCGGGAACGCGTTCAGTCCGCGGCGGGGGAGGGGAGGCCGGGCCCGCGGATAGGCTCCGCGGAAGTCGGGAACGGGCGCTGCCCGCCGACGTCGGCCGGCCGGGAGTTCCGCGAGGTCGGCCGCGTTTTCGGATCCGTCCCGGGGACCTCGCCGCAGTCGGGCGGGTCGCCGGAACCGCCCGAAAAACCGTGCGGGGATTTCCGGCGACCGGGTTTTCAGAGGTTTACCCCTCCGCGTCCGAGGGGGCGGCCCCGTCCACCGAGCTCCCCCCGTCCCTCCGAACCGTTCGCGAGCGCGTTCAGTCTGCGCCGGGGGAGGGGAGGCCGGGCCCGCCGAAAGGCTCCGCGGAAGTCGGGAACGGGCGCTGCCCGCCGACGTCGGCCGGCCGGGAGTTCCGCGAGGTCGGCCGCGTTTTCTGATCCGTCCCGGG
>JARDYH010000031.1:147500-150000 GCA_029215795.1 Anniella stebbinsi
GGTCTAGGGCAAGGGCTAGGGCTAGGGTTAGGTTAGGGTTAGGGTTAGGGTTAGGGTAGGGTTAGGGTTAGGGTTAGGGTTAGGGCTAGGGCTAGGGCTAGGGCTAGGGCAAGGGTTAGGTTAGGGTTAGGGTTAGGGTTAGGGTAGGGTTAGGGTTGATCTTGATTTTCAGCATGAATACTCCCTCCCTCCCCTTCGCGGGTAGACCAGGCCGCTGAATCGTACCGGGTGGACCGGGACCCGATTTTCGGCGCGGTACGGGGTGCGGACCAGGGGAATCCGACCGTATGATTAAAACAAAGCATCGCGAAGGCCCGCGGCGGGTGTCGACGCGATGTGATTTCCGCCCCGTGCTCTGAATGTCAAAGTGAAGAAATCCAACGAAGCGCGGGTAAACGGCGGGAGTAACTACGACTCCCTTAAGGTAAGGTGAGGTGCCCTTTGAGCTTCAGTATGGATGCTCCCTTCCTCCCCTTCGCGGGTAGACCAGGCCGCTGATTTCAACGAAGCGCGGGTAAACGGCGGGAGTAACTACGACTCCCTTAAGGTAAGGTGAGGTGCCCTTTGAGCTTCAGTATGGATGCTCCCTCCCTCCCCTTCGCGGGTAGACCAGGCCGCTGAATTCAACGAAGCGCGGGTAAACGGCGGGAGTAACTACGACTCCCTTAAGGTAAGGTGAGGTGCCCTTTGAGTTTCAGTATGGATGCTCCCTCCCGCCCCTTCGCGGGTAGACCAGGCCGCTGAATTCAACGAAGCGCGGGTAAACGGCGGGAGTAACTACGACTCCCTTAAGGTAAGGTGAGGTGCCCTTTGAGCTTCAGTATGGATGCTCCCTCCCTCCCCTTCGCGGGTAGACCAGGCCGCTGAATTCAACGAAGCGCGGGTAATCGGCGGGAGTAACTACGACTCTCTTAAGGTAAGGTGAGGTGCCCTTTGAGTTTCAGTATGGATGCTCCCTCCCGCCCCTTCGCGGGTAGACCAGGCCGCTGAATTCAACGAAGCGCGGGTAAACGGCGGGAGTAACTACGACTCCCTTAAGGTAAGGTGAGGTGCCCTTTGAGCTTCAGTATGGATGCTCCCTTCCTCCCCTTCGCGGGTAGACCAGGCCGCTGATTTCAACGAAGCGCGGGTAAACGGCGGGAGTAACTACGACTCCCTTAAGGTAAGGTGAGGTGCCCTTTGAGCTTCAGTATGGATGCTCCCTCCCTCCCCTTCGCGGGTAGACCAGGCCGCTGAATTCAACGAAGCGCGGGTAAACGGCGGGAGTAACTACGACTCCCTTAAGGTAAGGTGAGGTGCCCTTTGAGTTTCAGTATGGATGCTCCCTCCCGCCCCTTCGCGGGTAGACCAGGCCGCTGAATTCAACGAAGCGCGGGTAAACGGCGGGAGTAACTACGACTCCCTTAAGGTAAGGTGAGGTGCCCTTTGAGCTTCAGTATGGATGCTCCCTCCCTCCCCTTCGCGGGAAGACCAGGCCGCTGATTTCAACGAAGCGCGGGTAAACGGCGGGAGTAACTACGACTCTCTTAAGGTAAGGTGTGGTGCCCTTTGAGCTTCAGTATGGATGCTCCCTCCCTCCCCTTCGCGGGTAGACCAGGCCGCTGATTTCAACGAAGCGCGGGTAAACGGCGGGAGTAACTACGACTCTCTTAAGGTAAGGTGAGGTGCCCTTTGATTTTTAGTATGGATACTCCCTCCCTCCCCTTCGCGAGGAGACCAGGCCGCTGAATGGTACCGGGTAGACCGGGACCCGATTCCTCGCGGGACGAGGTAGACCGTGCCCTGGTTTAGGACTGGGTAGACCGTGCCCTGACTTCCGTCCCGCGCCCAAGTCCCGTGTCTGGGCAGACCGGGGCCCGATCGTCATCGCGGTACGGGGTAGACCGTCCCGCTAACTATTCCCGGTTCGGGGGGGGGGTAGACCGGGCCCAAATGTAAGCCCGCGTCCCCGAGGCGTGCGGATCGCCCCTCGGGCGTACCGGGCGGCACGGTTCCACCACCTCCTCCTCCTCCTCCTCCTCCTCCTCCTCCTCCTCCTCCTCCTCCTCCTCTTTTTTTTAAAAAAAGTTTTGAACCCCCCCCCCCCCTTGATTGTATACACTATACATATGAACTGGGGAGGGCGAGGAAACATATATATCAGATCTATGAAGACTGATCTCTTCCGGCAGGCCTACCTAGATGAATTTCAAAGTGTTTTAGTGGTGTTTTATTGGTGTTTCAATGATGTACTGGTTTCATCTGCTTTTAATCAGTTTTTGTATTTCGGGTTTGGTGTTGTTCCCCGCCTCGATCCGTTGGGAGAGGCGGGTGATAAATAAAAATATTATTATAATTTTTATTTTTATTTTTATTATTATTATTACTTACGAATCAGAGATCCCCCTACGGTGCACCCGCACACCGGGATCGGCGACAAGACCGGTGGTTGTGGGGGTGGGCGGTTGTCGCGGGAATACGAATCCCCGAGGGAGGTCGAGGCGTCCTTCCGCGGCCAGGG
>JARDYH010000031.1:180000-182500 GCA_029215795.1 Anniella stebbinsi
GCGGGAGTAACTACGACTCCCTTAAGGTAAGGTGAGGTGCCCTTTGAGCTTCAGTATGGATGCTCCCTCCCTCCCCTTCGCGGGTAGACCAGGCCGCTGATTTCAACGAAGCGCGGGTAAACGGCGGGAGTAACTACGACTCCCTTAAGGTAAGGTGAGGTGCCCTTTGAGCTTCAGTATGGATGCTCCCTCCCTCCCCTTCGCGGGTAGACCAGGCCGCTGAATTCAACGAAGCGCGGGTAAACGGCGGGAGTAACTACGACTCCCTTAAGGTAAGGTGAGGTGCCCTTTGAGTTTCAGTATGGATGCTCCCTCCCGCCCCTTCGCGGGTAGACCAGGCCGCTGAATTCAACGAAGCGCGGGTAAACGGCGGGAGTAACTACGACTCCCTTAAGGTAAGGTGAGGTGCCCTTTGAGCTTCAGTATGGATGCTCCCTCCCTCCCCTTCGCGGGAAGACCAGGCCGCTGATTTCAACGAAGCGCGGGTAAACGGCGGGAGTAACTACGACTCTCTTAAGGTAAGGTGTGGTGCCCTTTGAGCTTCAGTATGGATGCTCCCTCCCTCCCCTTCGCGGGTAGACCAGGCCGCTGATTTCAACGAAGCGCGGGTAAACGGCGGGAGTAACTACGACTCTCTTAAGGTAAGGTGAGGTGCCCTTTGATTTTTAGTATGGATACTCCCTCCCTCCCCTTCGCGAGGAGACCAGGCCGCTGAATGGTACCGGGTAGACCGGGACCCGATTCCTCGCGGGACGAGGTAGACCGTGCCCTGGTTTAGGACTGGGTAGACCGTGCCCTGACTTCCGTCCCGCGCCCAAGTCCCGTGTCTGGGCAGACCGGGGCCCGATCGTCATCGCGGTACGGGGTAGACCGTCCCGCTAACTATTCCCGGTTCGGGGGGGGGGTAGACCGGGCCCAAATGTAAGCCCGCGTCCCCGAGGCGTGCGGATCGCCCCTCGGGCGTACCGGGCGGCACGGTTCCACCACCTCCTCCTCCTCCTCCTCCTCCTCCTCCTCCTCCTCCTCCTCCTCTTTTTTTTAAAAAAAGTTTTGAACCCCCCCCCCCCTTGATTGTATACACTATACATATGAACTGGGGAGGGCGAGGAAACATATATATCAGATCTATGAAGACTGATCTCTTCCGGCAGGCCTACCTAGATGAATTTCAAAGTGTTTTAGTGGTGTTTTATTGGTGTTTCAATGATGTACTGGTTTCATCTGCTTTTAATCAGTTTTTGTATTTCGGGTTTGGTGTTGTTCCCCGCCTCGATCCGTTGGGAGAGGCGGGTGATAAATAAAAATATTATTATAATTTTTATTTTTATTTTTATTATTATTATTACTTACGAATCAGAGATCCCCCTACGGTGCACCCGCACACCGGGATCGGCGACAAGACCGGTGGTTGTGGGGGTGGGCGGTTGTCGCGGGAATACGAATCCCCGAGGGAGGTCGAGGCGTCCTTCCGCGGCCAGGGGGGGACCGGTCCGCCGAAAAGGCTCCGCGGAAGTCGGGAACGGGCGCTGCCCGCCGACGTCGGCCGGCCGGGAGTTCCGCGAAGTCGGCCGCGTTTTCGGATCCGTCCCGGGGACCTCGCCGTCGTAGGGCGGGTCGCCGGAACCGGCCGAAGAACCGTGCGGGGATTCCCGGCGACCGTGTTTTCAGAGGTTTACCCCTCCGCGTCGGAAGCGGCGGCCCCGTCCGACGAGCTCCCCCCCGTCCCCCCGACCCCCGAACCGTTCGGAACGCGTTCCGTCCGTGGCGGGGGAGAGGAGGCCGGGCCGCCCACAGGCTCCGCGGAAGTCGGGTACGGGCGCTGCCCGCCGACGTCGGCCGGCCGGGAGTTCCGCGAGGTCGGCCGCGTTTTCGGATCCGTCCCGGGGACCTCGCCGCCGTCGGGCGGGTCGACGGAACCGCCCGAAGAACCGTGCGGGGATTTCCGGCGACCGGGTTTTCAGAGGTTTACCCCTCCGCGTCGGAGGCGGCGGCCCCTTCCCCCGAGCTCCGCCCGTCCCTCCGAACCGTTCGGGAACGCGTTCAGTCCGCGGCGGGGGAGGGGAGGCCGGGCCCGCGGATAGGCTCCGCGGAAGTCGGGAACGGGCGCTGCCCGCCGACGTCGGCCGGCCGGGAGTTCCGCGAGGTCGGCCGCGTTTTCGGATCCGTCCCGGGGACCTCGCCGCAGTCGGGCGGGTCGCCGGAACCGCCCGAAAAACCGTGCGGGGATTTCCGGCGACCGGGTTTTCAGAGGTTTACCCCTCCGCGTCCGAGGGGGCGGCCCCGTCCACCGAGCTCCCCCCGTCCCTCCGAACCGTTCGCGAGCGCGTTCAGTCTGCGCCGGGGGAGGGGAGGCCGGGCCCGCCGAAAGGCTCCGCGGAAGTCGGGAACGGGCGCTGCCCGCCGACGTCGGCCGGCCGGGAGTTCCGCGAGGTCGGCCGCGTTTTCTGATCCGTCCCGGGACCTCGCCGCCGTCGGGCGGGTCGCCGGACCCGCCCGACAA
>JARDYH010000031.1:197500-200000 GCA_029215795.1 Anniella stebbinsi
GTAAACGGCGGGAGTAACTACGACTCCCTTAAGGTAAGGTGAGGTGCCCTTTGAGCTTCAGTATGGATGCTCCCTCCCTCCCCTTCGCGGGTAGACCAGGCCGCTGAATTCAACGAAGCGCGGGTAAACGGCGGGAGTAACTACGACTCCCTTAAGGTAAGGTGAGGTGCCCTTTGAGTTTCAGTATGGATGCTCCCTCCCGCCCCTTCGCGGGTAGACCAGGCCGCTGAATTCAACGAAGCGCGGGTAAACGGCGGGAGTAACTACGACTCCCTTAAGGTAAGGTGAGGTGCCCTTTGAGCTTCAGTATGGATGCTCCCTCCCTCCCCTTCGCGGGTAGACCAGGCCGCTGAATTCAACGAAGCGCGGGTAATCGGCGGGAGTAACTACGACTCTCTTAAGGTAAGGTGAGGTGCCCTTTGAGTTTCAGTATGGATGCTCCCTCCCGCCCCTTCGCGGGTAGACCAGGCCGCTGAATTCAACGAAGCGCGGGTAAACGGCGGGAGTAACTACGACTCCCTTAAGGTAAGGTGAGGTGCCCTTTGAGCTTCAGTATGGATGCTCCCTCCCTCCCCTTCGCGGGTAGACCAGGCCGCTGATTTCAACGAAGCGCGGGTAAACGGCGGGAGTAACTACGACTCCCTTAAGGTAAGGTGAGGTGCCCTTTGAGCTTCAGTATGGATGCTCCCTCCCTCCCCTTCGCGGGTAGACCAGGCCGCTGAATTCAACGAAGCGCGGGTAAACGGCGGGAGTAACTACGACTCCCTTAAGGTAAGGTGAGGTGCCCTTTGAGTTTCAGTATGGATGCTCCCTCCCGCCCCTTCGCGGGTAGACCAGGCCGCTGAATTCAACGAAGCGCGGGTAAACGGCGGGAGTAACTACGACTCCCTTAAGGTAAGGTGAGGTGCCCTTTGAGCTTCAGTATGGATGCTCCCTCCCTCCCCTTCGCGGGAAGACCAGGCCGCTGATTTCAACGAAGCGCGGGTAAACGGCGGGAGTAACTACGACTCTCTTAAGGTAAGGTGTGGTGCCCTTTGAGCTTCAGTATGGATGCTCCCTCCCTCCCCTTCGCGGGTAGACCAGGCCGCTGATTTCAACGAAGCGCGGGTAAACGGCGGGAGTAACTACGACTCTCTTAAGGTAAGGTGAGGTGCCCTTTGATTTTTAGTATGGATACTCCCTCCCTCCCCTTCGCGAGGAGACCAGGCCGCTGAATGGTACCGGGTAGACCGGGACCCGATTCCTCGCGGGACGAGGTAGACCGTGCCCTGGTTTAGGACTGGGTAGACCGTGCCCTGACTTCCGTCCCGCGCCCAAGTCCCGTGTCTGGGCAGACCGGGGCCCGATCGTCATCGCGGTACGGGGTAGACCGTCCCGCTAACTATTCCCGGTTCGGGGGGGGGGTAGACCGGGCCCAAATGTAAGCCCGCGTCCCCGAGGCGTGCGGATCGCCCCTCGGGCGTACCGGGCGGCACGGTTCCACCACCTCCTCCTCCTCCTCCTCCTCCTCCTCCTCCTCCTCCTCCTCCTCCTCCTCCTCTTTTTTTTAAAAAAAGTTTTGAACCCCCCCCCCCCCTTGATTGTATACACTATACATATGAACTGGGGAGGGCGAGGAAACATATATATCAGATCTATGAAGACTGATCTCTTCCGGCAGGCCTACCTAGATGAATTTCAAAGTGTTTTAGTGGTGTTTTATTGGTGTTTCAATGATGTACTGGTTTCATCTGCTTTTAATCAGTTTTTGTATTTCGGGTTTGGTGTTGTTCCCCGCCTCGATCCGTTGGGAGAGGCGGGTGATAAATAAAAATATTATTATAATTTTTATTTTTATTTTTATTATTATTATTACTTACGAATCAGAGATCCCCCTACGGTGCACCCGCACACCGGGATCGGCGACAAGACCGGTGGTTGTGGGGGTGGGCGGTTGTCGCGGGAATACGAATCCCCGAGGGAGGTCGAGGCGTCCTTCCGCGGCCAGGGGGGGACCGGTCCGCCGAAAAGGCTCCGCGGAAGTCGGGAACGGGCGCTGCCCGCCGACGTCGGCCGGCCGGGAGTTCCGCGAAGTCGGCCGCGTTTTCGGATCCGTCCCGGGGACCTCGCCGTCGTAGGGCGGGTCGCCGGAACCGGCCGAAGAACCGTGCGGGGATTCCCGGCGACCGTGTTTTCAGAGGTTTACCCCTCCGCGTCGGAAGCGGCGGCCCCGTCCGACGAGCTCCCCCCCGTCCCCCCGACCCCCGAACCGTTCGGAACGCGTTCCGTCCGTGGCGGGGGAGAGGAGGCCGGGCCGCCCACAGGCTCCGCGGAAGTCGGGTACGGGCGCTGCCCGCCGACGTCGGCCGGCCGGGAGTTCCGCGAGGTCGGCCGCGTTTTCGGATCCGTCCCGGGGACCTCGCCGCCGTCGGGCGGGTCGACGGAACCGCCCGAAGAACCGTGCGGGGATTTCCGGCGACCGGGTTTTCAGAGGTTTACCCCTCCGCGTCGGAGGCGGCGG
>JARDYH010000032.1:2500-5000 GCA_029215795.1 Anniella stebbinsi
GGCCGACCTCGCGGAACTCCCGGCCGGCCGACGTCGGCGGGCAGCGCCCGTTCCCGACTTCCGCGGAGCCTTTCGGCGGGCCCGGCCTCCCCTCCCCCGGCGCGGACTGAACGCGCTCGCGAACGGTTCGGAGGGACGGGGGGAGCTCGGTGGACGGGGCCGCCTCCTCGGACGCGGAGGGGTAAACCTCTGAAAACCCGGTCGCCGGAAATCCCCGCACGGTTTTTCGGGCGGTTCCGGCGACCCGCCCGACTGCGGCGAGGTCCCCGGGACGGATCCGAAAACGCGGCCGACCTCGCGGAACTCCCGGCCGGCCGACGTCGGCGGGCAGCGCCCGTTCCCGACTTCCGCGGAGCCTATCCGCGGGCCCGGCCTCCCCTCCCCCGCCGCGGACTGAACGCGTTCCCGAACGGTCCGGAGGGACGGGCGGAGCTCGGGGGAAGGGGCCGCCGCCTCCGACGCGGAGGGGTAAACCTCTGAAAACCCGGTCGCCGGAAATCCCCGCACGGTTCTTCGGGCTGTTCCGTCGACCCGCCCGACGGCGGCGAGGTCCCCGGGACGGATCCGAAAACGCGGCCGACCTCGCGGAACTCCCGGCCGGCCGACGTCGGCGGGCAGCGCCCGTTCCCGACTTCCGCGGAGCCTGTGGGCGGCCCGGCCTCCTCTCCCCCGCCACGGACGGAACGCGTTCCGAACGGTTCGGGGGTCGGGGGGACGGGGGGGAGCTCGTCGGACGGGGCCGCCGCTTCCGACGCGGAAGGGTAAACCTCTGAAAACACGGTCGCCGGGAATCCCCGCACGGTTCTTCGGCCGGTTCCGGCGACCCGCCCTACGACGGCGAGGTCCCCGGGACGGATCCGAAAACGCGGCCGACTTCGCGGAACTCCCGGCCGGCCGACGTCGGCGGGCAGCGCCCGTTCCCGACTTCCGCGGAGTCTTTTCGGCGGACCGGTCCCCCCCTGGCCGCGGAAGGACGCCTCGGCCTCCCTCGGGGATTCGTATTCCCGCGACAACCGCCCACCCCCACAACCACCGGTCTTGTCGCCGATCCCGGTGTGCGGGTGCACCGTAGGGGGATCTCTGATTCGTAAGTAATAATAATAATAAAAATAAAAATAAAAATTATAATAATATTTTTATTTATCACCCGCCTCTCCCAACGGATCGAGGCGGGGAACAACACCAAACCCGAAATACAAAAACTGATTAAAAGCAGATGAAACCAGTACATCATTGAAACACCAATAAAACACCACTAAAACACTTTGAAATTCATCTAGGTAGGCCTGCCGGAAGAGATCAGTCTTCATAGATCTGATATATATGTTTCTTCGCCCTCCCCAGTTCATATGTATAGTATATACAATCAAGGGGGGGGGGGGGGTTTCAAAACTTTTTTAAAAAAAAGAGGAGGAGGAGGAGGAGGAGGAGGAGGAGGAGGAGGTGGTGGAACCGTGCCGCCCGGTACGCCCGAGGGGCGATCCGCACGCCTCGGGGACGCGGGCTTACATTTGGGCCCGGTCTACCCCCCCCCCCGAACCGGGACTAGTTAGCGGGACGGTCTACCCCGTACCGCGATGACGATCGGGCCCCGGTCTGCCCAGACACGGGACTTGGGCGCGGGACGGAAGGCAGGGCACGGTCTACCCAGTCCTAAACCAGGGCACGGTCTACCTCGTCCCGCGAGGAATCGGGTCCCGGTCTACCCGGTACCATTCAGCGGCCTGGTCTCCTCGCGAAGGGGAGGGAGGGAGCATCCATACTGAAACTCAAAGGGCACCTCACCTTACCTTAAGAGAGTCGTAGTTACTCCCGCCGTTTACCCGCGCTTCGTAGCATTCAGCGGCCTGGTCTACCCGCGAAGGGGCGGGAGGGAGCATCCATACTGAAACTCAAAGGGCACTTCACCTTACCTTAAGAGAGTCGTAGTTACTCCCGCCGTTTACCCGCGCTTCGTAGCATTCAGCGGCCTGGTCTACCCGCGAAGGGGAGGGAGGGAGCATCCATACTGAAACTCAAAGGGCACCTCACCGTACCTTAAGAGAGTCGTAGTTACTCCCGCCGTTTACCCGCGCTTCGTTGCATTCAGCGGCCTGGTCTGCCCGCGAAGGGGAGGGAGGGAGCATCCATACTGAAGCTCAAAGGGCACCTCACCTTACCTTAAGAGAGTCGTAGTTACTCCCGCCGTTTACCCGCGCTTCGTTGAATTCAGCGGCCTGGTCTACCCGCGAAGGGGCGGGAGGGAGCATCCATACTGAAACTCAAAGGGCACCTCACCTTACCTTAAGAGAGTCGTAGTTACTCCCGCCGTTTACCCGCGCTTCGTTGAATTCAGCGGCCTGGTCTACCCGCGAAGGGGCGGAGGGAGCATCCATACTGAAGCTCAAAGGGCACTTCACCTTACCTTAAGAGAGTCGTAGTTACTCCCGCCGTTTACCCGCGCTTCGTTGAATTCAGCGGCCTGGTCTACCCGCGAAGGGGCGACAGGGAGCATCCATAC